>JBAWJU010000071.1:0-193540 GCA_037356035.1 Xylaria sp. Z50
TTTTTTTTTTTTTTTTTTTTTTTTTTTTTTTTTTTTTTTTTTTTTTTTTTTTTTTTTTTTTTTTTTTTTTTTTTTTTTTTTTTTTTTTTTTTTTTTTTTTTTTTTAGCTTTTATAGCTACTAGCATTTCCTATTTATATAAAAAAGCGCTAAACAATATATAAAGCGCTAAAAATATACATAAAAGTATAAGGCAGTATAAAATAATAAAAAAAAAAGTAAAAAAGCTAGCTAAAAGGTTAAAAAAAAAAAATAAGCATATTAAAATAAAAATAAATAATATAATAAAAGCATTAAAAAATCTAAATATAAAAATAAAATAATAAAAATTAAATTTTTTAAATTATTTATAATATTAATATAAATTATAAAATAATTTTAACTAAAAAATAATAAGCATACTTATAAAAAATTTAAAATATAAAAATATTTATTTAATATTATAAATATATAATTAATATTAAAATATATTAGCTATTTTAAAAGCTATATATTTATTTATATAAATATATATATATATATAAATAATTAAAAAAAATATTTTATTATTTTAATTTTAACTATAGTTAAAATAAATAAGTTAATAAAATAATTTTAAAATAAAAAAGCATAAAAATAAAAAGCTAAAGTATATTAAAAACTTATAAAAAATTATAAAAAAAAAAAAAAAAAAAATTAATAAATAAATTAAAAAGCTATATATATAAATAATATATATTTACTATAAAATAGTTGCTATAATAATATATTTTATAATAATATTTATAAATATATATAAAAAATAATAAAAAATATATATATATTTATATATATATATATAAATAATAATATAAAAATATATTAATAAAGTTAATTAATAACTTTAACTATTATATTATATATATATTATAATTTTAAAATATTATATATATTAATTTTATTTATTTATAAATAATATAAATAAATATAAATAAAAATAAAAAATATTTTAAATTTTATAATATTAATATATAAAGTTAAAATATATTTAATTACTATATAAATATTTAAATAAAAAGTATATAATAAAGCAATTTATTTTTATAAAATAAGTAGTTAATTAAAAAAATACTTTTAAATATATAATATAAGCGTACTTATAATATATTAAAAACTTTATGCTATAATATTATATAATATTTTTTAAGATATAGCTACTAAAATATATATAACTTATATATTAAAAGCGTATATAAAAAAAAAACCTTTTTAGTAAATAAATAAAATAAAAAGTAATTTTTTAATATATGCTTTTAAAAAAATATATAAAGCGCTTTTTAAAGCACTAGTTTTATTTTACTTTATAAGCTAACCTTTATTAAATTTAAATTTATTTAATTTTAAAGTTATTATATTTTAAAAAATTACTTTTATATTTAATTTATTTTTAACAACACTTATTTTATAAAGCATATTTTAATAATCTACTAAAATAACAATAATATTTTTATCTAAATTATTTTTTAAACCTATTTTATTATTACCTTAAAATATTATACCTATTAAACAACTAATTATTTAGCATAAGCTTAAATAAAAAGTAAACATTTTTATTTTTAATTTAAATATAAAAGCATTTGTTATTAAAACATACTTAAAAATAACTTAGCAAAAAAAACAAAATAAGCTTAAAAATTAAACTAATAAAGCTAAAAGCTATTATAATAATAAACTCCTTAGTAAACTATATTAAGTTTATTAAAAAAATATTAAACTATTAATTAATTTAAAAATATAAAAAACTTTTATTTAAAAAGCTTTAGGCTATATAATTAATTTAATAAAATAGTAAAAACGTTAATATATATATTAATAAAGTTAACTTTTAAAAAAACAAATAAAATAAAGCTTACGCTGCTATTAAAAATAAGCTAAAGCTTAATATTTAATTAGCTATAAAATATATTAAATAAACCCTTTTTAATACTATTACTTTACTTTAAAATAAGATTTTAAAATATAAACTTAAAAACAATATTATTTTTTAATTTTTAATTTATTAATAAAATAGTACTACTTTAAATACTTATAAAAGCAATATAATTAAACTAATTATAAAGCTTTAAATAGTTTAAAATAAACTAATAAAGCTTAATATTATATATAAAATTATTTTATTTATTTTTATTAATAAGTTTTTAACTTTTTTTTAAACTTTTTTTTAATATTTTTTTTATTATATTTTATTAATAATATAATATTATTTTTAAATAAAATTAAAATAATATTATTTTTAAAAAAACAGTTATTTTTAATAAAACAGTTATAGCAGCTTAAAAAAAATAATAAAGCTAAAAGTTAAAAAAAAGTAATATTAATTTATTATTAGCTACTAAAGCTAAATTTAAATATAATTACTATAATAAAAACTATTTTTTAACTAGGTATTATAAAAAGTATTTTTATTTTATATTTTTATTATATACTAAAAAAATAAAAACAAAGCAAAAATGCTATTTTAATAAATATATTTTTTATTATAATTATAAAAAAACTTAAATATAATTTTAATTTTATTAATATTAGCCTAGTAGCTATTAAACTTTTATTTAATATTTTTTAATCTAGTTTTTTATTTAAAATATTTAAAGCTAATATAAAATTAAAATTTTTTAATATAAAGCTATATAAACTATTAAATATATTTTAAAATATATTAAAAAAGTTATAAATAGCAAATATATTAATAAAAACTGCTTATATTAATTTAAGTATTATATTTAATATTAAAAAAATAGCAAAAAAGTTAAAATTTTTTATTATACTTAATTTTAAATATTTTAAGCATATATTTTTTAATCGCAAGTACTTTTTTAATACTAAAAAATATATTAGCTTAAAAATTATAAAAAAAAAAAAAAAAAAAAAAAAATAATGCTTAAAAAAGTAAGCAATTATATTTTTATTATTATTATTAATAAATAAAAAAAAACAGCTAGTATTTTATAATATAGTATACTTTTTTAAAGCTAAAGTTAATTTTATTTTTATTTTTTAATTTATTAAATAAAGCACTAAATCTTTATTTTGTTAAAATAAGGCCTTTAATATAAAAAATAAAAACTATTTTATTATTACTAAAGCTTTTAATAAACTATATTTAATTAATACTTTTAATAGTAATAATAATATTATAGCTATTAATATTAGCTTTTATATTTACTTTTTTTTTAATTTTAAAATATAAGTTTAATATAAATAACTTAAATACTTAAAAAATTAAAAATTTAAAAATTTAATAAACTATTTAACTAATATTTTTTTTATTTAAAAATATTATTTTTATAAAATATATATTAAAAAATAAATAAAAAAGATTTTATATATAAGGTTACTAAAAAAAAGCATTTAAAAATTAAAATTATTATATATAAACTTTATTAAAATGCTAACTTGCTTTAATAATATTTTAAAATATAATTAATTAACTTAATAAATAATTATTTATAATAATTTTATTAAAATAACTTAGATATTTTTAATAAAATTAATTTTAAAGTTTTTAAAATTTTTTTAAACTTTTTTTAATTAAAAAAAGCAACTAAAATAGCACTATTATATTATTACCTTAAATTAAAAGTTAACGTTTATTAATAATATTTTTAAATCTTTATGCTATAATAAAAAAATAGCTTTTTTTTTTTTAGCTATAAATTAATATTAATAAAATAATATAGCTAAAAAAGCTATAAAATTTTTAAAAAATATTATTAAGCAGCTAATAATAGCTATTATTACTAATAATATTAATATTAAATATTAGCTAATACTAATATATATTATAAAAGATTTAAAAAATTTATATTTAATAATTAAATTAGGTAATTAAATATTATATAAAATATAATATAAAATATTATTAAACCTAGCTTATTTTTATATTATTAAATTAAATAATTTTTACTTTTTTAAAAAAAAAATATTAATATATTATAAAAAAACAAAATATTATATTATATTAAAATACTAAAAAAAAAATAATATTAACTACTTAATTTTTTTAAACTTTAAATAAGTTATATATATTAATAATATTATATTTAAAAAGTAATATATTTATACTTTTATTAAAAACTAATTACTTGCTTATAATATTATATTTTTTTTTTTTTATTTATTAGCAAAAGTTTTTTAACTATTATAAATATTAAAAAGCTTAATAATATTAATAAAAATAATAAATATGCTAAAATTTAAAAAACTTTTAAATTAAAAAAAAACTTAAATATTAATATACTACTTTTAAAATATTTAAATATACTATATACTTATTACTAACTTAAAAATAGCTTTATATTTATACTTAGTAATTATAATAATAGTATTTTTAAAAGTAATTTTAAAAATTTTAACTTTAGCAATATGTTTTTTATATATACTTTTATAAACTTTAAGTTAAAAAAAGTTTTAAAGCTTTAAAACTATATTATTATTATATTATTATTAATAGTTTAAAAGTTTTATTTTAATTTATAATTTAAAATAAAAAAATAAAGCAATATTTAATTATTAGTAGCTAATTTAATATATAAAATAGTAACTATATAAAAAAATATAAACTTATTTTAAATAATAGTTTTTTTTATTAAAGTTATATATGCTTTTTTTTTAATAAATATTATAAAACTAAAAATATTTTAATAAGCTAAAAATAGCATATATTAATATAGCTAATATAAAAAAATAAATAATAAATATAAGTTTTTAGTTAATAATAAAACTTAAAAGTTTTATAAACTATTTTTTAAATATAAAGCCTTATTAAAAAAATAAGTATTTAAATTAAAACAAAAACTAAATAAATTAATTATATAATATAAAGCTTATTAAATAGTTTAAAGCTTTAAATAAATAAAAAATTTTAATTATAATAAAACCTTTATTTTAATAGTAAAATTTATAAGCTATAAAGCTATTTTTATTATAGCTATAGCTTTAAATTTAAAACTTAAACAAATAAATATAAAAATAATATTTTTATATAAAAAAATAAATAAAAAAATCTATATTAATTAACTATTTAAATTTAATAATAAAATTAATTATATATATAAGCTTAATAAAACTTTTTATAAACTTAAGTAAGTATTTAAAATTTAGTATAAAACTTTTTTAACTTTTTTAAAAATGCTAAAATTTATTTTTTTAAATACTAATATAAAAATATTTGCTAAAAGCTATATTTATATTATAATATATATAAATAATTTATTAATTATAATTTTTATTATAAAAAAAATAAGTAAAATAAAAATAGCTTTATATAAAAAATTTAATATAATAAATCTTAAGCTATATTTATATTATTTAAATATAACTATTAAAAAAAACAAGTTTAACTAAATAATATATTTAAATTAAAATATTTATATTAAAATTTTTTTTTAAGATTTTAATTTTTAAAATATAAAAATTAAAAATATTTTTATAAAAACTAAAGTATTTAAGCTACTATTTACTAACTATATAGCTTTAGCAAATAATAAAGCTTAATATATAAATATAATAAAATTGCTAATATATACTATATTAAAAATAAAACTAAATATTATTTTTATTATTTTTTTTTATAATTACTTTATAGCAAAACTTAATTAAACTTATAAAATAATTATAAAATATATTTTTAAATATTTAAAAAAATAATTAATATAAAACTAATTTATTATAATAATTTTTATAAGCTAATAAGCTATATAAATATTAACTATACTAAAAATAAAAATATTTAAAAGTTTACTTTAAAATATATTTTTAATATTAGTAGCAAAGCTTTAAGCTAAAATTTAAAATATTAAGCTATTATATTTTTATTTTTTTATAAAATAAAATATATTAGTTAAATATAAGCTATTAAAAAAGCAATATAGCTAAAACTACTGCTAAAAAAGCTTAATATTATAAAAAGCATAAGTATTATTATTATATATAAAAATAACTAAGATATTATAATATTTATTAAAAATCTTACTTATTATATTAATATTAAATATATTATAACTTAATTAAAATTTATATATAAATAATAAGCTATTAAAAATATTAAATTATAATATATTTTTATTTATAATTAAATAGCTAATAAATTAATTAAAGTGTTATTAAAAAATAAATTTTTTATTTTTTAAAATATATTAAGCTTAAAATAAGTAAAAGCTTATAATAGCAATATAATACTTAATATATTATATAATTTATAATATTAAAAGATTTTTTTTTATAATTAAAATATAAAATTAATTATTAATTAACTTAATAATAACTAACTATTAATAATAGCTTTTTAAAACCTATATTACTAACTTTATAACTTTAAATTATTTTACTTTTATAATAATAAAAGTTTTTAATTACTAATATTTTTTATAATAACTATATTAATAAATTTTTAAGCAATTAATAATAAACTAATAGTTTATTTAGCTTAGTTTTAAAACCTAAGCTTATTAAATATTTTTTATATTTATTTTAAAGCGATTTTTTTTAGCAACTTAAGTAAAAAAAAAAACTAAAACGCTTATAAGGCTATATTAAATACTTATATTTAAAATATTTTTAATATTTTTTATAATAGCTAAAAAAATAAAAAAAAAATATAGCTAAGCTTATTTTATATATTAACTAAACTTATAATAAAAAATCTATAAAAAAATACTTTATAATATATTTTTATAATAGCTATAATAATAAACTTTATTAAAAATAAAATAGTAATATTTTAAAACTATAACTTTATAACTATAATAAAAAAATTATATATTAAAAATATTTTATAAAAAAAGTAATAGTTTTTTTTAAACTTTTTTTAATAAAAAGTTTAAAACTTATAAATATAATATTATATTAATAAGTTATATAATAGCTAAAGTTTATATTTATTATATAATATGCTATAAATTTATTAGTAAATAGCTTTAAAAAATAATTTTTTTTAAAATTTTAATAACTTTAGGTTAAAAAACTATATTAAGCTTGTTAAATAATTATATTTATTACTTAGCCTATTTTTTTTTTTTTTTTTTTATAAAAGTTTTTTATAAATTTAGCTAATATTTAAAAAACTTTAAACAAAATATAATAAAAAAATATAATACTAAATAAATTTCCTAAAATAAAACGCTTTAAAAAATAAAAGCTTTATTATTTAAATAAGTTATACCTAAAAAAAAATAAAGCTATAGTAGTTTTTATACTAAAATATAATAAGCAAAAAAAAAAAAAAAATTATATAATATACTTATATATTTTTTTTATTTTTTAATTATTATATTATATTATACTTACTTAAAAGTTAATTATATATTATTATTATATTATATAAAATACTAATATAAGTTTAAAATAAGTAGAAGTATTAAAATAAAAGAGGTTAATATGCTTTATACCTATTTTGTTTATAAGTATATTATATTCCCTTATGCCGTAGGCTTTTCTAAATTTCTATTAGTTATTCTGTAATACCACTTTATCTGCTACATACATTATACATGATCCACTACCTTTGACAAACAGGCCATCTAGTTTTCTATATAAAAAAAGTCCGCATTCCCTAATGGTGAAATGGGTCCCCCTTTAAGTTTCAGGGGTCAGCCTATTAAGTATTATCAAGTTCTAGCGAAGCCACCCTTTAGGCTACGCATACCTTCATCAAATCTTTTCTATGGGTCTCCTCCTTAGGACCGAACTTGCTCACAAAGGTACCCCACACCAGGCCTAGCTCTACAGACATAGAGGCTAGTACATTATGTGTCAAATTGCCTCCATTATTACTAAAGTGGTGCGAGTGACCGTTGGCCAATGGGAATATGGGGTTAAAAGGAGAGGGACTTTAAGGAGGGTTACCTTTACAACAATTACCCTACACAGACATTTGGGTTCTACCGGGAGAATCTGTGTCAAGGCTGCTAGTATGGGGGTATAATATGACATTTGTTGATGCACAAAGCTGTTAGAGACCTCGTAACTAACTATTACTATATACAAGAACTTCTTTGTTTTTGCGCCATGGAGCTGTGACAACGTAGGCCATTTGTGAGCGTCAAGTTTGGGACACTACCCTATCCAGATTACTCTCGTAACCGCGACGTTGTGTGCCCATTTTGGTACATCGAGGTTTTGCCCTTGAATCGATGAAATAGCAGAGGACAGCTAGTCGCTCGCCAGAGTTTAGTCCCGATAGAGACGGTCCGGAAACCGTGAGACTTGGTGGCCAACGCGAGCACACAAACGACGCCGTGATATCCGTCGAGTCTCCCATGGTACAGCGCCACGGTCGACTGTGGCGCGGCGCCCGCTCCTCGCAGGAAAGGGTTCGGCCCGAAGCCCGACTACGCATTCGGATCAGTGCCGTACTCAAGGAACAACTGTGCCAAGGCCTCGCGAGGTAATGTATACCTTGCAGGTAGTTTCAATATCACCCAAGACGATGGCCTAGAGCCTGTAATTGTCGAAAGTATAAGGGATTAAGGAGTCACTGTCATGTTAAGTCTACGAATAGGGGAAACGGTCACCAGAATGTGTATATATAGAGGTCTTCCCACCTACCTATTAGTTAGTTACCAAGTCAATTCAATCAACTGAACCACTCATATACCTACTACTTCAACAGTAATAACGGTTATTTACCCTAAAAGTGAGTTTCCCGGATCTTCAAGGGGTGCATTGATATCATACCCATGGCCAAGGAACACTTGCCACATGGATGAGATGTGACTGAACGTAGCTCCCTCATCTAATAGATATCTCACAACGTCTGCGCGATGTGGGGTGGGCTTAAGGGCATCCATGAAGTAACGAGATGACGGGATGCGAGTGTGTGTTTTGACCCGGTGGTATGCACTACCTAAGGATATAGACTCCTTGCACAATAGATTTGTGCCTCGGAACAAATTCGATTTCATATTGAAACACCGAATTATTTCCCGTAACCTCCCCACCAGCGAAATCAAGCCCCGGTGAAGTTACTAGGTATTCGACATGTAGGTGGTGTGCATAAGCTACGTTACCATAGGATATGAACCAAATCGCATCATATCATTTTCTATTGCTTTTTGATGTAATATCCCGGTAATGCGCTCCTGAGAGTCAGCGATGAACGACCTACCACAATAGCCAACAACTGTACCTAGATAAACGCCACTTCATACTGCGTGAAGGATCATGCGGTATGGCGCTAGCAAGTACCTTCTAGGCCCTCTTGACCGCTCCATGCTACCCTGCTGTGCAGCAAGCCTCTTTAAGGCTGCATTATGCGTCATGTAGTATGTATCAAGGCCCGACCCGCTTGCCCTTCACCAGTCCCACCTCCCTAGTTATGAGATAGAGATTGAGTGTTACGCAAACAGCCTAAGCTAGATCGATGATCTCAGCTACATACAACCCACCTCCGCCATCATATAGGGTATAAAGCCGGTTGGTCAGCTCAAGAATGGGTGGTGAGCCACACTTGTCCCCCCGGTCCCGGGGAGAGAGTCCTTAGCCTGCTTTTAGACCACTTCCCGAATTGGGGGAGCATCTACTTTGCGTAAATATTTATTAACTACCTAGGTATAAACCTTCAAAAGATAGATAAGTTGATCAAGGAAATTCAAGATGTAATTTATTGTTAAAGCTCTTGCATCACAAAAATAATAAATAGTGATAATACTCATCCGTGGCACCATGAAGCGCCCAGTAGATTTCACAAACATCGTTTAGATACCACTTGATACCCCTCTTGACTGATAGGTTTATCCTGTGATAGAGAAAGAGGACATGGGGCGACCTGGGTAGCATTTTGTAAAAAAAAGGTCCGTCGGTGTGAATCCCAACGTAACACGTTTCCACGCCCCACGACCCCTAGGAGAGTCCGTGCTCCTGTGGCATCTAAAATCTTTACCTAAGCCGATATCACCATTGTGGCCGATGTCTAGAAACGCCTCTTGCCAGCCATAACAGCATCTAGCCTTTTCTCCCGGAGTAATATGTTGTAAAGCACACGTACGATCATGCACTACCCCCGGGGCAAAAAGTCCACAGGTAAAGAAGTGGATAGCATGAGTCGGAAATAGATGAAGCAATTAATGGTTCGGCAGGTAGTTCCGTCACGCACCTCCCATTACAGCTATAGTCCATTAAGACGTACCAAGGCAGACACAACCTCTTTAATAACGATGTTCTATGTCTAGTAGAGATTATAATTAGTTAATTTTAGGCTCTTTGCTCAATAAAATGCCTTCATTATACTACCTCGTACCTACATCCTACGAAGTTTATTGCTTACAGCGGACAAGCAAAACGTATAGACACACGCCACTCTGGGACTTCTGCGTTAAGCCACACAATGTGATTACTCCTCGTTCTCTCCTGACTTAGGGCGTCCAACTGGTCACATATCGGGAAATCTAGATGAGTATAAGGCGTTTGCGGGGACGGATACTACGCTAGCTGTGAAAATCATTTCTACAATCGTGGAGCTCACGGTCGCAGCAGAGGTGCCCCCGAGAAGCGGCGACGGTCAACAAATTATCTTGTTTTCCATTGCCTGAAATCACCGCTGGGTTGTAACAGAGATAAAAATATAAAGGGACATCATGATAGATGCTAGAAGTTTAGTGGAGAATGAACTATTCTCCGTCCACCGGTTACTAGTTTGTTCAGGGTTGGTTCGTTTGAGGTTGTGCAAGAGCCCTCTGTTTACATAATTAATTGTATGTGATGGGTTTTATATAGAATCTAGAACTAATGTTTTACAGTCAATGGAATGAACCTACCCTTGTCCGCCTCCCTGGACCCGATCACCCCGTAGTACCTATACGATATTTGATTTTAACGGCGTCTGCTGAAACGTAGTGGCTTCGCCATATTTGAAGAAAAGAACTAGATTATGTACGTAGGCCTTTGAAAAGAACTTGATGAGTTTGATGATACTAGCCGGATTGGGCTTGAGAATGGCCCGTGGATATGGTGCATGTCAGCTTGGATCTATCACGGAACCAACACCCGTTATGGAATATGCATGCCGCCTTTTCAATAATTATCTGTGAGTTCCAGCTCCTAATGACATGGAAATTGATCCCGTGGGCGTATGTTGTTTTCCGAGACAGTCAAGCCCGGGCGGAAACACTGTCTAGGTGGGCAAACGCTGTCAAAACGGAAACACCATCTAAAGAATGGTGCGCAACCCATCGGTGTATTTAAAGGAAAGCAGGCCGCCTTGCTGTTGTCTAATTGTTTCCACTACACAGAGTACTATTTTCATATCACACTTGAGTCCCATTGCAAACCAGACTACAACAACTATTGCGTTCGCACAACCTGCCAAGTAAGCATCGTTTGTTTAGTATTTCCACCGCCGTTCGGTTTATATTGACTTATATCATAGTATGTCTCACAACCTGAACGTCCGCGTCTATCAGACCAACACCAATGCGCACTTCAAGATTGTCGAGAAGGCCGTGTTCTACAAAAATAACGGCGGTTTCTGGAGCGAATCAGATGGCGTGTTAACTCTTACTGTGAACCCTGATAATACGTCCGGCATGCTACGTTTCCAGACCCAAAACGGCAAGGAGCCATTTACCGTTCTTGTTGGAATGTTCCAACAGAAAGTGTGGCTCCATATACTCCCGAATATCGCCTCCGGTGACACCTGTGTCAAGCTCTTGCCCCAATACTACGACAATGGGCCGCTGAGCAAAGTAGACCTAGTTCAGGCCTTCGAAGCCCAGAATAACAATCGCCGCAACCTCGCCGTCGCGGTCAAGAGATCTGAAGGGCAGAGCTATGATGTTGATATTATTATTGGCTAGATCATGTCAACTTCTGGGGAAAGGGCTGTACAAAGCCGAAGGTTGCGGGAGGGACTGTGACCAGAGTCGGTGTGCCTTTGCGGTTTTTGGCCTTTCTTCGGCTATTAAAACATATTTGGCTAAGTGAAAGTCACATAGCGGCTCGTTGGCAGGCCTGGTATGACGCAAGTGATGGCGTGTGACAGGACAGGCGAGGGAAAGGAGAAATATGGGATCTACTATGCTCACCCTTAGTCATTCGTTTGATGATCAATAAAAGGAATCGTTTCCTTCCGCACTCATTGCTCTAGCGTTTCCCTAATGTGGTTGTCATGGCCTAAGTATGAGGAAATGATAAGCATCTGCTGTGATGCGAGGAGTCTAATCCAATACTAACTGATACCTTTTGCTCATGTACACACTATTTCTTTGTCCCATATTCGAAAGTGTGACATTGTCGTAGTAAGTGATAGAGGCCAATAGGGGATGTGATGTATTATCTAGAGTTTTATTCTTTATTAGCATGAAAGTGGTGTAGGGGTAGGCGCTTGAGGATCTCCGAGGACGTGTAATGGGGTTCACGACCCAATCCCCTCCACATCATGAGGTTATGCGATTTCAGAATTGAGGGCATCATCTTACCGACCAGCTCCTGAAGCAGTCCGCCTCTGCCGAGAGTGCTGATGACAATTCTATCACTTGCTTCAAATGAGGCCGTTCCCTTTCCACCAAGGTTGACAGCAAGGTTATTGTCCCTTCGTATCCACAGCTTCATACCCATAGCTCTGTCACCACCACCATTGAGCCCCGTTAGCACTCGAGTTCTCCCCGAGAAAAAAATTAAACACTCAACACCAATTCAATATCTCTGATAATCCTGTCACCACCCCAGTGCATCCCATGCCCCGGAACCCTTACGGATGCTGAACTCTCTTAGTAGTACTATATACCGCTTCTCACAAACCCCCGAGTCTATTATGCACGTGTTGGTCATATCTATGAACACACTTAAGTCTTCACATGAAGGACTGGCCTGGCACCACTACTTAGATGTAGTTTCATAATATCTGAAGCCTTTCTCTCTCTCTGCCATTTCTTCACCTTCGGAACTGCTGGGCTTGCGTTCTATTTTTAATGTGAGGTTGCTAATGCCGCCCTAATTGTTGGCACAAGCGTAAAACGCCGCTGAGATCACGTCCGCGATACATGTACTGTGACATCAAGACATTTCTGCCCACGACTGAGGCCCCCGGCGCTGGGGATAAGATGGAGAACCCTGGGACGCAGATATCTATGGGAGCTAAGAAGCTTTGGTTTTGTGGTATCTCGGCAGCTATGAGCATAGGGAGAGAGCATATGATGGCAGAACGGATGGCGATCGGCGCATTAATGTTCACATATACCCGAGGACCAGTGCATGTAAAGTTGAACACAGCTGATCTAGTCTCCCCGTCTAGATGAAGAGAGCTATCAAACTGCCGTCGTCCACGTAGTCTACTGCTCGCAACATCGCCCCTGAATTGCGAT
This sequence comes from Xylaria sp. Z50, assembly GCA_037356035.1. NCBI lineage: Eukaryota > Fungi > Ascomycota > Sordariomycetes > Xylariales > Xylariaceae > Xylaria > Xylaria sp. Z50. The sequence goes on from JBAWJU010000071.1 coordinate 13,313, forward strand.
CTTCTTTCAAGAGCACACACACAGCTTGTTCCGCGTTGTTGAAGTAGTAGGTATATGAGTAGTTTTGTTACCTTGATTAACTAACTGACTGGTTATTAGGTAGGTGGGAAGACCTCTATATATATATGATTTGGTGACCGTTTCCTCTATTCTTAGATTAACATGACAGTGGCTCCTTGACCCCTTATGCTTTCGACACGCGTTATGTTTTGCGAGTGTGTACTTGTGTGCCTCTTTTAGCGACTGGCCCTTTTCGACTAGTTTCTTACCTATTATCGCCGCTCCTGAGACCACCAAAGCTCCTGAAGTCTCTAGCCCCCGTCGGACTGTATGAATTCACACCGAAAATCATCCGAAGTGAGCCTATATTTGAACTGGGCATATATGGGTATCCACAATAGCAGGTATGCCACGAGGAACTGTTTGATCGTCGGTTGTGAGATCTGGGACCCCACAATCTCGAAGCCAATATCTGCTGCTAAAACACTAACTTGGCGCTGATGTTCTGGCCACAAGACGGACAGCAATCGGTAGCCAACATCCTAAAGCTTTTACAGAGGTTCTCTGACGGCCGCGATATCGGATCTTTATCCGTCAGTCTCCCTAGGCGCTGGGTTCTCGGCATAACCCTCTAGAGTGACGCGCTCATTTACCTCGATGACGGACCCATGGGGAAGTCGGAGTTTCACCACCGCCGGGTCGGAAATCATGGGTCAAGCTTGATTCCCAGCTTTGGGTAGATCCTTGAATCCCTTGGTGATTGAGAGCGCAGACTTGGCGCCCTTTATTATAATGCATTGGTTACCATCCGTATCCTCTCAATGAAGCTCGTATCAAGAGGCTCCCCGAGCGGATGTGGTCGGCCGGCTCCCCTAAAAGTCGCCCGGTGCCTTCGGTGGGAGCATCGTCGTACCCGGCGAGATCAACAGAGAGTACTCTGATGATGTTGTCAACCCTCTCAGGGACAGATGCGTGAATGTCTGTGAAAGTACCACCTCTGTCGATTGATATCCGCATTACTGAACTTTTCGAGAGTGTATGGTAATGGAAATTTCAGAACCCCCCATCGCGCACTCCATAGGCTGTTATTACTTGGGGAATTGAATAACACAAATGATGATTCCGGGAGTAACTGAAATATGCCTCTAGTCTGTGAAATAATGCGCTTTTTTATTAAAAAAATTCCTTGATGAATTGATTGGTATCTCTTATGTCGTAATTCCTCTCTCTTCAACGACGGACGATGGATTCGGAAGCCCATATGCGCTACGCGAATAGCTCCTCACGGAGCGACCCACCTTGTAGGAGTCGGAGGTGGGTGTCCGTCTCCGATTCTCAAGATAGCGGCTCCTCCTGTCGATTCTATATATACGCCTTGAAAGTTACTCGCTCGCCTGGCGCCCTACATCGGACGCCACCATACCTCCAGCTTGCCCCGTGATATAACCATTCCCCTCAACACAGACCTTCTGGATCCCTAGCCTTCTCGGAAATCAACTAATCACACATCATGTCTTCAATCACAGTTACTGTTCAAGAGACCCAGACTCAAGCCAGCGGAGCAATTGTCCTTGCGACGGGGGCAGCAGCACGACTCGCGGCCAGGAAAAACGAATATACTAAATCCACGTCAGGACTCGCCCCGGGCTATCTGCAAGCAAACCTGATGATACTTCCTTCCAAATATGCCTCTGACTTTCGTGACTTCTGCGCACGCAATCCGGTGCCTTGTCCCCTGATCGCAGAGTCGTGCGCGTCGGGGGACTACGCTACGCTCAAATCTTACTTGCCTAGCGTCTCTGGCGCGCAAATGGCGCGGGAACTAGATCTACGCACCGACTGCCCCAAGTTCAACGTGTATGAGAATTCTCAGTTGACGCTCGCTGGCACGCCAGACATCGTCGAGCAGTGGACAGCGGACCACGTTGCCTTCCTTGTTGGGTGCAGCTATAGCTTCGAATCAGCACTTGCGCGCGCCGGCTTTCCCCCGCGGCACGCGCTGCTCGACCGGAACGTATGCATGTACCGCACCAGCATCCCGCTGAACCCCGCAGGCGTGTTCACAGGTGGCACGTACGTGGTCTCCATGCGACCATACAAGAAAGCGGACATTGAGCAGATACGGACCATCACGCGGCGCTATCTGCCCACGCATGGGGAGTGCATCGCTTGGGGCTGGGATGCGCTCGAGAGATTAGGAATTCGAGATATTGATATGCCTCAATGGGGCGATGCGCCGTTGACCATGGACGGTCGCCCGCTTGGTGACGTGTTTGGGAACGACGATGACGTCCCCATCTTTTGGGGTTGTGGTGTCACACCGCAGGAAGCCGTCATGAATGCTTCACTGGACGGCGTCGTGATGGCGCATGCGCCTGGCCATATGTTGGTGTTGGATTGTCTTGAGGATCACGTCATCGCGTAAGCGCAGAAGACATTTGATTATATGTAGCATTGAGTAACTATCGATATCTTGAGCCTAGTTCTTTTATTTATTTAATGCGTCGTTGTGTAATTGTAGTGGGAGAACCAACTTGCCAAGCTTTGGAAAAAGTTTTCGGTATGGTATGGAGCGTTTTGATATAGAAATAGTTCTAGACCACCGTAATTATGCACCCTCAGAATGCGTTCAGCGATATCGGAATAAGAAATAGGCCGTAAGCTTGCTACAATATGATGATGTTACAGTTACAGTACATAAAAACCAACCACCACCCTATATTTATATAATAATTCAGGCCAATACACGGAGCAAAGTGGACTGAGAATGTAACCCACAGCGTGTTCTCAGGCAGGCTAACCCATATTAGTAATAGTCTATTCACGCCACTCAATATGCGCTGTCTTTATAACATGGATCTTTCAGTAAACATAGCGAAACTCAAGATTATCTTCGCCCACTGTTTCCTTGCGGTCATCCTCTCTCTCCCCGCTCATAATCTGGTCTTTCTTCCGGTTCTGAATCTTGTAGTGCACAATCTGAACCGAAATAAGAGCCATGGAAATAAGGGCCGACACAAGTGAAGCCCAGTGTCCTAGTAAATACGGCGCTGAGCGGTACACCTGGGGCGCAACAAGCCCCGCCAGATTCCCCACAGCCTGCGAAATACCCTGGGCCGTGGCGCGGCGGTAGTGAGGTGCCGTATTGTTGACGATCCAGAGTTCGTTTAGACCGGGGCCACAATAAAGAGGGAGCGCGATGAGGTAGCAGGCGAAATATCGGGCGCCATCACTCTCGACGCCGATAAGAATCGCGTAGCCGGCGACGGCGAAGACGTCTAGCACCAGTAGACAAGTGCCCCTCAGGCCCCATTTGTCACCAATCTTCGCCGCCGTAAAGAAGGATATACCGCCGAGCAGGTAGACAGGAACGCTGAGGTATTGGGCCTGCAGCGGCGTATAGCCCAATCCGTTGTGCAAGATAGAAGGGAGAAAGGTGCTAAACCCATAGAGGATGATGCCCTGAAAGCATTGAATCAAGGCGCTATTAGGAATGAAATTAGCTTGTGGAAGCACTTGTGTCAGAAAGATTGTTCGCATACCCAGTATAGACCCTCCATTCCTTCAATGCTGACCTAACCTGTTCCCATTCGAACTTTTCGGCTCCCATGTATTCCCGGCGTTTCAGTTCGCGGGCCTCCATCGTGGCTCGCTCCTCCGGCGTCCACCAATTCGCATGCGCCGGGTACGCGGGAAGGCCATACCAGGCCCAGGGAACACCAATTAGCGAAACAAGCCCCTCGATGATATACAACCAGCTCCAAGGCTGAACGCCGTTATCGGTTGAGATATGCGTGATGCCTGTCGCAATGAGACCACCGAACATGCCAGAAATAGCCGTAGCTGCGAACACATAGGCGAATCGGAGACCTTGTTCTTCTCGGTTGTACACCATAGTGAGGTACAGACTAATGCAAGGGAAAAATCCAGACTCGCAAAAGCCGAGGATGAGACGAACGGCGAGGAGTGAGCTGTAGGAGCGCACAAATGCAGTTCCAATCGTCACGATAGACCACGCTCCAGCCAGGATGGCGATAGTCCGGTGCGGCTTGAGCTTCCTAAAAAGTAGCCCGAAGGGCACCATAAACGCGACGTATGTCACGAAGAAGACGCTCACTGCAGTGCTATATTGGGAGCCAGACAACCCGAGCTGTGTGTTGAGCCCGGCAACCGCCGCGTTCCCGATGTTAGTACGGTCGAGGTAGCATGACAAGAAGAGAAGACAGAATAGAGGCCCGAGGCGCATGTCGAGTTTCCTAAGAATTCGTCCATGTATGACTGGATTGATATATATCTCAGACGATGCCGTTTCGCCTCTGCTGCTAGCGACCTTCTCCATGGCCATCTCAGGGTCTTTGGCACTCGATGGCTTCCGGGAGAGACTAGAATCTACGTTGGGAGACATGGGAATATCAACATACAGAGACAGGTGAGAGATACGGATGGAGATGAAAACCTTGATGAGAAGAATGGACTACGTATTTACATATTCAAGTGCTCATGCGTATATGAGACTGAGTCTTCGTCTAGACAAAACCTCTAAGCCAATTATCGCCCAGATTATCGCTGATAAGGCCAGATCAAATAGGTAACCAAGTCTGACCGTCAGCTCAAATGCTTATTGTGCCTGATAGGAGATCATCAGCGGGATTGAGTCGGGTTATGATAATGACGATAGTGGAGGTTAAAGTGCTGATATGGACGTGAAAAGGGTGTCAGCAGACTACGCCTGCAGTCACACCTGCACGATCTATACTCATCGCCGACGGGACGTGGCATCTAATCCCTGTACCCGAAACCTATGGGTAAGACAAATTTTCTACTTCTAGTCTTGTTCTTCAATATTACGGTTGCACCCCTTGATGGCCTGTCTCAAACAAGTCGCCACGTCGTAAAGCGAGGTCGGGCAGACAGAGCAGCAGCATCGTCTTACCCACACATAAGTTGACATCTAAACTGCCTAGCCTGGCTAGCTCTACAAGGGTATACAGGGTATACAAACTTAAGAAATGCGACCTAATTTATCTAAAATGAAACATTCCACAATACAATAATACCAATTAGTTGAAATAAAAATAAAATGTAAAGTCATCGCCAGTGTGCTATCTACCGTACAGCAGACCGCTACCCGGCCAGGTATGTTTTACTAAATAGCAACTCTTAGGCTGGTCGCCGTTCAGAAGTTTTCCATATTCTATCGATAAGAATTAACTAACTAGATATGATAGCACGTCATCAACTCTCAAAGGTCACAGGTCAGAGCGGGCCAAGATGGCGCAAGCCATTTTGAAAGCTCGTCCTTTGATTATTTGAATGCTACCTTACTTACGTACTAGATGTGGAAGATATCGTACACGCGAGATGGGCTGCGATGGACAGAATCCTTGTTCCAAATGCGCACAAGCAGGAGCCGAATTCTTATATCCTATTGGTATCGAGAGGCGGAGACTTATCGATCGAAATATATCGTGGCAGTCAGATAACGTCATGATAGGCCGCCTCCCAAACAACATTTGACAAGCCTCTAGGCTAGATCACTCTCTAGAATCGCTCGTGCGATGACAAGTAAATGGTATGAAGTTCCACAGCAGTAATTATTGGCAAAATGCGCGCACCGCACACTAGTTAGAACCTCGTCCTCCACCACTTCCAAGCACGTCGACTCTCCTAACTGCGAGCGATCTAATACTCGCTCGCACGAGTAAGGGCCGCATGGGAAAGCCATGTATCCGGGAAGCCGCTCAATTCTTCAGCTGACAAGGATACCCCAAATTCAATTGCCGAAGCTTATAGCGTAGATGTGCTTCTGTCTGCGGATCCCTTATGAAGTACTAGACCTAGTGCATTAGTATTACTCTAGTGCATAAGTCAGTTATATAGTTATAAAGTTGGTTAATTAACTATGTAAAGGTCTTAGTAGTATACTATAACCTATATACTATATATATTTAATATAGTAGGTTAATGCCTAGCATACTTATTATAGTAACTATAGTAAATTGCTTATGCTATACTAGGTGTTATAACTACTTTTTTTTTTTAAATAACTGCTTTTAGTTATTATAATTAACATTTTAATACCTTAATTAATTAACTAATTTATACTTTTTTTATTATCTACTATATTTTTGCTTTATTTTATTTTAGTATAATTTTGCTAGTATACTATAAGCTTTATATTAAGTATTTATTATTATTATAAGCTAAAAATAAGTTGCTTTTATTATATTTACTTAATAGCTTTATTTTTTTAAAACTTTATAGCTTATATATGTTTTTTTAATAACAGCTAATTATTATTTAAAAGCTATTATAATAAAGTTTAAATTTATTGCTTTTTTAATAAATTTAAAATACCTAGTTTTTAATACTATATATATAAATTAAGCTTTTTTTTTTTTATAAATATATTTTAATTTAGTTTTATAAAGCTTTTAAATTACTAAAGTAATTATATACTAATAATACTTTATAATATTAAGCTAATTTTTGCTAAAATTTTTTTTTTTTTTTTTTTATAAGTTTATATATATATTTTGCTAATTTAGTAAATAACTAATTTTAAAGTAGTTAAATATTAAAAAAAAAAAAAATAACTATTATAACTATTTAGTTTAAATATTTTATTATATATTTAAATAGTAGCTTATAATATTTTTAAAATAAACTTATACTTATAAATTATACCTTTTTTTAATATTATTTTTTTAATATTTTTATTAGCTTTTTTTATTTTATTATTACTTTATAAATAGCTTAGTATAATAAACTTAATTATTAATTTATTAGCTTTATATTATTATATAGCTTTATAATTAATAAAAATATTAATATTATTATAAATTTACTTTTTTAAGTAGCTAAAAGTTTTTTTAATTTTTATAAGTAGTAGTTTAATTATTTTAAATTTTATATTAAAAACTATTTTAGCTTTTATTTACGCTATAATATATTTTATATATATAAAAAAGTTAATTATTATAGCGCTTGTTATTAATAATATATAATTTATTATTTATTAAATTAAAAGTAATAATAATATAATAAGCTATAAATTAAGTAGTTTATTTAATAATAGCTTTATTAATTAGTATTTAAAATATTTAGCTATTACTTATTAAGTTAATAATGTTATTTTTAAATGCTAATATTATTTATTAACTTTTTATAGCAAGGTGTTAACTATAGTATAACTAAAATCTAAATATATTTTTTTTATTATTATTAAAAAGTTAGGTATATTTAGCACTTTTAAAAATGCTATTACTTAATATGCTATTTTTACTAGATATAAAAAATCTCTAAAGCTTTTTTTATATCTAGCTACTTTATAAAGCCTACTTTTATATATAACAAAATATTTATTTGCCTATTTTTATATAATATTTAATAATAAATCTGCTTTAAATTATAAAAACTTAAAAATTGCTTATAAGTTTATATAATTTAAATATTATAATACTATTATAAGTTTATATTAAAGTTTGTTTAATAGTTTATTTATAGTATTTATTTAAAATTAGAAATTATTTTTAATAATTAAAAACAAATTTTTAAAAAACTTTAATAACTAATTAGTTAATATATTAAACTTGCTTATTTTATATACTATTTATATAATATAATATTTTATAATATTTAAAAATTATATTATTTATATTAGCTATTTTTTTTTATTTTTAATTATTAATAGTAACTTATAATCGGTATAAATAATAATTTTGCTTTTTTTTACCTAGTATTTTTAGTATTATAGCGCTAATAATATTGCTAATAGCTTTTTTTTTTGCAAAAAATACCTTATTTAAACATTTATTAGTTTTTTTAAAAAATATACTATTAAATATAATGCTATTAATTTGCTATATAAATAAGGCTATAAAAAGCAGGCGCTAATATATAACTAGCTTAAATTAGTTTTTAATATTAAAAGTAGCTTTTAATTAAAAAATTTTACTATTAGCATAATTATAATAGCTTTTTTAATTTTTTACTAAGCATTTTTAGCTTTAGGTAATAATATTAAAGCCTAGTTTTTAAGTTTTTTTGTTAATATTATTAATAGTGCTATAATTAATAAATAGTTATTAATTAAGTACTTAAAATATTTTATAGTATTAATAAATATTTAAATTTTAATAATAGTTTTTAATATTAGTTTATTTTTTATAGCAGCTACTTTAGCTAAATTAGCTTTAATATTAATAACTAAAATATAAAAGCTTAAAAAAATGCTTTTGCTAATAAATAATAAAGTTTTTTATAAGTTAATTATTATGCTATATTTTACTAATTATATAAATAATAATAATAATTTTTTATAAAATTGCTTTTTAAAATTTGCTTATATATATATATTATTTAGTAAGCTAGCTATTTAATTTTTAAAAGGTTTTAATATTTTTTTTATAAAAGCTTAAAAAGTAGCTAAAATATTATAAAAACTAAAAAATATAACTAACTACTTATATAAGCTAAATAAAGTAATAAATATTGTTTTTTTAATATTTAATTTATATATTATAATATATTAAAATTTATTTTTAAAATTAATAAAAATATAATAGCTATAGCTTATAGCTTTTTATATTTAGTTTTTAATATTAAATAATAAGTAAGCTTATTTTTTTATAGCTTTATTTATTTTTTTATAATTATAGCAAAATTTTTATATAACTTTTTTAAGCTTAACTTTTAAAACTTTTATAGTTTTTTTAAATACTTTTTTTAGTATTAATAATACTAATAATTTTTATAACTTAAAACCCTTTTATATATAAATACTTAAGTAAATTTTAATAAACTTATATAAAACTTTTTTTTATATTAAGCTATATTAACAAAGTAATAGCTTAATTAATAAATAATTTTTAATATTAATATAATATTTTATTTTTATTACTATATTTATATGCTTTTTAACTAAGTTAAATAAGCTTAAAAATTTAGCAATATATTTTTTTAAATATACTTATGCAAAAAAATCTATTAATATATTCTTATGCTATTTTATAATAATATTGCTAATTATTAATATAATTTTAATAGCTAAGCTGCTATAAATATGCTAAAAAAGCTTAAATATTAGCTAACTACTAAATTTAATAAACTTTAATATTTTATTGCTTTTAATTATATTAAAAAAGCTTTTTTATTTATAAAAAATATGTTTGCTTATTATAAAATTGCTTAAAAATATATAATTTAGTATAATATTTTTTATTAAAGTTTATTTTTTAATTACTTTATTTTTTATTAAAAATATTACTAATATTTAATAATTATAAATAATTTAGGGTTTAATACTGCCTATTTTAATTATTATAGCTTTTTTTTATAATTTATATAAATATAATTAAAATATTAATAACTTAAAAATATAGTAACTAATATAGCTATAATTAAAAAATATAATAAAAATATAACTATTATATATTATTTTAGCTTAAAAAAAGTTATAACAATTATAATAGCTATTTTTTAGTTTATTTTTTTTTATTAATAGTTTAGTTAAGCTTTTATTTATTTTAACTATATAAATAAAGTTATTTTAAGCGTTATTAATATTTAAAAATAGTTTTTTTAGTTTTTAATTAATAATATTTTTTTTTAAGCAATTAGTAAAGCTTAGTTAATTTTTTTTTATGCTTTTTTTATTATTAAAATATACCTATTTATTATATATAAGTATTTTAAATCTAAAAAATTTATATTTATTTTTAAATTATATAAGTTTAATAAATATATTATTTTTAAATAGCGTTTTTTTTAATATAACTAATTAACTTTAAGGTTTATTTAGCTATTACTTTAGCTATTTTGCTTTTTTAAAATAATTTTTAGCTTAGTAGCTTATTTTTTTATAATTAAAATACTTGTTTTTAAAAGCTTTAGTTATAAACTTTTTTTTTAAAGTAATTAAATTATTATTTTTTTTAGTAACTTAGCTTATTTTTTAGCTATTAGTTTAAAAATTTAAGATTATTAACATTAGCGCTTTTAATATTATTTTTATATTGTTAACTAATAAAATCTAGCTTTATGCTAGCTTTGCTAATATGCTAAAAATTATATTATAATTATAAAAAAATATTATAAATTTTTAAAGTTATACTATAATATTTAATATGCTATAAATTTTTAGCTTTAATATTATTATTAATATAGTATTTAATATTTATATTACTTTTTTTATAATTTGTTTTATATTTTAGTTTTAGCTAAACTTTATAATATTTAGCTATATACTAAAGCAATATACTTTTAGTTTATTTACTATAATATTATAAGTTTACTAAATATTTTTAATATTTTTTAAAAATTAATAAAATGCTTTTTTAAAACGCTATAAATAACTAATATAAGCTTTGTTTTATATTAGCAATAAGCTAATAAAAGTAGTTAAAAAGCTATATAATATATTATGCAAGCTTAATATTTATATTATAGCTTTTAAAAAATTAACTTAACTAGCTATAAGCCTGCTATTTTATATAAACTATATTACTTGTTAAAAGTTTTTAGCTATTTTTATAGCTATTTTTATAAACTATAAATTATAAAATATAAAAGCTTATATTAATTAGTTTTAAAGCTGTTATATTATATTTAAAATAGTATAATTAGCTTTAATTAGCTATAAGCTTAATAAAATTACTATTTTATTTTTTATTTTATATTTACTAAAATTATTAATATTATTTTAAAAAAAAACTTTTAAAAAAGCAGCTTAAATTTATTATTTTTACTTTATTTAAGTATTACTAAGTAGTTAATATTTTTATAAGTTTAATAATAAGTTATTTAGCCGCTTTTTATTAATAATATTTATTAGTATTTTTATATAAAATATATTAATTATAATAATATTTATTAAAATACTTATAAAGTTTATTTTTATAAAGTTAATATTATTAAGTTTAAATTAAACTGTTTTTTTAAATATTTTAGCTTTTAAAGCTATTAATATAGTTATTATTTAGTTAAGCTTTTTTTTTAGCTTTTTATAGCTTTTTTAAACAGCTTTTACAAACTTTTTTAAGTATATATTTACTGCTGCTATAATAATTTCTTACTTTAAGCTAAGCTATTTTTTACTTTTTAATTTGTTTATTTTAAACTTAGCGCTTATATATTTTAATATATTTATATAAAGCATACGTTTTTAAAATAAAATAATAAAAATATAACAATAAAATAATAAGTTATAAAAAAAAAGTAATATATTATAATAAAGTAAAAATAATAAAGTAATAAGTATATTTTTATATTTTTACAAAATACCTTATAGCTATAAAAATAGCTATTTATACTTTTGTCTATAAATCTCTTATAAAGTACTAAACCTAGTATATTAATATTACTCTAGTATATAAGTTAATTATATAGTTATAAAGTCAGTTAATTAACTATATAAGGGTTTTAGTAGTATGCTATAACCTATATGCTATATATATCCAATATAGTAGGTCAGTGCCTAGCGCACTTACCACAGCAACCATAGTAGATCGCTTGCGCCACACTAGGTGCCACATAGAGACCTAATAGCTCTAACCGGCGGTGTCTACTCCTGCGCGACCATACCGACAATAGAGATCCCTGCAGTTCAAACATGCTCTTATTCTCAATATGCGCCGCCGGAGTGCTCATTTTGGAGAACAGGCTCCATAAAGCGCTAACAGCCGTCTTCGATAAACGCACCCGGAGCCTGCTCTATAAGTCATCGGGCAGCTATTCGATCACGTATCTTACTCAGTTAGCTCAAGATTAGCCGGAGCCGGAGCTCAAAAGGCTAGAATAGTAGAGTAAACTCGTCCGTTGGCCACGACATTCTTCGTCGGGTATAGTAGTATTTAACATCGACAAGCAGCTAAGCTTCTTCTCGGTCACCCCTCTCCTATCTACCCCCACGAGGCGGACCGCGGATGTCATCGAGGATTGGCTTACTAAGTCCATACCGCGCTCTACCTCCACCCCCTGATTGGAATCAATAGACCGTTGGCAAGGTGCTTCATATCATACTACATGTACGACCTTTCACACAGGCATGATCACTTCGCACAGACCGCCGCATCGGCATCCCAACGACGAGGCCATAGCGTGCAGTGAAGACATCGAGGTGTATTATAAGTCCTTGTAGCCATCCTCCAGCTCCTGCACAGCTATGGAAAGTACTACTAATCCGAGAGACCCCCTCTAGGTTCTGCGCACACTTTATCCGCTGCGACAGTAGTGACTTTCATGAAAGACATTCTGATGAATCTTCTTAGGCTGATAGCAATATGGCTAAGCCATTATGACAATTTCCTCAAGCGATGGAGGCAATACAGGGAGTATGATCCTATATTCTGGAGATCAAATATCGCATTCTGGCTACGATGAACAGACATAATGGCGGCGACTTTGAAAAAATAGGGAACACCATATGAGCTGAATGTAACTTTTACATTATGGCCCATCCTATGAGCAACTCTCCGAGCGTCGGACAGATAGTAACAACGCAGAAAATCTGCGGTTTCTAGCAACGGAAGATTTTCTCAGCGGGCAAGCTTTGTGACTATCACCTGCGAGTTAGCCTTTGTGCTATACATTGATTCCGCTACTACAACTTAATACCACGAGCTCATCTCATACCCTAATTGGCTCAATATTATCGCACGAAAAAGTAAGTTTTATATGCTAGCAGTCTATCAATTTCGTTTATATATCGTAGGCCAGGAGGCTACAGTCCCTACAAGGTTCCGTGATACGAACCCCCACCTCAAACACTTTGCTCCTGAGATTTCTCCCTGTGTGTCTTGTTTTCTATAATAGGTAGGCTAGGGCACATGCTACAGAAAAAGAATGCTTTACTTTGTAAATTATAACAGAAACTATCCTCTGTTACACCGATTTATCAGGTAATCGAAACCGCCACAGGCCAGCTGACGAATAAAGCACTCCACACCATAAGGAATTTTTCTTACTAGTTTGAATTGAGGCCCAGAGGGGGGTGTTACGCCCAAACGCCGCTTTTTTTTTTCTCTATCCTATCCTACGTCCCACATCCAGTTACATGTGTGGGCCCTCCTTGCTCATCGCCTGCCTTTCTGTTAGATACTTGTAGGTATTCCATAGCTGGGTGAGAACTTGAACCATCTTAGCATATTCAAGAATATCGTCTTTGTCTCCGTCACTTCCAGATGCCCCCGCGGACGTTATCTTGTAAGTTTCGTAAACAAGAAACTCAAAGTACTCTGGGAGAAAACTGGCACTTTCCCAGTCGAGTATGCAAATCGACCCATCTTCGCGCATTACGATATTTCTGCCATGAAGATCACCGTGGGTAAATACCGCCTTTTCATGACCCTTGGATAGCTCAAGGAATTGCGACGTCAGCTCGTTGATCCTGGGGTGGCGTAACTCACCTGCTTCCGGGAACTGAGCCCTCCAATATGCCTCGAAGAACTCGGCGGGCGTTTTGAAGGGCCCTGCTCGGCGTTTTAAAATACAAGGATGGGCCAAATAAGGGCGACACCCCGGCAATCCGTAAATCCCTGGAGAGGGTATTTTACGCATGTCGCTCAAATGGCGCCTTAATTGGGCTCCAACTGATGCTTTTTGCTTGTCATCGAGGCTGCTATAGCACTTATGAAGTAATGGCCCTGGTACGAACTCCATAATTATCACTTTATTTCCACTTGGTTCGTGTTGGTACATAGCGTAAAGCTTGGGAATGGGTATCTTTGTGTACTTCTGGATGATCAACATGTTTTTACCCTCAATTAAATTGACCTTCTTACCGTATTTCACCACGAAATGGTCTCCAAACTTCACGACATGACGCTCTAGTTTGAGAGATGTCGACTCAAAAGCTTCCTGGTTTTCTTGGGTCATTATCTCTTCGTACGTAGGAAGTTGAACCGGGGCAGGAGCGAAATAGGGTAATCTAATGTGGGAATAGTTGGCCATGGTGAAGGCTTTTGGTTGTTTCAAATTATAGTGATATTCTAGTCGAGAGTTAATGTGCGTTATCGATAGACTGAGAGGGCTAACCTAGACGGAATCTTAAATACTCACGAGGATAAGGGGTAAAATACGTCTTACAACATACATCTCAGTATACGAACTAAAAGTACAATGCGCTTGTCTGATGTGTGAAGATGCTTGTTGATGTACATATTTAAAGCTCCTTTTCTTTGATTCAAAGAGCTGAGTTTAAGATCCTTTGAACAAAGATAATGCTTTACTAGGACTTCGGTTTTAGCTGAACAAAGAGCCATTATCAACACAGTGGTTTTGCAGGGATCAACAGAGGGCCAGATACCTCGTGTTCTCGCGTTGAAAACCGAAGTTTGTCTCAAGATCCCGTGGGTGGGCCGCGGGGAAAGAGCTGATAATTAATCCCATAAATTTTGACTCAACATCTACTGAATAGAGACAGTCGAGTTCCAGGCGAGGCTATAGGGAGTATGATTTCTCATATTAAGGTAATCTATAGATGCGAGCACTGTATTAGCGTTACGGTATCTTGTGCAAAGTGTAAAACGCGGTTAGTTATTATAATGTTTTTATCTGCACACATTATTGCTGTTGGTCCGAAGCAATGATGTCTTAAAACCCTTTAAACGTTATAAAAATCAAGGTATTGCGTTCGACGACATTTATTTAAATTGACCCGGGTGACATGTTATCATATACTAGTACAATTATTCACCCAAAGATAACAGCATCAAGTATATGGCAGTCTTATTATAGTTGTGCAACATTAAAATCAAGAGAAGCGAATTGCATCTGTTTAAACAAAACTGATTTCAGAAAGAGAGGCCGTATAGTTGTTAGCGGTTACTGTTGTTTGGCCTAATAACATTATTCTTCGAATGCTAAAGTTGATATACTAAGTTTCCCAGATAGGCGGTAACAAGATGATGGCCCTCTCTGTTGGGTTCACGAACTTAGTGGGATGAGGCTGAGATGAGTACGCTGTCTTCTAGATACCATCGCTGAACCCACAGGCGCTCCAGTGAGTAAATGTAGATATTATGAAGGGTTTGCGCACCCCACGGATATTGCAGAATCCGGCTGTCCGAAAATAAATATTCTGCGACTAACTGTAGAGGCCGAGGATCAATAAATCGCAACCGTGGGAGACGATGGCAATACGCTGATGATATTACCCTCTCATGCCTTTCTAGTCGCAAATATCATAACCAGGGGCGTTTCCGTTCGGACTTTTTCTCCATCCATGAGATTCTCTAGCTCATCCCAAAGACCTTGAACTTCGGACTCCGGAAGAGGAGGAACCCAAGTGGAAATGTATCCCTTGAACCAGTCAATTCCATGATCATCGGACCAGTCTGTGTCCCCATGCACCCAGATACGTTCCTCATTGCTCCCCACTCTGTCTTCAGCCACATTCTCGCTGATCTTGAAGCTCGCAATCCCTTGGCTAGCGTTAATGTATACCCGCTGAACGGCCTCCCATTGCGCTGCAGGTATGGCGATCGAATCATAGCCGCTAGAAATGGTCCCGAGCGCGCGTTCAAGCAAGCGTCCTGCTTTCATGGCTCTCTTCGAAAATGCGTCCAAAACCTTCCTCCAGATTGACTGAGCACGCTCATTACCCAGGATTGACGGCGGCGCATAATAGGTCATCACAAGGGTCCCGCTGGGCTTGAGCTGCCTTGCGAACTCGTCGACGGCCTCGACTGTGTCTATCCATTGCATGCATTCGCACGCGGTGATCAGATCGATGGACCCGGTGCCTACCGAGCTCTCTTCAGCACCTTCTTGCAAGAACGAAAACTTGGATTCGGGCCATCCGCACCTCTCAACGAGAAGCCCATAAGCAACATCAGTATACCCATCATTTGGGTCCGAAACGATGACATGGTCGAATCTATCGGCGAGAGTAGAAGCTACTATACCGTGGCCAGCCCCAACATCGTGAGCTGTTGACCAAGATGCGCCGAGCTTTTGAGCGTGGTACTCGTAAATGCGTCTGAAGAAAGAACCCGGGTAGATAGGTCGGTATAGCATGTATTCAGACCAATCGACCCCATCACGCATGGACATAGAGAACCCCAACTCCCTCGTTTCAACTATTATTTGGGTCTTCGTAGACATATTGAAAACCGAGATGCAAGATGGATAACACGCTATGATGGGTTTTCAATTTTCAATGCCAAGTGTAAAACTTGGCGATAAAGAGAGCCATGCTGCCTTTTTAAAGAGGGGAAGGCGACCCATTCTTGCAACCAAATATGGCCATCAGTCTTGCAATGGCGCAACGACGTTATCATACACTACAACTGCCGTGGAGTAAGTAAGGGATTCAGGACACCCCAAATTTGGAGAAATGGTCGAGTTCATCATCGACCGCGTTTTAGCGACCCTACACACTAGGCAACACCCTCGTCAAAATAAGATATGAAGAAAATATTCGGAAAAAAAAAGGTGCGAGGCCAGGATACTATAAGATGAAGGGCGGGCATACTGAGAGTTGGCGTAACTTACAGATCACGTTACCTTAACAAATACTATGATGAAGTCGACTTTGGCGCCTACGGAGGCGAATCAGAGCCAATACTGCTGCTCCCTCATTAATTAAAGCACAAGTCGGCTAAATCGAAATGGATCTCACAACTGCCGATCGATAAGCACTATAAACCGTGATCAGGTACGGACCCGCATAAAAAATACGAACTACAGTAATACAGGTCATACTATATCTCCTGATGCTCCCTTGCTTCCCCGTCGGTACAAAAGTACGAGGGCAGTCGCTCGCTACAACTCTTTAATTTAATATACAACCTCCTCCAGGAACCGACGCTCAGACACCAACGGCAATATGAGAACTACGCTCCTCCTTACCGCGCTCTCCGGAGCGAGCGGAGTGAGCGCGGCAGTCAACGCCGCTGCGGTCCGGTCGCGGACACCTTATAGCTGTAACGCGGCTGGCGGTGTCGGCGTCACCTTCGAGCAGGACATGAGCGTCATGCACTCTAAATTTCCTGATCTCCATCTATACGTCGACACGCCGTCTCACGGGTTCCCCCCGAGCTACTCCATCATGTATTGCCTCGCGACGGTTGAGTTCAGCGAGCCTGACTTTGGCGCCGGTAATAGGCAGACTCGCTTTGCCATCTCTAATGTGACTTGGTCGAATAACAATCTCACCCTGGAGAAGGGCGACAACTTCAAAATCCTGAGAGGAAAAGTTGATCTCAACATCGAGGTCTCGAACGAGACTAGTCCTGTCCATTACCCGATAGGGAAGGACCGGTATTCATCTAATCTGGTGAGTCTGCAGCCTACTATTCATATTAGAGACAAGACTCTTTCGGCGGACTCTGACTCGAAGTCCATAGGTCAATCTCGAAGTGAATCCAGCTGTCGGCGTAGATGAGCCCTATAGCGGTGAATTCAAATTTACGGCTAACAATCCTAACCCTACCGTAAGTATCTACTAGGGATTTTGATACTTGGGGATTCACCTTCCGCGTTGCGACCAACCCAGTCGGGCGCCCAGCCCAATCTCATGTTCAGGTCGAGGGCCCCATCGTGCGCAGGTGCGCTGACTGAAGTTTCGTAGTTCACGCCGTGCTTCCTCGGTCGGTCTTACCATGCTCTCAAATTCGACTTCGACATTTTCGCCGAAACGGTAGACGGCGGGGTTAGCTCGGGTAAGTCGCTTCTGTTTTGATCTCAGTAATGTGTCGTTTTGCTCCTTTCCCCGAGCACTGACATGCATCTGCGCAGCTGGTTGGAATGTGGACTTCGGACTCATCTATGAAGAATGCCATTGGACTCCAGAAGCAGACAACTGGGGACAGACGAGGATTAAGGACTGGGAGAGTTGCACATACCGTGAAACAAATCAGACAGCCGTGAAAAGGAAACTACGTGGGCTATATTAATGATCCCTATACTGAATCCATAGTCCCTCGTTACTCTCGGCGGAATAATTGGCGGCTATAAAAGTATTAGGTCCTATGCTGTTTAGAAAATATACTGATCTCTAACCCTGAAGTAAAGGCGTTGAAAATGCATGGCCCATGGAGAGCGACAGGCGAGGTATATGGGACTAACCTAGTAATTGCGAACTAGCATAGGCGACCTTCCTTGAGCCGGGGATCCTCTGAGCCCGTTTTTCGATATTGAGTTACAAATTTACCTTTAGGCGCAAAGCGATCTATCCTTTTTTCCTTGTTATTAACGGTCCTCTGGAATCTTGCTCTCAGGTCAAGCGGTTTCACGGACAGTGTCGATGGGGAAGAGTTCGGAAACATGGAAAGGGAATTGCGAATGCGTTCGCTCTTTTGCTCGGCATACTCAATCTTACCGGGCCGGTCGAAGTCGATATTCACCTCTGCCTATTCCATGTCCAGATTCATGCCATCAATCGGCTGCTCCAGTTCCATCCAATGCTGGTTGTCCAAGAGGCCTTGGGCGAAGAAGTCTAGCTTAGGGTAAGGAATGTGTAGTGAGCCGTAGTCGACTTCGCTAGAATCAAACTCTTCCATGAAGAGCTTCCAGCTTGGGAGGATAAAGAAGGAGAATTTGACGTCTCTCCTTTGAAGATGGGGGTAAGTGTGCAACAATGACCGCACAGTTGGCATGATCTGATCAGCAGGCTCATAAGCGTCGCAGCGGGGCTTAGTAGTGAATAAGCTGCTTATCTATTCGAATTTATCACTTGGTACACATACGGACCAGTCCTGCTTGACAGAAATGAGCACGAATAATAGCTCAGGCAATAAAGCAATAGAAGAGGCAATTAATCTGCGAACTGACCGAAACTCGTGGGACGCCATAATATCTCAACGCCTTTGCGCCAACGACACAGCATGCTATGCCTTCATTCTCGATTATTTCGATAACCCGTTGCGCCTCGAGGATGCCTAGGCCATTGTAACTAGCCTCCGTAGGCGAAGACTATACTTCGTTCGACGTGTCGCTCTTGGCAGAGGGTTGTTTTAGCCTCGCCGCGGTGTCTGAAGGGGGCTCCATCAATATCTGATGATGCTGGGGAAGAATGCGGCCATTCGTTTACGTGATTGTGATGGTGATTGTGATTGACAGAGGCAGAGGTTGCAACGCCAAGCTTAGTTGTGACTCAAGATGGTGATGAACCCCTAGCTAATAGGGGACCTACAGCGGACCTCAGGCCCAATATAGGCGGTAGCTAACGTGGACTACCCACTGTAGGTTAGGTGCCAACCGCAGGATGATGTGGCATAGCACACCGGACTCCAATAAATCGCCCTATTATCGATCTTCAGTAGGGGACGCGACCCTGGAATCCCGGGTCCGTACAATAAATAAGCAAGTACTTACTTACACATCTATTTCCCTACCAATTTCGGTTTTTTTTTTTTTTTGGTATTTACTCAAGAGGTAGTTATACTATTTCCATTAGCTTACGGGGCTTCCAAACACGGATATAGTTTGACCTCACGACTTCTCCAAACCGCCGCCCTACACTATATGGCATAAATAAATCATATGGCAGCCGTAAGTGTGTACACGGAGGACGAAGCGGACGATCTGGGGGAATTATCGGAAAACGCGTCAGATAGTAACCTTGAAACTGTTTTAATCAGATTGAAAGCCTTTCTTGACTAAACGGGGCTGAACTATGCTCTGCAAGGCGGCTACGCCATGCGGCTTCACGGCTTCTTGGAGCGTAAGACTTACGACCTTGACGTGACGACCGATGCCAGCCCACAGCAAATCATAGACGCGTTGAAGGCATACGAAAAGAATGTAGTTAGAAGATACGCTACCATTCCTCATATACCCCCATAGTGTTACTCAGGATGCGTACAGGTCTATTAGATACTACGAGAGTTTCTCAACAACTTGATGTTGGAGGCGCTGTCCTATACGTTGATGCATCAACAAGTACAAGCTACATGTTCGACCCCTTGCTTTCCGATGGTGAGTAAGCTTTAGCCTTTCGCTATCTAACTAACAATCTATAGATGTGTTAGGCTCTAAAGATATTTCGAGCGCTGAAGACAAGGACGGGTAAAAAGTATTGTCTCTTTCTTCCCTCTTTAGGTGCAAACTAAGTGTCTACAATTCGCGAGAAGCCGATAAGGACTACGATGACCTAGTCTGGATGTTTAATAATAAGGAGGACCAGATTAGAACCTCTGTCAAGGATTTTAGCGAAAAACACTGTAACAAGTTCTTCAATAGGTACGCTGAAGATAACAACGATGACAGTGTAAGATATTTGGCAGAATTTCTGCAACTGACTTGCGATCATGATATACACATGTATATTCAAATAACTTTTTTTTAAAAAAAAACTAATACCCCTCCGTGTTCACATCATCGTATCTCCGAAATTGTGAAATCAAGGGCATGGCTGGTCACAAAGGAATTTGACCCCGAGCTAGCGGAAAAGGACATCACAGTCGAGCTAGTAGAAGAGGAATCCTAACCCCAACTCCCAGCTTGGGAGAGTGACTAGAAGGAGGTCCGCAGGAGAGACGCTAAAATCGACAAACGCAGACGGCGCCTCGAAGCAGTGCATGTTCTAGACGGCCGCGAGAAGTACGACGCCCAGGCCGCCAGCTGAGACTTCGGGCCTCAACCACTCATATACGGCGTCTGGGGCCGTCCGGTCGCCGTTCTCAGACGACCCTACGGATAGATCTGGTGATACAGGAATGGACTGAAGAAGTCACGCCAGAGACGATTGCAAAAGACCGTTCGGCGAATACCATGGACTAGCTAGTGCGGTACATAGCCCACACATGGAACCTTCTCGACAAGTCTCACCCAACGGCCAAGGCAGATGCCGAGGGATTGCAGCCCGAGAAGATGGCGAGGTGCTTTCTGCGCACTGCAAAGCCCATGCGACCGTCGTCCATCACGAGGCACTACCAAAGCAAGCACAAGCCAACCCTTGGCCACCCACTGTCCTGCCCGGGATGTCTCCGCCTAGAAATCGAGCCCACCGTCATCCACGGCAGATCTGAGTGGAGTGACCACGTAGAGAAGGCGCATGGCAGAACCCATGCGCGCCGTCTCGCGGTGGCATTGCTTAGGAAGCAGAAGCCGACCTGTTTCATCTGCAAGGCCCACCTCCTGCCGGGCGCACCAAAACACTCCAGCCAGCTCCACAACAGCGAGTTCTCCTCGGGCCGGCTTTTCTAGTGTCTTGAATGCCCACGAGCGGCTAGAGAGGAGCAGCATACCAGCGAAGGACTCGTGCACCTAGCCGAGCACCATAACTACCCGAGCGTCAAACGCTGCTCTCTGTTGTGGTCTGTTTTGCACCTTCTGAGCTTTCAACAGAGGAAGAAGGCGTGTGCTGGCCCCTTATCTTTGGCTGGCCAGAGATGAAAAGGGTACTCGACAGAGCGAGAAGGGCGGTGGTGTCCGCATGGGTAAGGAAGAGAGCCTATATAATAGGAAAGTAGAATAATTAGCTGTGAATACCCCGTGTCATTGATGCGCGCATCAGTTCACAGTATTTAATGATAACTCAAGAGATCACAAGACACACAATGACAAGACACAGAGCCTTTTAATGAGTGCTATTCACCTCCAGTTGACAGCCACAGCAATAGGGAGCTTCACCTGTCGTTTCTTTGAGGTGTAGGGGGTAATTTGTTTGTATATCATCAATCAATTAGGTAGTGATATGGCTAGCCTCGTGGACCTTCTCGCCTCAAGACGTTAACAAAGACGCTCAGAATCCCAATCTAGAATCCCAATCTCTCTCTATCTTACATTCACCGCCCTCTTCTTTGCAACGGAGCAATTCCTTTTCCGCGTCTCATTAACATCAGCAATGAAGACGCCATGTACTTAAGTGCGGCGTGGTGCAGTGTTATAAGCGCGTGAGCGCCTAGCCTAGCTGCCGTATTGTAACAAACATGGCATCGTCAACTAGCTGGTCGTCTTGGGCGTGGCCGTAGTCTATGCAGCCATATGCTGTCGGGGCGAATTATAGTGACTCGCGCCTTACTCGGCCGCTTCTTGTCCCTCTCTTCATCGCCCACGTTGAGAGTCCGTCGGCGCTTCCGGCCCTTTTGCTGTGCTGTGTTGGGCACGGTATCTTCTGCAGCGGCGGGGGCTTCTTGGACAGGGTTGGCGTGCTTCTTAGCGGGGCGTTCTTTCTCCTCCTTGTCTTCCCTGGATATCCTCCGCCGCTTCCTATTATGTGGTGTGACCAGCGGCCTTTCGGCAGACAGCGGTGGTGTCGGAAACCAGTCTGGTGCTGCCACTGGTTTCCGGGGAGGGACCATGACATCAATATAATTACCGCCTTTCCCATCGTCATCGTTGTCGCTACCATCGTCAGAAGTGAGATCCTCAAACTCTTCCATCGCCTTCAACTCGGCCTTGCGCTTCTCTTTAACCTCGGGTGGCGTGTGCCCCATGGCAAATTCATCGGCGGCTTCATGATACATGGCCCTTCTGCATCCCTGTTCGATGAGAACCGCCTTGAGGTGGCATTCAAGTAGGACGGCGAATTCGCCATCGTTGTCTTCTGGCCATACCGGTGTGCCCGCGCGAGGAACGAGGTAGGCACCTTGAGTGGCAACAATGTCGAGCCGGTCCTGGGAATTCGCGTTGCTGTTAGCCGATGGGGTATACGAAACTGGATCAACAAAGAATGCAAGCTTACGATGAGTAGCAGACCTTGGCTGCCCGTGGGGCTATCTGGCTGCGATGTCATGACTAGTGATGGCCCCATGCAGTTCGCTAGGCTTATTTTGGGTAGAAGTTGGAAAGGTGGGAAAGTTGAGCCTTTAAATAAGGTACGAGTCAGCACAGGCGCGTACCAAGGGAGCGTTATCACGTGATCTGATATATGGGGCATGAACCCCAGGCTGACCAACATTCGGAAAGGACAGAACCAAGGGTAAAGGCATCATTGTCAAGACAAACGGGATTTTAATTGCTACAAGCACTGGATACGGTATCTACGCTATTGCTACTAGTCTCTCTCTGTTGCACAAACCCATGACATGCCAGCCAGGTAGCCTTCCAAACGACGCTCACTCACACCTTCCCGTCTTCCAGGCCATCATCCAACCGTCGTCTCTTCGCCTGCGGAGATTTGGGTAGCAATGGGCCCCAAGCTGGGTGCTGGAGAACCTCGTCGATGTCGGGGCGCTGCGCATGGTTATTCGCTGCCCACTGGCATCTCACCATCTCAATAAAGAGATCGCCAACTGCGAGGGAGTTTTTAGATCAGCCATTCTGCTGCCACCAGAAGCAAGCCATTGAAGCTTAGTGACATAGAACACTCACGGTGTATGTAGCCTCTGGCCGGCGACGCGCGCGCATTCTTATAATCCTTGGCCATTTTGTCAATGGCATTCTGATAGCTCTTCCAGAAGGACGGGCGCAGCTTCTCGTTGTCCTCGCCGTCGCGCCATGGATTGATGGAGAACTTCCACGGGTGGCAGCCGTATGTCAGTTCGAACAAGATAATGCCCATGGACCAGATGTCGATGGAGTGGTCGTAGTCCTTCAGCTCGAGCTCGGGAGCAAGATAGCCGATAGTGCCGGATGTGCCTGGCTCAGGCACTAATGACCCACCTGCCTGGATGTGCTTGGATGTGCCAATGTCCAGCAGGACGGGGCGGAACGGGTTGCCGATGAGGCCGATATTGGTCGGCTTCAGGTCGCTGTGCAGCCAGCCTCCGTCGTGCATGACCTTGACACCCAGCAGTGCGGCTCGGAATGCAGCCGCCGCCTCTGTCGTCATGCCCTTGCACCCTCTGTTGAGCTCGTATGTTAGCTTCCTTCTCTTAAAAACATGATTTCAAGAACACGAGAGGCTTACCCCTTACTCTGAGTCCTCACCAAGTCGGCGAAAGTCCCGGATGTTATCGGCTTTAGGACAATGACAACATTATCAAAGGCCGTCTTGGAGGAGAACTTCTCGCCGTTTGGGTAGATCACCTCTACCATGCGTAGAATTCTCTCCTCGTCGTCTGACTTCTGTGCAAAATTAGTCACTTCCCGAATTGTTTCGATCTCTTTATCCACATTGTGATAATTTCGGGAAGTCCGCTCCACCACTTTGATGGCGGCCATGTTGGCCGACCGATCCGAGGCGAAGAATACTCTTCCCTGACCGCCCTTACCTAGAGCCTCTCCCAGTGTCCACCTGCCAATCGTTCTGTTGTTGGGGAGTGGAGTCGGCATCTCGATGTCCATGTTGGCAGCCGCCAGCTCGCCGAAAGTGCGAGCCATATAGCGTTTGCGTGCTTCCTTGAAGTCGTGTTTGGCGGCGAATTCCGTCCACTGGAAGTTGTATTCGAGCTTGTCGCATAGGATCTTCATGCTGTGCTGGTTTAAATGATACGGCCGTCGCGTAGCTGCTTCACCATTGACGGTCAACTGCGCCGACGGAGACCTGGAGCAGCCCATGATGTAGAGGCCCTTGCTGTCAGGAAAGAAGTTGAACCGCGCATGGGGGTTCCGGAGGTTGATGTTGTACGACTTTGCAAAAGACCTGGTGCAGAGGAGCAGGCCGATAGGCACGTTTTCCAGGGGGCCTTTTCCCGCCGTCCATCCCCTCTCCGGCCCGACCGGATAAGACCCCAGCCCCAGCAGATAACAACCGACCCAGACCTTGCCGAGTTTCTGAAGCTGCTTCTCGGTATCGGTATCTGGCTCTGTAAGGGTTTCGCTCGCTTCGCCATCGGTGTCATACTTGGTGCGTTCCATCTCACGTCGAAGACGAACTATCTCGTCATCGCATATCGGCTCGGGCTCGACATGCATGCGGCGGAAGGCAGCTTGAGTGCCATCTGCCTGGCTGCCCTGGTGGCGATCAATGAACGCGTCATACACGTCGCTGAATGCTAACCTGGCAAGGGCATTCGCCGGTGTAAGAGAGGCAAAGGCACAATCCGACATTTGATAACAGTTAGGATGTGTTTACAGACTTCGATGAGGCATATGAGTTTTAATCGGGTGCCCGGAATGCCGTGGGAAATGTGCAGCTTTTCAAATACGACTGTCAATTATAGAAGCCTTCCTAGCAGTTCCGTAATGTAGAGACGGCTGGACTACAACCACTCGATCTCGCCTCCTCTGGTAGGTATGAAATATAGAACGCCCATGCACGGCATCTCCAGCGTATCGCGGTCGCCCCATCTCCCATCGAAGAAAGGAAGCCCAACCATCTCGGAATCTACCCAGCAGAGAAGCATCTTTCGATCCTCAGGGCCTTCGTTCTCGGCCTATTGTTGCGACTAGAACGTGACCCGCGATGCAACGGATGTCATTGATTCGTGAATAGCTTTACTCCACCTCACTTCTCCTGTCTCACTGGTAAGAACTGTGTTCAAAACTTCACCTCTATATATGAAATAGTACCAACAAACCAAGTCACTTCGAGTCCAGACCTGCAGCGGCAGCCATTGAGACTCTGTCAATAAGACTTCGCTTCCACGTCACTAGTCACGAATGACGTTGCGTGAGATGACACAGCGCCTTAGTCACTGATCCAAGACAAGGTAAGTCTTGTCTTAAAACCCCCATTCTCCACACACCCCTTCCCTCCCCTTGTAAGAACATCAAGAATTGGTGCGCCAGTTCCCGTCCACCGACCCTATAATGCTCGGAAACTAGGAGGTCGGGACTGGTCAGTTTCCCTACCTTACCACAGAAGCGAAAGCTGTGCAGAGTAGTGGTCACGACACGGAGCGAGAACGGTGCGGTGCAGGTGGGCGGCGAGATGTACAGCAAAGTCAAGATGGATGCCGTGCTCCACGACTGCCGCCGCAATGAGTAGGCCAAACTCCATCCTCATGGCCCATTCAGCTGGTCTAAACTCGACGAAGGGCGGAGAACGCACATCGAATTGCCAGTGGATCTTCACCGATGCGTCTGTGTATCTACTCTTCACAAAATCCAGCAGGTTATGCAGGGATATTGTCAGCGACACTCTCTGCAGCATCGCCCCAGGGGGTTGATGGGCATGGCGTTCCGTCTCCTGGTCCAGGCTCTCTGGCGTGCAACTCTGCTAGGGAGCCGAGCGGCATACTGCTTCACCACCTGAGCCAGGCCCTCTGGCTTGGCCACGGTATGCTACCAATTGGAGGCAGTATCGGCGTAGACATCAGTAATCGTAGCTCGTGATTTGCTGCGCAGGTTCCAGCATAGTTGGCTGGTCGCCTCTAGGGTGGTGCCGACGGCGCACAGAAAGAACCCTTGGAGGGAAATCGACAAGAGCCTGCCGAGAATCGTACTGTATTTTCTACGGTGATTTTGCCAATTATTGTGTCCGGGTCCTCCCCCACGACGGCTACCGCTTTTGATAGCCTGCCTTCCTCGAAAATTTCTAGGGGGAAAATCCGCTGGAAAACCTCCGAATCCTTTTGTCAAGCACGGCAATAAGGTTAGTGTAGTCTGTGAGCGCAGGGGTGGGAGAGTGAAGTGGAGTGATGATACAACGTCATACACCTATGTATCGGCCCATTCTCCCTATCTTAACGGAGGGAGAGCTAGTAAACTAGCCATAAGTTCCAAAGGCACCACCCTTGTTGAACATATTGGCGGCCGGCGTGACCACCTATGTAGCTAGCTACGTACTTGGTCGCAGATCCCGCAGGTAGTTACACTCTAGACTTGATCACCATTCCCGTCAGTAATCAGGTGCTGGCTCGAAGCACAACGGCATTTGCGGGAATATTATCATTGACACTCTCAGTCCAGCCCTCCCTTTATATCTTTCCACACCACTCCCAATAACTCAGGGTTAATCGCGCAAGAATCCGCATCAAACCACTCTTCGATATGGTTTCAAAAAGCATGGCGTACGAGCTCGAGCTGGCAAGCGCATACTCTCCATTACCTGCATTTCAACATCAATTGTCTGTGTCGAGGCGACTGACAGGGAGGTATTCTCCTAGGTACTAGAAAATCTTATAGTTGGGCGCGCCAACGACCCGCAGTCCTATACACGAAGACATGACACAAGGAGGAACTCAATCAGGGCCGTGACGGTGTTACTATGAGCCTGAGCGCTAGCATGCGGCGAAGCTCGAGAGAGCATTCGGGCGCTTTGGTCATCATGGCCACTACCACCACCGCCGTCAGTCTTGTATACGTTTCTACTGACCTGTGTCTGACGAGTGGACTATGTGTCACATGGATGAACACCAGGATCGCTGGAATCATATGATGTCTCGGTGTTGGAATTCAGCCTCACCTCGTTCCGGAAATTACTCACCTAGCTACTCACCTCGATCCGACATCCCTTATATCGATCCGAGACACAGCTGGATAGGTGTATGTAAGGGTGTCTAGAATAGGCATGACAGGTCGGCAATTCTTTCCCTCAGGTCGACAACTATAGTAGCTGATTGCCGACTCCTTTCCGAATGGCCATGGGAATCTCTGGGCCCTAGTAGAATTATCGTAATTCGAGTACACATTCCAAGCCCTCTTATGAGCCCTTGTTACACTATGTATGTGCGGTGGTCGTCTCAAGATATTCACTCTACAGAGCACGCCGTTTGATCATCGATATTCCTAGAGACCCGGGCGATAGAGGGAACACCCAAGATCCTGGCTCCATGGGCTGCGGGCATTACAGTTCTAAAGTATCTTAGATTCAGGTCCTGTCCGTATGGCCCGTCTGTAAGTAGACTTTTTCCCTTTCTAAACCGCGGCGATTTGAGAGGGCGGCTGTGCAAAACTGAAAGGCCGGCTTTGTGTTATCCTTTCCCATGATGCCAGGCTCGTACCACAGCACTACCATCGGGTAACTAGTAAGCAGGTTATAGCAGAGGAATAACACCAGGGGGGGAATGCCCTTGTTTACAGCGTTGAGGAGGTATAGCAAAGTAAAAACCAGCGTTATTCTGTTTACCTTTTTCCCGGTTAGGTTAGTTATAGTTTCTTTAATTAGAAAAACATTTTAGTTTTGTTATACTTACGGTTAACTACTTCTAATACTACCTCAACCACATGTAATAGCTTGTAACTAGAGGTAAACACCTTGGTTGTTCTAATTCCTTTCGTTAGAATTGGTACAGGGTATATATTGCCTATACCACTAGAGTCAGGTTCACCAAATGGTTGTAGCCCCTACTGTCACAATTATTAAGTTGGTTTATCATAACTATTTAAGTTATTAAAAAGCAGCTATATATGGGCAGTCGCATAGACCAATAGACCCACAGCCCTATATGTAGGATCTTCTGAGACTTATAGTTAGGATGAACCATAGCTTAAACAAAATTATATTTAAATTAATGAAACGGAAACTATTGGTCGGTTGCGTGATATTGGCATTAGGTAGTGTACCTACATCGGAATCTCACTCTCCCTTAGCTGCGTAGCTACCCTATATCCTAGCCCCGCGCCTCTTCGTGGTATACCGTTACTCGAGATGACCATGATACGATGGGCAGACATTAGCCATACATTCATATATAGAAGAGATGCTAATTATCTCCTTGAAAGTCTTCCTGCGTCTTAAATTCACCTTGGATATCTTCAATCCCTCTTGATGCGAAGCGGGGTTATACGCCTGTCGGCGATTACTCCATCTAGGAAAGATTGTCTAACCGCATTGGGACGCCGTAACCTCCGGACTCAATCAAATTACTGTTCCTATCATCGCGTCAGCTTCTCCAGTATTGGAGCCCAATTCTCAAGCGGCCTGCTTTGGTTGATGAGCGTGTCCAGGGACTAGAAACACCTCATACCTATGCATAGATAAACAAGTTATTCTCCTTTCACTAACGTGGGCTTAAGCTCGTGACCTCCAGCAAGTTACGCCATGCCACCTAAAATTCTCTGCCTGCATGGCAGTGGTACAAGCGCCGCTATCTTCCGCATTCAAGCCATCAGGCTAAGTCGTATTCTACAGTCTCATTTTGAGCTTGTGTACGTCGATGGCTTTATCGATACCCCGCCCGGGCCTGGAGTTCTACCGTTTTTCGAGGGGATGGAGCCATATAAACGATGGCTCACGGACAAGGATGGTCACGAGGAGAATCCGTGGCCGGACCTGGGCAAGCTTGTCGAACTATTCAACCGCAACGGGCCCTTTGTCGGCATAATTGCGTTTTCTCAGGGCGCCAAAGCCGCTACGTATCTGCTTCGCTGGCTAGAGCAGCGCGGCCAGCAGCTCGACTTTGCGGCATTATTTGGGGGTACCGTGCCCTTCCGGCTCAAAATCGGCACTGAAGAGTGGGCCGAGCTTATTAAGCCTACGATTATCACGAGAAGTATACACGTTATTGGCGACGACGACCCATGGCGCTCTGAGAGCGAGGCTTTGATGGAACATTATGATAAGCCTACGCAATCGCTTATCCGTTTCAAGGGTGGCCATCATATGCCTGTAGACCCCGACATCAATGATAAATTAGCGAAACTCATCATCGCGAGTCACGCGGAGAGCAACGATTACCCCTGATGCAACAGCGCATGGTATTTTGATTTCTACAATTGCGCGGTTCCGGAGTTTGAAGGTTACGGAATGGCAGACTATAGACAGCTTCTCCAGCAGTGAGACGGCACCAGGGGAAAGAAGGCGATTAGAAAAGATGACTTATTTGATGTTTCTTTTGCGATAGAACCGGGGTGCATTGGAAAGTTGATTGCGAATTATCGGGGTATAAGGTATAAGAGCATAAGATAGGTTTACGGTAAGCATCCGTTCAGCTGCACCAACACGATGTTTCGTCCGTAGATCGGACACATAAACCTCTCTACGCCAAAGCTTTCCTCTAATGTCCTGTTCCCCTCCATTGAATAGCAAGAAGCGGTGGAATACCTCGTATTGTCATGAATCTTCTGGTCTGGCTCTACAATGTGGGCTTCGACGTTTTAGACTCTCGGCTCCTACCTCTTGATGCACACATTTCGGACTCGACGGGATCAGATTCACCCTAGGCCCATATTGGCCGATTGGCTTGATGTATGATAGGATGCTGCGCACGGCCTGTTCATACTACGCCATTTCATGTATCACTATAACAAAAACCTCGATTGGAGTTGAGTCTACGTTTGGCGATTTCTGTACGGTTCTAGCATCTATGCAATGGCTCATGGCGTGCTACTCTCTTGATAAATGCTATTATGTCTATGACAGTTTTCTGCGGGCGTTTACTCTAGCGCAGCACTCACCATCGCACTAACTAGCTCATCTTCTAGCGACAGCGACTATTTCTAGTGTACAATGTTTGATTATCTTCATCACTCATCATTTCCACACTATGTAAAACCTAAGATGCGTCATAGCGTCCAAGCTGAGCGCGCTGACAAGGATTAGTTTCAAAAACCTAAACGTCTTATGCGCTTGCCCCAGCTTAGCATCGCCCTGCTGCTGTGCACGTTCCATAGCATGATTTTTGCGTCTGATCTCGTGTTCATCTACTCTACTCTACCAGATCAAAACTCCAAGCAAATCGCACGCGCGAGTTGAAAAATCCACGCTCGCGGAATACCGCTATTAAAGATTACAAAATAATCAACTTCCTATTCCCCCATCTCGATTTATACCTGCTTTCTCTCGGTCTTGATTTAGTCATCATGCCCACCGACGCGAACCACTATCGCGGCCCGTCGCCCCCAAGAGGGGCCAAAAGGCAGTCCACTGATCACGACTCTACTATCAAAGTTGAAAGGAGAAAAAGGGTTAAGAGGTCTAGGTCTGCGGCGCCCGAAGCCTCGAACGAGGAACAGAGGCCGCGTCTAACGACGCCGGATCTTGAGTTCGACTACGACCAAAGCCAACTGCGAGACCCACGACCAACCCCGGGGCGCGTGCGGCGACCACGGCTCCGGGAGTCGGAGGTGTCGGAGGAATTCAAACAGCGATTTTTCATTCCAAAACCGGAGCGGCCGAAAGGGAGGCTCAATGCTCACCAGAAGGAGTGGTTGTACAGCGAGCAATCTTTCCTCGATCCCGCGCGAATGTTCCACGATCTACACGTTTGCTACAGGAGGGGTCCTCATGGACAACCGACCTACGATTCAGCAGGCTTCCAACTAGACTTTGACAAAGTGGCTGAGTGGATGAAGCCACAGGCCTACAACAAGCAGCGCATTGTCAGAGGCGCGATGAGGGCCGTTGACAGAGCGACACGTGAAGAGCAGGAGCTATTTAACAGCTTCTTCGTCCCCGGGGATCAGCCGGATTCCAATCATGGGTGCGACGTGACAAATCACGTCAAGGATCACATCTCAAAGGATCTTGGTATTCCTTGGCATCAAATTAATGCTCAGCGTGCCCGTGAGTGGCTGGACAAAGGTTTCGAGCAAAAGAAGTTCTCTGAATGGTGGCAGAAGCCGAATAAGGAAGAGGGTAAGCGCATGCTGAATATGTTGGGAGGCGGAAGCTTGCGGAAAGACCTGTAGCGTGGTTTTACGACGCGACCTGCTAGTCCTTTGAATGGTGATACGCTGTGCCTCAGTAAGGTATGTCTGCCACACTACTGTATAGTGTGTATCCAGTTATTACTAGGAGTGCAATAACGAAGTCATTTTGCGTTGTCACACTATGTCTATATTAACTGTATTAGGTTCTCAGATATCTCGTCTTGTTATCTATATTAGTTTATTTAATTCCTAATTGTAATAATGATCCCTTAAGGAGCCAACTTACCAACGGCACGACAGTCATTATTTAGCATCAGCCACCTCAGAGCTCTATTAATAACACCGCGTAAGAAATCAAGATCCAAAAGAGGTGAATAGGAGACAATACAGCAGGCCCATCAGCTCCGAATGTATCGCGCTCGCTCAACCGACTCCAACATGGAAGCAGAATTTTAGGTTAGGTAATTAGATACAAAGTTATGAATAGGGGTTTACGACTTTCGTATAGCAATATATACCTTCAACGCACTTACTCGGGGTTCTTAAACCAAAGTGCTAGTTGCAAGATGCAATGTGTAATAAAGAGATCACGCAGGCTTTTTCGGTAATTATGTACTATATTCCAGAAGGTTTAGGTACAGATCTCCGGCTCAAAAGGATCCTCAGCTGTTCGTGTTCCCTCCTTGATAAGTGTCTCTGCAGTCCACTCAGGCTTGCTAATAAAAGGGGAGTGACCTGCTTCAACCTCGATGATGTTGTCGATTCTGTGAGGGCCACTTACTTTAGCTACATCAATGAGATACCTAGCAGCGACTATAGTTGTAGGTTTGTCTTTAAGAGTCAAAACGTATGTTGTCGGAATAATGCGCCAGGAAGCATGCTTTGTGGTACTCCAAAAAGCTCCAATACTCTGCGGACGCAGATCCTTGGCTAGTTCAGCAACCGTTTCATCGTCTAAATCTTGGTAGAACATATCTTTGACATCTTCTGGTATTATAGTAACTGTCCCTTTCTGCGGGTGGTTAACCAGGGGTTATTCGCAAGGATGGGGCTAGAAAGTATTCACCTCTAGATCAGTTTTCATTTCGGGTACCATGTGGTCGCGTGAGCCCCGGGGTGAATGTTGGAACCCTTCTGGCACTAGGAAGGCGACGATATAAATCAGCCTCACCACACCGCCTTTCAATCCTTTAGCAAGGCAAGTGTCCTTGTCAAGACCCTCGAGCGCCGTACCACCGGTCATGCCACTAAAGCTATGCATGACGACTACAACATCTTGGTCTGCGACCAGCTCGGAAACTGTCTGATGGATGACTTCAATATCCTACTCACAATCCGGAGTAGGCGGGGTGGAGCCGCTTGAAGGGAGTTCAGGGGCAACAGCGGCGTAACCCGCCTTTGCAAGCTCAGGGATGAGGAGACTCCAACATCGAGGTGTGTGCCGGGCACCATGAAGAAGAACAAAAGTCAACACAGCCATTTATCATGAATGCGAGGTTCACTGTAGAGTGCCAAGAGGGAATCGGTGAGATAGAGTTGGTGAGAAGGTGTGGGGGAAAACGACTGTATACGATACATAAGAAAATTTTCCAAATGCGATCTCTTGTGAAATGGAGACATCCGATTGGATGTCAATACATAATATATCAAGCAAGTTATCCTAAGTCCGGTTTCTTTCCCGTCCGAGTCATCTAATCACGCATATGCAAAGCTAACCCAACTACATGAGAGATCCTGCGGCACTACCAATCGGATAGATACCTTGATTGTCTCAATACAATTAAATTCCAACTAGCCTTTAATATAAGTCGTTCCCAACATCAATCCCTCCAGATTCTACGGCGCCCCATAGGGGCAACACATATAGCCCAGCCATCCAAATGGTCCAGAGCCGAAACGTCCGTTTGTCCGCCTCAACCTCACGGCAGACCAACAGGCTACATGAAACGACCATTCCGATTGCACCTATGAGGACCGTTGGGCTGGTGCCTGTCTTCCAAAAAAGGGGGCAAAAAATGGACCAGGCTGCCACTGGCAATGCCGTTAGCCAGCGGGCACAGCCGTCGCCCATCACCAAAGGGAACGAGGCCCGTCCTCTCAAACGGTCGCCGGCCTGGTCGGCCATATCCTGCGTCTGAACTGTCGAAAATACTACAGCGGTAGTGATAACTAACCACCAGGTCATATCTCGGTTCATGTCGAGTTCTAAGCCTCGGAGCGCCACATCAAGCGCGCCAGAGGCAAAGCCGTAGAACCCCAGAGCGTTCATTGCGTTGCGACTAGTCCAATGCCAGTCGG
Organism: Xylaria sp. Z50; assembly: GCA_037356035.1. NCBI lineage: Eukaryota > Fungi > Ascomycota > Sordariomycetes > Xylariales > Xylariaceae > Xylaria > Xylaria sp. Z50. The sequence continues at coordinate 46,916 of JBAWJU010000071.1, forward strand.
CGAGATGTAGGTCATTATAGCCATAACCTAGGATGATCAACACCAAGGACTGCTTCAAGCCACCGACTTGAAAGCTGGCACATATAGCTAAGGAGTAAAAGCCTAGCATTATAATCTTGGCCTGTGCCTCTGTCATGCGCCTAGAAGGTATCGGACGCCAAGGTTTATTGTGCTTGTCTTCAATTACTGAAGCTGGCTGACGCTGATTATCGATATCCAAGGGAAGTAAATTGATCCAAACCCAGAACATTACACTAGGAATACGAGGTAGCACTCGTCCCCATAGTAGAAAGCCGTCTTCATCCGTGTCTAGAGCCAAAGCTGTGAGGACCCCGAATATCGTTTGAGGAAATACGATTGATTTCAAGTCGCTGCGGGTGAAAAGCCATATTGAATATATATGATAAAACCACGTTTTATCGCTTGCTTTGCTGACGGCCTATGTAGTATGAGTAATTATTGGTTACAGTCAATCAAATTAACACCTTTGGGGTTTCTTACTGTAGGCATTGATGGTATTAAGCGGTCTTGAAGAGTGATAAGTAACGACTGGGAACGCACCGTACACTCTTTCCGTGGGGGTCTTCGACTTGCTCTTTTATACTTGCACGATGCCGTCCCCTGAACTATTCTACGTCATTGTGTTACGTAGTTTCCCCATAGTGATCATGCTTCTTTTACCAACGGCGAAAATAAATCTCGACTCGGTTTCGGGAATATCCCGGAGTGTAATAGTTGCATTTGTCGGTTTAACAGACCCGATGAGGTGCTCGCTTATAGGTTGGAATTCGTAAAAATTCTCACTTCTAGGTATTATATGCATGTTATCATTCCAAAGTCCCCCCTTACCTTATTTTAAGGCACCTTCTGGCTCCAATTGCCTGCGTTGGTCTTTTGTTCGGTTCCGAAATATCATTGAGAGGAGCTCTATGCTCCTCCAGTCACGACCCAACTCTCCCCTAACACCGCCATTCTTTGAGAATGAGGAATAGTAAATTAAACGAAATAATCTCCAAATCCTATCGTATTCTAGTGCTGATCCATGTTCACCATATTCAGGCTTTGAGGGGACACTACACCATTTTCATGGCTGTCAAATATAATTATATATGATATATCCGCGATAGCTCTACTGTCTTCACAAATTCCCTTGCCCCTGGATCGCCGGGATCATAATTCCCTAGAGTGTATGGTAGTGCCACTTGGGAAAGAAGTATGTTGTGGGATATGTAGAGCCCACGGCTTCTCAGCACTTCGCGCATCGAAGTTTGGCTCATGCAAAAAAAATCCTGTTAGTACTTGTGGTCAGATGAGGTTTAACTTTGGCGTCAGAGGTGATCTAACCTTTGCACGATCTACCGCTACGATACAGATCGATGAGTGACAATTTGTTTAGCCCTTCACAAGAAGGCGATGGGTGTTCCAAGGTCGTTTAGTCTCGTTCATTAGATTTCTCAGGTTGTACTTACTGTTATCCTAAGTTCTTTGATCGTGAGAGATATCGTTATTCGATCCCAAAGGTCGATTCATGACCATGTCGGGTAAGCCGGATATCCTATACTAAGAAAGTGTGTGAAAGTCTCGGCCGGATGTTTTTCTGATGTAATTGGGAAAAGCATACTGATTGATAGTAGAGAAATGATTGGACGGGTACTATACAATTAGCAAATCGATTTTATCGCAAGATAACGAGTAAACTACTGCGGAGGTGATCTCCTGTTAGGTGTAGGAAAACATGTCAAAATTTGGCGCATGAGGCTCTCATACATCACATAGCATTCCCTTGTATAAACTTTAGTTTTGTACGAGAGCGCGAAAATTCTGCATCTTACTACAAAACACTAGAGTAAAACGATAAGATTTTACGTTTTACATGTAGAACTATGACTGGAAATCCTCTGCACAGAATGCATGTCTACATGATTTCTTTGACCTAGGCAACCATAGATGTACCCTGTTGGTTTCAGTTCGCTAGTTTGGTACGTGTACCAAATCTGACCATACAGCCAAGGAATATACTCGCATAGCTAGTCGTACCATGTAAGTGATTCTGCTTGTGTGCGGCGCAGGCACCCCTCCTCCCCTTTCTAGCTTACCCGTCCCAGAACCCGTATAAGTTGTGGTTCACGGTTGGGGCTGTGGTAAACGATTTCTTCTATACATAATTGTCTTTGATGAATTCAGTCCTCGTAATAATCTTGTAAAATTACCTTAGAATAGTATAGCAGGATGATGTGACGCCAGAGGTCGATACCGCTACCAAGATGGCTAGGATTGCCAAGATACGTGCGTTGATATTAATAGGCTCGAGCGCATCCCTCGTTACATTATGACGGAATGGCTGTTATCGGCTACTAACCCGAGGGAAGTTCAACGACGTGATGTACGCTATGTATTAGACGCACTAAATTTAAATATAGGTGAAGCTTGGCGCCTAGTAGGCGAATTGAATCGATTACTAGCTCATCGCTTCCAAACTAGACCCTCCATAGGCCGCGGGACTTTCCCACGCCTTGAGTCGTGCATAGAAACGATTATGCTAACGCCTCTTCCATATTATCGTATCTAGCCTCGGCAAGACCGGAATCTATGAACGGAGTAAGCCGGCTTTATTCTAGGGTAGGTACAGTGATGCGGCGTTGCTAGGGCCGTGTAGCCCGGTTGAAAACGGGCCGACATGACTTACTATCGAAGCACAGGCCGACTACCGTGGACAGATACTTGACCGACCCGTCGTTCCAAAATATAGCTCCGAATAAGCTCCCGTACGCCGATTTTGGTATCGCAGGTGCGCTAGCCTCATGGAGAAAGCCATGTGGTCGCACCGTGCACGGTCGCATCCCAACCATGGGCCTGGACCTGGACCTCGCGGGAACCATGCCGGGATGGCCGAAATATGAAATCACCAGTAATTCTTGGAGTTGGCTAACGAGATCTCGCAGGTGAAGTGGAATCCTGTGAACCTAGATATTAAGTAAATGGAGCGATAGTGGCGTGCAAAGGAGTTGATAAGTGTTACGTCGCTCTTTCTTACAGGCGTATTAATTTAGAATCATTAAACCCCCTGTGATGAAGACAAAACAACTATCTGCTCGATAGTGTTTAAAAGTATATATTTTACTACTAGGAAATGATCTGGGGAAACAGGGATCAATAATCTTGTTTCTCTGTGGAGTGTCTATCGTCAGATCCTGCGCCGATGACAATCGTGGGGCGCTATCATCGACGTCGATTTTTGTCAGCATTATAGTAAGCCCAGAGCGCATGCTTAATCCCGTTAGAGTTGGAAGCCTAGGCAAACTGCACTTCCAATGAACAACGATAATGATGCAGAATGGATATCCAAATCCTCCCCGATGCGGAAATTTGTTCTTGTCACGACTAGAGGAAGGGATTGGGTGTATGTATGTTATAGTCAAGAGTCAGCCGCCTCCGGGTGAAAGGATATTAAAACCCTTTGCGCGAAAGTATCATAATTCATATCTGTAGGAAGTTCTTGATAGTCATACACTGCAACACTACGATTTACCGGAGTCCCTATTGCAACGGTGCCATCTTGTAGACTCTGGATTGGCCGTCTCAACTACGAGATCAAGTTTCCGTGTTCCAATAGCTAGGTCGATAACCATCCACGCCACACAATGTATTTTGATATAATATCCCCTACGATATGGACGGCTCTCCCCTTTGCGACCTTCGCCTTAATATTCTATATATACAATCTTGCTATGCCTAAGCCAATCCCAGGTATCCCTTACAATGAGACATCATCACATAAGCTATTGGGCGACGTTCCAGCTATAGCGGATCATATGGCTAAAACAGAGGGAGGGACGTTCATTACCTACATCTTGAAGACGATGAAATCGCTCGATTCGCCCCTAATCCAGGTTTTTATTCGACCATTCGGCAAATCCCACTTGGTTCTTGGAGATTTCCCCGAGGCGTACGATATCCTAATGCGTCGCCGCGAATTTGACCGCTCCCCTACTCTGGGTGACTTGGTTAAGGGGCTCACGCCAAATCTCCATATTCATCTCAAAACCAATGACACGTGGAAGAACCAGCGGAGGCTCATACAAGATCTAATGACCCCCTCGTTTCTCCACAATGTTGCGGGTCCCGTGTTATATCAGAATTTAACCACGATGATCGAACTGTGGAGGATGAAAAGCCGCATAGCGGATGGACGACCTTGGAAAGCGGCTGACGATGTCAATCAGATGGCTCTTAATGCGCTGACTGCGTTCTCTTTCGGGGAAGAGTTCGAACATAGCGCTACCAAACCGGCTTTATCTGCAGTTCAGGCAATGAGCAAAGAATCAATAGCGCAGATCAAGCGCAAGGGACTAGATGAGATCGTCGACTTCCCTAAAGGGCAAGAGGGCCCTGTTTTTCGAGCTATTCGAGAACTGACTGAAACAGTTGGGAAGGTTCAAGGAAACCCAGCACCAGGTCTGACGTGGGCCTACGTGACGAGGAAGCCTAGGGTTCGGAAAGCTATAAGGATCAAAGAGGATTGTATTGAGAAGGAGCTGAAAAATGGCGTGCGCAGGCTGGAAGAGACTTCGGGGCGTGTGATCAAGTCAGCTGTCGACCAGATGATCGTACGGGAGAGAGCTCTTGCCAAAAAAGATGGAAGGGCACCCAACTTCTTCTCCCGCGTCATGATAGATGAGGTAAGCCTAATATTCGGCGTGTATCCTGCCAGTATCCATCATAACACGCGAGAAGCTTACCATGTGATCCAAGATCTTTGGTTTCGTGTTAGCCGGGCACGAGACCACAAGCACTGCGTTGTGCTGGAGTTTGAAGTATCTTGCCGATTATCCCTCTACTCAAAACACATTGCGTGAGGCACTACACAGAGCTTTCCAAAGTCTTACGGCCAACCGCCACAACCCTTCCATTCACGAAATTATTAGCACATCCATCCCTTATCTCGACGCCACAATAGAGGAGATACTTAGATGTACTGGCCCTATTCCCGTAGTAGATAGGATAGCCACAGTCGATACAGAGCTACTGGGGCATCGCATTCCCAAGGGCACTGTGGTAACTTGTCTCGTAACAGGGCCTAGCCTAATGAGCCCAGGTTTCGATATCGATACATCACGAAGAAGCCTTACGAGCCAGTCCGACGTCAAAGAGGGGCGTCATCGGGCATGGGATCCGACAGGTATTGCACAATTTAACCCAGACCGGTGGATTGCGCCTAGTAAAGGAAGCCCCGGTGACATTGAGTTCGATCCGACATCTGGTCCTCAATTAGCGTTCGGTTTAGGCACGCGAGGCTGCTATGGCAAGAGGTTGGTTTATTTGGAAATGAGAATCGTCTTGGTGTTACTTGTTTGGAACTTTGAGCTGTTGTCGTGCCCACCGGCTGTTTCAACCTACCACTCCAAGCTGATTGCGAGTAACGAGCCAACGCACACATATGTGCGGTTGCGCGAGATTTCCCGATGAGAATATAAACGGCACACTATCTGTTTGGGGTAGTTTAACAGGGCAGTGCGAAGAGGCTTTTCATTAATTCTGAGGAATAGAAAGGCATCAGGGGGATACAGGGAAACGGATACATGGGGGTGAAATGCATGTCACTGTTGCTAGAGTCATATTATTATTGTATTATGATTTTGGTATATAATAACATTGTGTTATCTGGTAGCAGCTTAAGACCTAGAGATGGTCAATGAGTACATATCGAACGCTTTCTATTGTCATCAGCCGCCTTTCTCATATAACAATATCTACCCCATTTATCTCTGTATTTAAACCATGTTTCTATTTACTTCTAACTATGCTCTTTCTGATAGCCCAGTGTAGGATGGTTGCCTACCTGGAATCTCATGCCAAAACAAACCAACCGCAAGCAAGGGATTCACATTCACAATCCCTGCAGAACCATGCTAATACTTGATGTTTCCGCACAAACACACTAAGCCACCAGTGCCACTAGCATTAAATCTCTTGACTCATTTCTCAGCACACATTGCGCAAGTCTGCCGGGATAATTATAAGGAGTGATTTCAACAACGTGGATCTAATAAGGGATAACGTGAAGACACTGAACAGCTGTTTGCATGTCGACTCAAAAGCTAACGCCACATCACCGTCACACTAGATACAAGATTCGATTACCAACGTACTACGCCATTCTGCGAGTCACTTCCCTGTTCCTTTCTCCCTACTCGTGGGTCTCACCTAGACAATAAATATTATTCCGTAAGGTCTTGCTAACGTTCCCAAAGCGACTCTGATCGATTAACTAGTGCCACTGCTATGTGCGTATACGTCCAGTATAAACGACCCAAGTGCGGCCACATCATCGAGACAAAATGGGAACGGGACTGTGCGGACGCAAGTTGTGAGGGGAAATGTCAAAGGCCATCTGTGAACCCCAAGGCTGAAGTAAGGGTCGGAAAGAATAGCCAGGCGTGCCAGAACGATTGCACGATAACCTTTGATGACTGAGGTAACTCGAGAATTAGCAGCTGGCTAAAGTCAATCGATCGACAACTAGAATATCCCACTATCTTCGATATTGTTACAGACAGAAAATGCCGTTTCTTCCCCCCCCGAGTCGCCTCTCCTCAGCCTTCCATCTACCCGATCCTGACATCACCGCACGCTGTAGCCAACATACTCGGCCACTCGACTAGATGCCATATACTGTCTAGATGAAGCTGTATTGGGTTCCGGAGGTGTTGTGTCACAAAACGTTCGCTAGAGCGTGGTATTCGAGGCTAGATAGTATACAGAAACAGACCGGCGTGGTGTAGCCAATTGATTTCTTTAATTCAACGCCGGTAGGGAGCGATATCTAAGTTACCTGTTTTATTCTGAGCGCTAACTTGTATGGCGCCCCGCGGTAACGCGGCGCGTACCCGAAGGGGGAAAAGGTGGTTAGTGTTTAAAACTCGATATAAACCCAGAGTTACAATAAATAAATAATAATGGTCACACCCTAGTTTTTACTTCCCCCCTCATCGGAGGAAACCCTGGGCAGGTCTTTGGCTTGGCAGTTGTCGCACCAATGTTGCGGGCCGTCCCGTTTGAAGGATCCAGCCGTGATCCATCTATATATGCGGGGAATTTCTGTTTTTGGGGAGATTCACGCATCGCCGAGGGCCCCGGAAGAAACTAGATCCTCGCGACTATGTAGCTACGCCTCGTTAAGTCTACCACCGAGTGATTCAGCTAGTTAGGATAGGAACGCCTCGTTGATAGGTGGCGGTTCTCTATTTTAGAATAAATATCATTAAGACTTAGCTAAGGTGATACCTTAGGTACTTGCGTACTTCACTCCAACCCTAGTAACTACTAGTCACATTGACTTCAATATTTGTATATATACTTACAGCATACCTGCTAGGTAAGATATATCTCGAGGGCATAAAATGTTGAAATTTGTTAAACGGCCAGTCATGGGGGGATGCTCGCTTCGTAGGTATAATGAGCGGCAATTATTCCAAAACTGCCGAAAGCTTATTCCCTGTACGGGCTCGATCTCTCATTCGGAATAAAAGCTTTATAGTATCCCATAAAACGGGGATATAGCTAGCAACTAAAGTTGTTTTGGAAGCATCTCTTTTATTGCTATTAACAATAACATCATGTGGATTGTATGGCTTTAATTAGGGAAATAACACATTGTTGGCTCCGATGTCACACGGAAGACTCCGAGTGTCCACCCCTCGACCAATCAGAAGGCTCATAGGGCCTTGGCGAAGACCTCATAGTCTATTGGTTGACTGAAGGGGTCACGAGGACATACCTCCTGCAAGAAGGACCAACAGTTAAGACAATTAGGCAACTGCTAATAGGAAGGTTAGGCAGCCTAGCTGCCTAACGAGAGGGAATATTCATGTATAAATAGAAGGCATTTTCCTAGGCTTCTCAAGAAAGGAACTCTCCCTCATGGAACCTCAGAAGCCCTAGTAGATTATTATCGAAGCCCTAGTTAAAACCTAGTATCCTCGTCACATCCGAATTCCTTCTCGAGCACTTTGTATCCCCCGTTGCCGATCCAAGCAGATCCGGTCGCAACCGGCTCTCGGACACCGTTACTCTCTTCGACGGTGAAGATAACCTGTCCAATATGGAGGAACTCAAGCATCGGCAGCGTCTGAACATACGCGAAGGCATGTTCAAGCATTCGGGTTTCGTGGGCAGCCCAGGATGTACTCCCTGGCTTGTGGAAATCATAGTACCGCCCGGGATTTAAAAAGTCCACTTCGCCGGACTGGAGCGGGTAAGTGTCCCGTGTGATTATCAGGCGCCTCAAATGAGACAGGCAGCCAATATATCTCCTAATTTTGTTATGATCAACAAACCAACGCTGAGGCAACCCTGCTCTGAGGTGAAGCATTTCAATTGAAGGCAGACATGATAATTTTTCCAAGGATGCTTCAGGGATGTCATCCCCATACCACTGAAGTGAGAGGCTCTTGAGGCTTTCGTGGTGGCGGAGCGACTGTATGACACGTTTAAGAAATGCATCTGCTGCCCAAAGGATCGCCAATGCTTTGATTTGCGTGTTTATTTCGATGAAACGAGTCGGCGTGGGGCCGAGACGGGTAAGTATAACAGTGTCAAGAGTACGTATCTGGCCAATTTCGGATAGAAACTGGGAGGTGTCATCGTCATCGTCATCATACGTAATATTCAAAAAGGTCAACCCTTCCCGTACAAGACAGGATAATGCTCGGGCGTCCATTAATGACGTTGTGTGGATGATAAGCGTTTTTAACTTGGGAAATTCCATGCAAAATGATAATGGCAGGTCCTTGGGCGAGCCGACCTTATGCGAAATTACAAGTTTGTGGAGGCTTGAACAGCAGGAGGCCAAGAGGGGTTTGTAGAAACCAGACGGATCCAATCCGGTGTTGTTGGAGGCAAACCCGGAATCCCAACCCGTGTCAATATTTAATGTCTCGAGAGTCTGTAGAGGACACACGGTTCGCACATTGGGTATTCGTAGAAATTCCCCCCTCAATTCGAGGTTTTTGATTGGCAACCCTATCAAACAATCGAGAATGTCATCGTCGAGACTCAACCCCACCATACAAAGAGACCGTAGATTGGGAAGGGTGGGAATGACTCGGAGAGCAGTCGGCCAGTAGGAGTGATTGAGGTGTTCGAACAAAAGTACTGAGTCTCTACGCGCTGTAAGCGCTCTTTCGATTTCCCTCTTGTTTCGTCTTAGCGTGAAGCGGGGGCCCAGACCGAGAATAGATTCAAAGTACAGGTAGGACTGGGTAGAGTCTACCGTTAGTTGGCGCACACAAGATCCCAATGACGGTGACACGATCATCCTATCAGAGAATCGATAAAGCCCCCATGACGATACCACGGTCATCCTGTCGGAGGGTCGATATTTTTGAACAGCTTCTTTCTGGAGTATGGTCAGGACCTGGACTGCAACGGGTCCACAATCAAGGTGAAGGTTGCTGAATTGATACGATCGAGCAAGCTGCCGACAAGTCGAATTGACAAGTGCCAGTGAAGCCAGATGGCTCTTATCTGAAGCGACGTGGCCGATAATCAAGTGAAGGATCTCACCAGGAATGGTGAATAGAATCGAAGATGGTGAGGCGATATGCCCGCCCTCAATGACGATTGAAGAGGCCATCTAGTGAGGGACCTACTAGGATGACTAAGTATAAGAGAGGAGGAGGAGGAGGAGGAGGACGGGGGATTATCGTCAGCCCGTCAGTGTACGTAACGGCAAAAAAAAAACGTTGCTAATGCCTTACCGGCAATAGCAGCTTATATACTCCGTGACACACCCCCTAGATTAGGGCGCAAAAACAAATCTGCGCAATCACAGGCAGTTGTTTGTTTTTGCTCGATTTGCTACATTTTTCTATAGGCTACTATATCTTATAAGTACTTCTGTTAGGCAGGTACGGTGGGAGTGCCTATATTACCCCTCTCGGTGGATTCCTCTATTACATACTCCATTACCTTTACATCCTTTTTGCCTTCAATACAGCTATCAGTACTGCTTTGCTGTTAAACTAACTAGCTAAAAACAAACCAGGCTTATAACCGCAACAGCAAAAACAAAGTTGCTAATGCCTTACCGGCAATAGTAGCTTATATACTCCATAACAGTGTACTTATGTACTACGCGTGGGGTCTGAAGACGCTAGCCCAAAGAGGAGAAAACGCCACCTACCGTCTGAACTAATACCTGCTACTATGTATACTAACAGCGCTATTGGTAGGTATTCGCTTTCAGCTCATTCACGCCCTTTTAATCAGAGAACAAAGCATTCTGCGAGGGAAAATGCGACACAATAACCCTATTTTTCACTTCGTCGTACCTCTGAATTTGGGGGATTCTAACTGGTACCTGTCAGGGTACAGCCGAGTTTGTATGATTCATGTGGAGTGGTTGGTGTATTATTACTTGCAAGTATGAGGGGTGGTCCTAAGGATGCTATGGACAAGTACCATCTCCACCTATAGGGACACATAGGGGTGGGATCACGGCCAATGTAGGTAGGTCCTATAGGTACTTTTCGGTGGACTCCATTCCCGGATTCTAATACCCCCAGTGCTGGAGGCTCCCTTACCAACTCCTCATCATTTGTATGCAAAACCAAGTAACCCAACGATCGCAACGGACCATTAAATCCCCTTGATTTAGTTATAGACACCGGGGATTTATCGTGATGAATATGAATCACTAACACGACACTCGGTACAAAAGAGAAAAGGGTTCTAGAGGCAGAAAGAAGAAAACTGCATACTCACTTGGATCTCTTCAGACATATGCGTAACATAATCAGCGCCTATGAGAGAACCGGCGATGGCAGGAAAGCCGACGAGAAAGCTCAAGCCTTGCGACGACCATCCTCCTTCATTAAATTAAAGAAGGTCATTATCATATGGATGAACACCATGATCGCTGGAATCATATGATGTCTCGGTGTTAGAATTCAGCCTCACCTCGTTCCGGAAATTATTCACCTAGCTACTTACCTCGATCCGAGACACAGCTGGATAGGTGTATGTAAGGGTGTCTAGAATAGGCATGACAGGTCGGCAATTCTTTCCCTCAGGTCGACAACTGTAGTAGCTGATTGCCGACTCTTTTCCGAATGGTCATGGGAATCTCTGGACCCTAGTAGAATTATTGCATACAAATGTGGAAGTGTTGGTATGGAAGCCTCCAAGAGTGGAGGTTATGGCATCCGAAATTGGAGTCCCCCATGCCACAACCGCCCTACTGGGTCGAGATGTTCACGTTAGATGCCCACATCCTCAATAGATTTGAATAGGGTTAATGACTAAGGCTATTACGACATAATATACTGCATTTTTAAGAGACTTGACATAGCATTTCAATTGATATGCTGGAAGAGATTAGTTGATTCTAATATATCCTTTGCAGTAGCTTATTAAGCTGGACAAAAGGGAGCATAACCCGGGCTACCACTAATAATAGGCTGTGGCGCGAGAGGTGGCGGAAACAGATAAATATAGCTGATGTTACTAGAATTGGTAACTTATGTTGGATTAGTGCCCTGGGACCAGGTGAGCCTATGGATTGCTTATGGAGGGATCGCTTATGCGATTACCTATTTACGTAGGAAGTGGCTTATATGGATAAAAAGGTGGCCTGGTTAATTAGGTGGCCTGGTTAATTAGGTGGCCTGGTTAATTAGGTGGCCTGGTTAATTAGGTGGCCTGTTTAAGTAGGAGATACGTTAGCTTTTTTAAATACATATATATATTAAATTAATATTTTAAAACTAAATAAGCTTATAAATTACTTATAATTACCTATTTACATAAAAAAGCAGCTTATAATAGCTAAAACAAGCTATATAAAAAAACTGTTAATGAAATGCCTTATATATATACTGTCACAAGTGGGAAGTTCTCGAGGTCAGGTATAATATCTTGGTATTTAATACAGTAGGCTTCATACAAGACTAAAGCTTGTAGGAGGGAAGATTAGTATGCGGAGCACACCAGGAATGAGTACTGAGATAAGTACAGCTAGGGTGCACAGTGATTGGTGGTGCACCTAAATTATGACATATACTTAACGAAATTAACATATACTAAAAGCCTTAAATATACTAATATAACGAGCCTTATACCGACTATTGAGAAGATTGCTAAGGCTTTAAAGTGCTAAATCCAACAAATATAGGTTGCCAAGCCATAGTAGCAGTTACGGTGTAATATCTACTAGACTGGCTGCGGTCCCCCCTACCGGAGGCTGCGGGGTCTGGGGTGGTTTCCGTACGGCTGTACTATATAGTCCATTCTGGTTAACTAACCACCACCTTGGTTATTCCACGTTCCTTTTGCCGGAAACCTAGCATAGTGGGTAGAATGGCCATTATGTCTCAACCAGGTGTGACAGTAGCAAAGGTTTCACCTATAGTACATAAATTGGTAGGCTAACTAACAGGTGACACTTAACTTCAACCAGTTAACTGACAGTCAGTTCAGCTCTTGACTTAACTACCCAAAACGATGCTCTTTTCAACGTCCCCGAAGGGCCGCCAAGAAAACAGTAACGATCGAGTATCAAGTCGCAAGTTGTAACAGCACCGGAGCAATTCAGCTCTTGACACCACGGTTGTTCTGTCGCGAGTAGGTGATGCCGTGAGGTCTAGAGACGATTGAGGAGTCTCCGTCTAGGCTACCACAGTGGTATCCGGTACAGTAGCCGAACAGAAATATGGACGTTCTTCCATCGTCTCTCGAGGTAGTGCGTTGGTCGCCGAGGAGAAATATACCTAGCCATAACAACGACACGTGCGGTCGTCGATGTGCAAAAACCCTGGTAGTTGGCGTATGTCTTCTATCTTAAGAATAGGCCCGAGTACGCAGAGTATCGAAATTAGTCAGGGACTGACCAAGTTGCAGTCTATCTCTAGTTGCCAGAATATGCACCAAATCATGGAACCAAACAGTGTCGGCTGCATGCTCAGGGTCAACTAGAGAGTCTTACTATATGCAGATCCTATAAAGGATCTCGCCGTTACACACGACTGAGCTGTTGTCTTCTGGTGATCTCTAGCCAATATGGCTTCCAAGGCGCGGTGCAACCTGGCGGTTAATAAGATGACTACCAATCTACGGAGCTTTGCACCCGATGTCGTGCCCGTTCCCGCCGCCGTGGTGGCCGTAGTGAAGCGGGCGGTCTTGGCAACAATTTCTGTACGTGCTGTACAGAGTCGCAAGACATGACGTCCTCGATTTCCCGGACACTAAGGGAGAGGAGTAGCAAAAGGACTGTCAAATTTTATGAAGCGACAGTAACGTATAAATCAATCTCAATATTCTGGGCATTGTGGTGGCAGTATTGTGACGCTTCACAGATCACCTCTTAATCCTAATGCCAGGTCGCAGCCAGCTGACTCCCGGGTCATCGCGGAGGATGCGGCGACATGGGTCTGTCTCCGAACTTTTCAGGGTGGAGATACCGTATGTGTCCACCTACTACTATAGTTAGACTTTATACATCTAACGGCGTCGTTTTTTCAGTGTAACAAATCACTTCAAACTGGGCTCGACCTCCCAGTAGGATTGAGTCTACATCTTATGCTTTACCGGTGGTAGCGACGCATACATTCTTAACGGCCTTTTCGGGTAAAGTCAACTTTGCCCTTTCCAGAAGGATCAAACGGTAGACCTTCCCCTTTGGTGCATTCGCGATCCATGCCCCCACCCCTTATGTTTAAGCTTATGTTTCCTAGCGACCTTCCTTTCTATCACTTGCTCCTGTCTAAACTGTCGCAATTTTCTAACGGAGACGGCTTAATCCCACCTTCATGTCCAGACAGCATGTAACGTTCTCTCAAGCACCGTGGTATCGCCGGCGCCGCTTCCTTTCAAGTTTCACGACCGCAAGGCTCTCAGGCCTGTGCTCCTTAGCATTAGTAGAGATTCCTACGGAGCCAGAGCTAAATATGGGAGCTCGAGAACCTAATAGTTACCGTAAGCTTACCGCATTTTGAGCTTTAGAACGGGGGATTCTTAATTTGACCGACTTCCTAGCAAAGGTAACAACGTGATCACTTGATAAGCTGCCTTGACTGTTTTGCTATGCAATTGTCAATCCGGAAAAGGTAAACGAACGACCTCGCCACCAGCGGGACGGACTTGGTAACCTATTAATAAGACAAAATGGTTAAGTCTAGACAAGCCATTGAGGCCCATAGATGAATATATAAAGAGTGCTGATCCCCCCCAAAACATCATTTTCATCTCTGTATCACTATCACAGACCATCTCGTCGCTTAAACACTCATTTCTTATCAGACTGTCACTCCTTAACAGACTATCATTCCTTAGTAGTCTCTTATTTCTAAACAGACTTACATTCCTTGACAACATCACGTCTCAAACCTTCACTATGCAGAAATCTATTCTATTCTTCCTCGGCGCCCTCGCCTCGACCGTTGCTGCTGCCCCGCAGTACACTGCCAGCAGCCTCCTTTTTGCCAGGGAAGGAGAATGCTCCAGCGCGGCTCAATGTCCCGCTGGATACTGCTGCTCTCAGTATGGCTACTGCGGTACTGGCACTGAATACTGTGGCAGTGGTGGTAGTAGTGGTGGCAACGGTGGTGGCAGCAGTGGTGGCGGCAGCGGCGGTGGGAGCGGAAGCTACCCGGGTCTCGACGATGTTCAAAGCCGTAATGCCGCTGCCGCCATAGGTGAGGTCCGCGCTGAGGGTCTCAACCGACAGGCTTGTCTTGCCGTCATCAGCACTGCCCTTCAGGAGTCCACTTTGCACATCTATGCCAACAACGCTGTTCCCGAGTCTCTGAACTACCCCCATGATATCGTAGGCGGAGACCAAGATAGCGTTGGTAAGTTTTATCCTATGCATCGACCCGTCGTCCGTATAAGGACGAAGAGAGAGCATGCTTTTACTAATATGTTTTTTGCAACAGGTATGTTCCAGCAGCGACCTCAGTGGTACCCAGATATTGCGAAAGACATGTCTGCTGCTGGCAGCACCAGCCAGTTCCTGGCGGCTATGGTTACAATCCCCGGATGGCAAACCATGGAAATTTCGGCCCTCGACCAAGCTGTGCAGAAGGCTGAGGCTGGAAATCTTTATGCTCAACGCATTCCACTCGCTACCCAAGTCTGCGATGCTGCTGGGGGCTGGTAAGCTTTCCCGCACCTAACCGATTGGTGCAGCACGCTTGTATAGCAATTTGTACTTTCTACATGATCTTTGTGATACTGTTTTTTCTTGTATATATATTTTTCAGGGACCGGGGCGCTACTTGGGGGAAAGGCACCATGACGGCGAGATCATGGCAAAGTTCCAGCGATTTATATTCTTAGGACCTAAAGCGCCACTCTGCAGCGAAGTACAAGTGTCAAGACTAAACAGGGGTATTTTTACATATATATCGGCCTAGGAATCAATACAATTAAGCCCTAACCCATACATTTGCTATATCTACAACCCCTTAACCGCCACCTAAGTGCTATCTCTCACTCTGGGACGAAATTCCCTGACATATATAAATTGGAGCTACCAGCCATAGGCAAAGATCGCTAGGAATAAATGGAATTAAGACCTAAGCCCCATACTCCCTTCAAACACGCTTCTTGCCAGGCTTCCTCTTACTCTATAGTCAAACCCCCTAACAATATCCTCAGCGTAAAAGAGATCATCCGGGGAGGCTGTCAGGGTATTGCGTTCTAACGTAAAGCTAGATAGCAGATAGGTAGCACGTAAGTAATAGGTAAGTAAAAAGCAGGGGTAAGGCGTTAATAATATTGAGTCCTAAACTCTCTAGGTCTAACAAAAAGGGAGGGCAAACTCTTTACATACATCTCAGGGTCGCTTTAACCCCAGTGGCACTAAATCACTTAACAAAGGCGGTATAAGCTTCGAACTGCTTAAAGGCTGCACAATGGTTAATAAAACTAAACTTAAAGCGAGTTCTTAAAGGAGCCTTAGTCACGTTGTTAAAACATTGCTTAAAAATAATCTATTTAAGTTATTAGCTAATACCTATTAAAGTAAATTTATAAACCTATTTTTATAATAGCTTTACTTTTAATATTTAAATTCTGTTAAATATTTTTTAAGTGCCTTAATTATAATAATTATAAAATATCTTATTAAACCTATTTAAAAGTAGATAATTGCTTTTAGCTGCTAGAAATCATTGCTTTTTATACCGTATATCGTTATTTTAACCGCGAGATTAATGCTATCTAGCGCATAGCAAATCCTTCTCTTTACTAGGTCGAAGTAAAAGGTATTGCCTAAGGCTTTTACGCAGTTCTTATTATTTAACGCATTGTTAAGCGTAAAGTATTTAACGGAATCGCGCTTAATCTCGAAAAATGCCATTATACTTGCCACTTTTTCCGCAATAGCAAGGCTGGTAGGGCGACCTAACCAAGGCGGCAGTCCGAGCCAAAAACATCACCGCTTCTAGGCACGATAATAAAATAAAGAGTATTCGTGTTGTTACCCCTTATAAGCTTAACTAAGCTTATGCGCTTTTCGCTAGAAAATTTACGCTAAAACGACCCAAGGCCCGAGGCTGGGTGCGCATAGGCAACCCAAACCGAAACCCTAGGTCTAGCGAACTCTGCTCAAGGGTAGGATAAAGGGGGGGTAGGCATAAGTAGACACAGCATCGTTCGGAACAGGAGGGGTAGTATAATCCGGCAGCGCAACGGTGCCATTTCCTTCAAAACGGTACACCTGTGGGGCAACAGACCCGATTGCAAAACCGAGAGGCCGAGTTCCTAATATTGCAATTTGAATACACATTCCAAGCCCTCGTATGAGCCCTTGTTACAGTCACGAAGGCCTCAGATGGCGAGCTATGGGGAGCAAAATAGACCAAGGGGATGAGAAGACCAAAGAATCCCGCCAAATAAAGAAATAAAATAAACTCTCGCACTTGGCGAGCGTTCGACTTGTTGTCGAGTTTAGTAGCACGGCAAATATCGCAACAGCCCAAATGATCGGGAGAGTGTGCCATGATAGTGGTACATACGTCGGTCTTGATAAGCAATAATGCCCTCAAGCAAAATTTCCACAATATAACTAACTGATACGGTCAGATCCTGCCGTGATAGTATAGTTAACTATCCTGTTACAAAGGCCAGAAAGGAGTTCCAGGAGGGCGGATGTAACAAGGGCTCATGAGAGGGCTTGGAATGTGTACTCGAATTACGATAATTCTACTAGGGCCCAGAGATTCCCATGACCATTCGGAAAGGAGTCGGCCATCGGCTACTATAGTTGTTGACCTGAGGGAAAGAATTGCCGACCTGTCATGCCTATTATAGACACCCTTACATACACCTATCCAGCTGTGTCTCGGATCGATATAAGGGATGTCGGATTGAGGTGAGTAGCTAGGTGAGTAATTTCCGGAACGAGGTGAGGCTGAATTCCAACACCGAGACATCATATGATTCCAGCGATCCTGGTGTTCGTCCATGTGATAGCGGAACCATCATTGCTACCCAATGATATACACAGCACGGAAACCAGAGTTAGCCAACTGGCAGTACCACACATGTTAAATGTGAGACGAAAGGGACTCTCACATTGGCCGACAAACGTTGGAGCCATTGAGGCCGGTTCTCCTAAAGAAGTGTACACCGATATGGCCCCTATCTAATTAATCAAGAGTCCCTAAACAACGCCCGCAGGGCCTCCATTGAGAAGACCGGAAACCCAAGTCACGAGAATGCCCTTCCAGGAAAGTAAAGTCAAGCAAGAAAGTCCGAGAATAGAAATAAACCCAAATGCCCGCATGAGAAGTGGTCGCTTGCCAAGGCTTTGGAGGTATGCATCGTCGTTGGGATACTTCTGGTTGGATGACTGTGTTTCAAAAGGGGTTGTGTCCGTGACCGGTGATGCCAAGCTCAGCATCGTTCATGATGCTGGCCATTGGCAGAGAGCCCCGCGAATCTCTGGAAAAAATGAGAGTGAGAATAAGAAAATGCAGGCAACTGAGAATGGGTGCGACGGAGTAGAAGAGCAGCATGTCAGTCTCGGTTTGCCAGGGTAGAATTTAAAAGGAGCCTCTAAGGACCATCTGCCCGTACAGCTAACAGGCATCTCCTAATTCGTCGTGATATTGCATATCAAAGAGCTGCATATGCACATGCACCTAACATACCCTAGCGGCTCACCATATGTGGGGGCGGTAGTGTGTAACCGACGCGCCTTCGAAATCAGGCAAGGGACGAGGAGAGATAGTCGACCGGGTATGTAATCTTCCCCTCACCCCCGCAAAGGCATGAGATGTTCCTCAATGTTCTTCATAACACGGCTTTGCGTAGACCAAAGAAGGCCGTTTTTCTCCTGTTAACAGGGGTCTCGCTCACTGGAGCACGTTGACCCTCAAAACTCTGTCGGCCCTTATCATTCAGTTTGCTCTCCTTATTCTGATCCGCTAGCCATGGCTTCATCTCCCTACGAGGGCGAAGTAGCTTTCGATGCGCCTGGCGCGGACAAGCCTTGCAAGACATGGTACAAAGTATATGGCGATCTTGATTCCCACCCCGGTCCGGTACTCGTGGCTCTCCACGGTGGTCCCGGTGCTGGTCACGAGTACCTATCTCCCCTCGTCGATATCTACGAGAAGTATGAGATTCCACTGGTTTTCTATGATCAGGTTGGCTGCGGCCGCTCTACCCACTTTCGAGAGAAAAATGGCGACACAACCTTCTGGACCTTCGATCTTTTCATCCAAGAGCTCGATAACCTAGTCAATCATCTGCAACTGCGGGTGAAGGGATTTTACCTCCTTGGGCAGAGTTGGGGCGGTATGCTCGGTGGCGCATACGCTGCCCTCCGGCCACAGGGGCTCAAGAAACTCATCTTGTCCGGGGCACCGGCGAGTATCCCACTTCTAGCGAAGGGTGCTCGGGAGCTGTTGGCGGCGTTGCCGGAACCTGCACGAACAACACTGGAGGAGTGCGATAAGAAGGGTGATCATGAAAGCGAGGAGTTCGAAAATGCAGCCAAGGAGTTTTATGCGCGACATGTTTGCCGCCTTGACCCGTATCCTGCTGATGCATTATGCGCTTTCAAGAATCTGAAAGACGATCCTTCCGCTTACCATACCATGTGAGTAGGATCCCTTTTGCACTACCTTGCAAGCTTTTTTTTTTTTTTTTTTTGTATCAACCGATCTGTTCCTCATAAAACGGCTAGCTAGGTTAGATAGTCCCTAGCGCTAAAGAGGATGAATACCCTTGCTTTAGCTATGTACCCTAATGATAACACTCTGACACCACTCTAAAGGCAAGGACCCTCGGAATTCGTGATTGTCGGCTCGTTCAAGGACTGGGAAGGGTGGCGAGAGGCACATAAAATTGAGGTAGAGACGCTTCTCCTGAATGGAAGATACGACGAAGCGACGGATCAGTGCATTAAGCCGTGGTTCACCCACATCCCCAAGGTGAAATGGGTGACGCTGGAGAATTCAAGCCATTTGGCCCATTTTGAGGAACGGGATCGATACATTCAACTAGCAGGCGAATTCCTCTCAGATTCTGTTTAGCTCAAACGAGGTACCTGCAGGATGAGTGCGTGATGGGTACTTGCTTGCGGAAGACGAAGTCGGCCGCCAAGAATCCCCAATTACTAGTTGTGTACGGACTCTTTGCAAGACGGCGGGTGTATAATTAGACGACTTAAGATAGTGTGGTCTAATGAGCACGGGTTGACGAACAATAAAACAGAAATTTAAATAAATTATCGCGATCACACAGACGAGACTGAAAAGGAGACAACCTTTCCCCGACCTTGTAGCAGAGAGATAAAAATGTTATTATGGGCCTCTTGGTAGAGGACAGATGAAAAGACGACGCGACAGATTAGATAGGCTCAGGTGTGACTTGGGGTCGAGAAGGAAGTCGGGCGCGGGCATACTCATGAGACTAAAGAATAGAGAAGTAGTGGTTGAGGAGTCTCCGAGGCGTTGGCACTGCGTCTGCTCATGAGTCAATTGATGAGGCAATTCCTTGAAGCCCTGTGTCGCGCGCGTGATAGGTGTGATATGTGTGACAGCCGTGACAGCCGCTTGCGTTTGGGTCCCTCGAAATCAAGGGCGCTCGCTCGGTGCTCAGCGTGAAGTCATCATCGCGGTACTACTCGTCAGGCGGCGATTGCGTAGTCATCGTTGTGAGAGCCTATAATTACACACCCAAGTCCCACAAGCCCTTCGCTAAGCGGCCATCTGTTGTGAGCTGACGTCTTTAGTTAAGTACCTACGATGAGGGCTAAGATTAGCTTCTGGTTAGGTCGAGAAATGGTTCTAGTGTGCAGGTTGCGGGCTCTGGCTCCGGCTCGCTGTGTGACCCGCTAGCACGTGCGGCCTGCATACAGTACGCAGCACTACCGTTTAGTGGACGATCCATCCCATTCTACAACACTATACAACGGCAGACTGATGTATTGCATGGCCATGTGCTATAGCCCTACACGCATGAATTTATCTGGCCTACGGGAGTAACTCATGAAAACATGGCGCAGGGCCTACACGGTAGCAGAGCCCACCGTGGTGTAGCGAAGACATGCCAAGGTGACAGTTAAGCCCCTCTTCACTGAGGGCTTAATCCTTACGCGGAGTTTGTTCGTGGAGGAATCAAGTGACATCTGCTAAGCGCATAGTTAGTTAGTTAGTTAGAGTGTTTCTTCCTACCTTATACCTCATAGTAGAGCAACCTAGAAGATGCGCAGAGCCCGCCGATTCGGCGGATCGTTTGTCCTTGGCAGAAACTAAATGCACTTAGAGGGATTGTGCCGTCCAACGTAGAGGCACATCTAGTCTATTCGGGACGATCTCACAAAAAAAAAAAAGATTAATAGTCTCGAGAAAACTCTCAAGAGGAACACCACTGCCCAGTTAGCCGCTATTTATTTTAGATTTGGGAAGGAAGAAAAAAAACCCTAACTAGTAGAATAGTGACATCAATAGTATTGTATGTGCAATAAGCGTGGTAAGTGATGATGACAAGTGCCTAATTGAGCGTTTTCCAACAACTAGAGGCCAATTTGACAACCTTTACCCCTAAGATTAGCTTCCCAATCACTTTCAAATTCCCTATACTTGAAAATAGTATCACATGAGGTGCTTGGCTAATTCAATCTCCGGATTTTAGCACAGCTCAGCTCGGGGATCTGCTTTATAATCCAGACCGCGGAACCGCGGCCGATACACGGGGGAAGTTATCAATGCTTGTGGGAATTAAAGCGCTCTCGCCATTTGTAGAGAATAATAGGAATGACTAGAGGGTTTCCTTTTCATGGGTCGAGAGATTGAGTTTCAGTGGCGCGAAAAGGATAGAAATACCCGGTCATTCACTAAAGCTTATATTCGATACGCAGGCTCCCTCCTGGCAAAATCGCATTGTCATAGGAACTAGTAGTTGTTAACCTCCGGGCAATCTCAATCTACTGCTTGCTCAATAACTCCTCGTCCCAAAACCCTCCTTCGCGAGCCGTGACTTCCAGCGACAGCGCGATCCCAAAGCAACACAAATCGCAACGTCCTCTCCCTCCTCAAACATATCGTACAAACCGTGCCATTCCTCCCCGCTCATCTACGCGCCGCCCTCGCGCTTGGCATACTCGTCCTTGATGCGCTCCTCATACTCCCGATCGGCGTCCGTGACGTCCGTGATGCGGTTTTGCGACGACGCGGCGGCGCCGCTTCCCTCGACGCGGGGATTGGATGCCCGACCCGACGACTCGTACACAGGTCGCTGTCCCGGCAGCTGGTGGAAGCGCTCGGTTGTTGTGCCTTTGTCGTCTGTGTAGCTGCGCTCTGCGAACGTCGCGTGCTGGGGCGGGCCCCCGTTTGCTGAGCTCGAGGAGCTGTAGTAGCTGTAGGAGTAGGACTGGGAGTTGGAAGACATCTTGTCTCTCTTCTTTTTGCTGAAGGATGTCTGTGGTTCCGCGTAACTTTGTTCTTTTCTGGAGGTATTAGATGAATTATTCATGTAGGGTTGATGTTCGTGGATGTAGGTATGGTCTTATGGATGGTTGCTGGTGATAACTGGCTGGCTACCTGGGGCATTTCTTGTATCAGTGGCGGCTTGCCTATGACGTCACTCTTTTGTTCAAGTGCACTGATGACGTATAGCCTCAGTGTGGAAGGTATGTACATGACTTCAGATCTCATTTAAGTGATTACTCTAGCATCTTCGTTCTTACTTAAACCTCAGCGATAAGGATAAGGTAAATACCTCTAGGTATCTATCTTGAGGATGTTTCTGAGAACTCCGAGGAAGATGTATGCATTCGTATTCTTCGGGATATTGTTTATGCAATTCTCTGCGGAAGCTTAACTGACTACCGAGGGGACACCTGATACCGCATCCTTGTGCAGAAAACAGTACAGCTGCCAAATCCGCCATCCTCATTGGCTCCAGTCAGCAGAGAGTGCACGGGTAGGAAACGGAGTGGGGTCGGAGTGTCCAAATAAGGACTAGAAAAGCATGTTGTCATCTAACTATCTCATCACAACATCGGAACTCAACCAATTGCTTACTAAAGGGTTATTATAATAAACTCCAAGTCCCCACGACCATCTCCCGTCAACAGTCGCAGCTGGCTTGCGTTTGTGATTGAGAGAATCGGGAGAGGCGCACCCAACTCAGCACAACGTAGTCTATCGCCTACCGCCTCTTTTTCTTACACATACAAGAGGTAGACGTAGATGTAGTGCCGATATGACTCCCGTTAGTTCGTCGTTTATAGGTTAAGTCTGTTGGTTTGGTTCCGCTGGGGACTGAAACTAATCCTTGGCACGCTAACTCGACGGAATCCTCTACGGCCCTGGCCTCCTGTCATCATGCTTGCTACCTTACCTATTACGAAGTGCCGGTGGGCGGCAATGTTGGGTGAAATCTCTATTTGGTTTTTTTTTTTTTCCTTTTATTACCCTAGACAACTAGTTGCTCTCGAAAACCCGAGAGAGTAACTCCGTAAATAACTGAGCTCGAGAACTACTACCGGTGTCATTGCTGTACCTTAATTCTTCCTATAGAAGGTTTACTTACCTAATAGCATATTTTC
Organism: Xylaria sp. Z50; assembly: GCA_037356035.1. Taxonomy (NCBI): domain Eukaryota; kingdom Fungi; phylum Ascomycota; class Sordariomycetes; order Xylariales; family Xylariaceae; genus Xylaria; species Xylaria sp. Z50. The sequence goes on from JBAWJU010000071.1 coordinate 69,978, forward strand.
TCTCCCAGAAATGTCCTGTATTTTCTAATCGTTTCTTTCTAAACTCGTTCTCACTTTTAGTATATTTACCTCCTCCCCCTTTCATCACTCCAGCAGCTCCAAGATGGGTGGTGTCCCTTCGGTCCCGCGCGATCCCTCGCGCAAACTCCAGGTCATCTGTGCCGGATACGCTCGCACCGGGACGTCAACAATGGCACTGGCGGTTGAGCAATTACTCAAAGGGCCTTTTCTGCACGGTGGCACGCAGGTTCTGAATCGTGAAGACGGTAAGGGGATCCCTCACACCTTAAACTCTCTTTAATCCCCCACACTTAGCAATTAGCCGCCATCTCGTTCCGACACTGGTCTCGTGACTGATTTATCTACTCAACTCCAAATAGCCTACTGCAAGAAATGGGTACAAGTCTACGAGGCCAAGAAACGCGGCGACAGGGAGCTCACGCTGAAGCTGCTGCGCGAGGTGACGGCGGGCTTCATCGGCGTGGCCGACATGCCCCCGCTGGACTTCATCCCCGAGCTCATGGAGATCTACCCGGAAGCCAAGGTGGTGCTCGTCGAGCGGGACCCGGACCGCTGGCTCGAGAGTCTCATGGTCGTCTCCAAGGCGTCCAACAAGCCCTGGCTGCCCTACCTCGTCTGGGTCGTCCCCGGATGGAGGTGGTTCCCCTCGCTTATGAAACACTACGGCGAGAGCGCGAAGCGCATCATGCAGTTGAAGCCCAAGGGCGAGTTCAAGCGTGGGACTCGTAAGTCATTGTCTGGCGTCATGGTTTGGGGGATTAAGAGTTAAATAACTGACTGGTGACATCGTAGAACTAATCCTCAACTGGAATAATATGGTCAAGGAGATGGTCCCGCCCGAAAAACTGCTGGTCATGGAACTCAAGGACGGCTGGGAGCCCCTGTGCAAGTTCCTCGGCGTGCCCGTCCCCGACGGGCCGTTGCCGCGGGCCAACGACGCGGAAGCGGCCATCCAGATCTCCAACCATGTCACGCGGAGTCTGGCGCAGATCTGGGGCACGGCTCTAGGCACGGCAGCTGTTATTGGGATTGGGGCCTGGCGGGCTTGGAAGACACGCTGAGTATAACTAAGTTACATAACTGTCCGGCGGGATAGTGCGTGGTTGATGAACTGGTTGCTACACATGCTGCTATATCGTTGGCACCTCACCTGTAATTTCGCCGTTATTGATCCGTGTATATATTTGTCTTCGGTAGGCGAGCGTCTATTAGAAGGGAGGATTGTGTTTGATACACTATACCCCGCAAATATTTCTCCCCGCCGTGAAACAAGTGCATTAGTACCATTCAGTGAATAACTCTGGGGAACCCCTTTTTTGTCTGTCCTCGTCCCTAAGCTATAATATCCACTCACTGCTGCATGCAGACATTATCAGACTACGGTTGCATTTTACAACAGGAACCACAACCTCCAACTTAACGTCAGCGCACTAGATGGAATTTTAAGCCTCAGAGTACAACAATTTCATAGGCGTTCAATCATGATTCGGTACATTAAAGCCGAAACCGACAACTAAACACACCGTATTCGAATCATAAAGTGTAAGTCTCATATATGGAGAGTTATATTACATACGATGTTGACAGAGTAACGCCGTGCCCCATGCGTCTAGAATCTTGGCTTTTTCGTAACACATTATTCCTTGTATATAAACCTCAACATATGCAAGGACGCTCGTAGATGGGTATCACCCCCACGTCGGTCATCTTCTACTGACCGGCGAACTCGTATATACCATTATACACAGTCGCCAACCATCCGTGTGCAGGTCCGGCCCGCGCAACAACGCCCAAACCACCAGCAGCCCATAGCGCGGCAAGGGACACGGCGGTGGCATTCACGCCCCACCAGGCACGCCTCCGTCGGCTCCGCGTAGGCTTGTCAAAGGTGATCTTCTTCCAGTTTGCAGGCGGTGCGAGATCTAGCCACCGCGCCATCCCCCAGACCATGTGGCCTGCGCTGACGGAGAGAAGGAGTATGTACGCTATATACGCAGAAGGAGCATGCCGCGCGAAACCATGGGAGACGTACTCTAGGCCGATATTGCTGCTATCCCCGTCGACGATCAGCGGGAGCACGCGGTTCATGGCTACGTGTGATGCGAGCAGGACCGTGTAGACGTAGCCCGAGGCTGCGATATTGCTAACTACGGGCCATATTCGGGAGGAGGTGTGTGAGTGGGAAGATGACGACAAAGAGGATTTGGAGGCCCAGAAACCGGGGCTCGCGTCTCCGTGATACCGCTTCTTGTTCTGATTTCTTCGCAGGAGACGGATGCTTAGCCCGGACACGACGTGGGCAAGAACAGGCAGCCCGACAAGTAAGGGTTCGGTTAGTCGACTTTGGTACAGTTCGCGGGTCATGAGGAGGAAGGGCTCGGAGTATGGCACTGAACGGTAGACGAGCGGTATCAGGGATGTGTTGGTGAAGTGTAGCCCGGCGAAGAAGGTGAATGTGTAGCTTGAATAGCGCTGAATTCGAGTTACTGTCCCATCCAAGGTGTTGTTAGCATGTGATGCTTCATCTGAGGTTATGGCGGATGTACGAACAGTAGAATATTGGCCCACGACCGCTGCTACCGAGCCCGAGTGATGATGTCGTGCTCCGAGAGGGCGGTCTTATGGTCGATGACGAGGATTCTAACAGGTCTTCAGGCCATTCGGAAAACTCTTTGTCGGATGAGTCTATGGGAGAGGGGTCGAGCTCTACCAAAGAGACAAGAGTCTCCTGGGACTCGTGGTGATGCAGCGAAGTCGAATTTCGTGCCATGGTGACAACGACACCGGATTGGGGTGATCCGGCCTCGAGCGTTCGATGTCTATGTGAACAAAGATGTGAAAGGCATACAAATACGGTGCAGTATGGATAGTGTACAGAGTTAGATCTGTATTATGCGGATCTAGGAATCTAGATCTATCTACTGTACAGGGAAGTATGGGTATTTGGAGATGGGAGATGGGAGGTGATGCACAGAAATAAAAAAAGCTGTAGATAGCTCGGCGCCCGCTTTTATTTGCCCCGCGATTTAGTCTCTAAATTCCCCGAGCTTTCTTTCTGTAGAAGCAAGCTACCTGGAGATAGTCTAGCCTATCATTTCGTTATGATTGCAAAACATACATCCGATATTAGGGCCGATCCCATCAACTCTACCAACGTAGATAGTCACTTTGTTTTCTTCTCGGGTTCATTTGTTCAAGGCCGAAGCCAAAGTCAAACGCCTAGTATCGATCAAAATGCCTCCGGTAAGTCAGCGACCTCACACTGGAGGCCGACAGATGAGACCAGCACCACTAATGTGTACGCCTTTCAACAGCGTCACCAAACCCTGCCTCCAGCGCAGACCTCGTCTGCCCGTGCCGCGCTCCAATCCTTCTACTGCGACCTCTGCTCGAAGGGCTATTCCCGCATGAACGACTACGAAGCCCACCTGGGCAGCTACGACCACAGCCATCGACAGCGCATGAAGGACATGAAGCAGATGGTCAAGGACCCTACGGCCGGGGCACGAGCGCGCCGCGCCGAGGCGAAGGCCGATGGTCTGATTAGTATCAAGCTGGGGTCTGGCGGCGGCGACGCAAATAATAACACGGCTGGAAACGGGAACGAGGGCAAGGGCGGTGCTGCTGCTACCGGGTTCAAGAAGGGGGGTTTCAAGAAGTCGGGCTTCAAGAGCGCCTTTACACCGGTCGGTGGTGCTAGCGCCGAGGATGTCGATGCGAAGATTGAAAAGACTCCTGCTATTATTCCTGGGAGAGAGGATCTGTCGACGAAGAGAAGGGACCTGGATGCTGAGAGTGATACGGAAGATGAAGGATATGAGGTTTACGACCCGCGATTTCCGACGGATTGAGCAGGCACACAAGGGCACAAGAATAATTTCACCATGGGCTGCTAGGCCTGTCGCGTCCAGATGGAGCAGCCTGCCTCTACTAGGGGGTCCTCAACCGCTGACGTGACGCGTATAGAGGAATCGCCGCGCCGTGTCAAGATGCTGTAATGCGTGAGGTTCGCAAGAACATGGCTGCAACTCGTCGCATCGTCCAAGAGGCAAAGAAAGCTGGGTATGGCGCCTTGTTCGGTAACCACCATTAAAGCCCAAGATTTACAAATGAGACCCAGCTTTCCGACACATAACACGAACACGGCATGACACCGGAGATGAGGCTGCATCAACACCGTATCTTTACCAGTCTTTTAATAGAATAGATGCATTCTCCATGTACCTAGCTAGCTGTAGCATACCAATAAATGCAATACAGTTGCTCTAAATTGATACCAATTACAGGTGACATGAGCAAAAGATAGCTCTGAAGTAAGCACAACCACATTTCTCAGGCTACAACATTCATGCATCAACAAGTCCCGTCAACTACCCAACTATGGACCATACCAACTGCCAGTAATCAATCCATCCTTCAATCTCTTCATCGGGATCAAAGCCAGCGCCTTTCCACAAATATGGATAGTAAGTCAGGTTTCTTCTTCGCCTCACTCCAACACGGGAATGATGGTGATGAAAAAAAAGAAAATGAGGAATCTCCATTCCAGGATGTGTTACAAAAATTCCCTACCCGGCTGAAGCCAAATAGGAGTGGTCATAGTATAGTTTTCAACTAGCAAAAACGCGCACTCAGATTGCTCCTCATAGTGACGCGTAAAGCCCGTGCACTGGGATGGAGAAGAAAAGAAGGAAAAACGAGTCAAAAGCCGGGAGGAGAGAGGGGATTATATAGGCAGCCTAGAGCGGTGTGGAGCGGCAGAATGATGGTGGTTGCTGGGATCCACCTTCTGTAGATGTCGGTACGTACCTGCCTAAGTACCCTTGTACCTTGCATTTCTTTTTCTGTAGCGGGTTTTGATTGGCTTAGCTCTACTAGGTCTTAGCCAATGAGATTAATGACCTTTTTTTTTTTTTAAAGTTGAATGGACTGAGTCACATTGTAAGGGTACTCAGCATATATTTCTCGTATTCAGGCATTCTTGAGTTTTTATCTAACTATATTTAATCACAATGGCCTATTTGAAAAACTCTATAGTGTAATGTAATGCAACCAACGTGTGATGCAGGTGATTAATGTGGGTGACATTGACTTTTCCTTTGACAAAAAGTAAGCATGCAACAAACTGCAGCTACCACCCTGCCCGGATCTCGATCTGACATCCTGGGTTAAACCTTCATCTACAATGTGCAATGCCTACTTGTTAGGTACCTAGGTGCCTAGGTACTATGTAGATAATGAGGCAGGTAGCACGTCAATAGTCATCATTGAGTATTACATAGCGAGGTTCTTGTTTCCGACGTCCTATCTTTCGCTACTCCGTGATGTCCATTCCTTGTCTATTCTCGACGCGGACGGGACGCGACGGTATACCCATCTCAACGTTATTTCTATTTGCACAAGGATTTAACCTAGTGTATGGCGACAAACGAACTATACGGGTATATACCACGTGGTCAATGCTACGAAACCAATTGAAACACGTCCAGATTTGGTACCATTGTCGCGATGAACATTCTACTGTAGGGACTGGGTGACGTAATCATCATCAATATTTTGTTGAATATAAGGCTCATAGACCGAGACATGCCTTATTTCTAAGTTGACATGACGGGCACTTGACAGTTCTATTGGCATTGGGCATCGCTATGTCATTTGGTACACTTCGCTCCTCGTCTTTATCTCTAGTATTATCTCCGTTTACTCCTTCTCTCGGGGAACGGGCGCTGGGTATCAGCCGAGGAGCGTATACGGCACTCTGCCATGGGTTATTATACCCCAGACCTAGATCACAGATGACTCTTACCGTCTGTCCTGTCATGGCACGAGCGTGTGGGTTGGAATCCTGCAAGCGCTAAGCTATAGTCGGGTTGGCTCCCTTAAGCTGCCTATTGGCCTTCCCAATACGACACAATATCATATCCCAGTCCAGATCTCTATAGGTAAGACCCAGCGGGATGTTCGGGGCTGATGGAATCTTCGGAGCATGCCTGCCGGCGCGCCTGTCAATGCGACCCGTCCATCCTAGCCAGAATGAAGCTCGGCCGATCGATCGCCTGCGGGTATATAACCCGCATTGACGGGAGCTTCCAGTGACCTCCCTCCCGCCATTGTCTGTTTTCCCGTAGACTACTAGGAGACTCCAAATCACGGGCATCATGTTATTCCAAGCCTTATTACTCGGCAGTTTTGCCGTCGGGATCAACGCCCGCACCGGCGCCAAGGTTAAAAACCTGATTCTGTTCGGCGACAGCTACACCGACGAAGGGCGTCTATACTATATGATTGGTTCTGGTGGGGTTTCACCGCCCCCAGGCACTGTGATCCCACACTCGAATGTCACTGCCGCGGGGAGCTATACATGGCCTTACTTTGCGTCACAGAAGCTTGGGGCTGCGACGTATAACTATGCTGGTAAGTATTCATGACGTTGAAACGCCTCTAGGTGCGGGGGGATAGATAGGAAGGCGTCTGATCATTTAAATTAGTCAGTGGCGCAGTCTGCTCTAATGAGATTGTACTTCGATATCTCGATACGGGCAGCGTCAAATTCCCGTTCCCCTCAGTCATCGACGACGAGGTCCCGACCTTCAAGGCCGATATTGAATATGCAAGCACACACACCAATACGACGTTTCTTCAGGACCGCACGCCAGAGAACTCGGTTTACTCTCTTTGGATCGGCACTAATGATCTTGGGACTGGTGGCTTTCTAAGTGATGAGCAGATCTCGGGGAAGACGATATCTGACTATATCGACTGTGTATGGTCATTGTTTGACGAGGTTTACAGCACTGGGGGCCGGCGATTTGTGCTTCTCACACAGGTGCCACTGGAACAGTCACCGCTGTATGCGTCGATTGAGCATGGAGGCTCCGGTAATGTGAGTTATTGGACGAATAAAACGGCATACAACACGACTCAATACGAAGAGAAGATCCGTGAATCTACGACTACTGTCAACACCATCTACGATTATGGCGTACCGTTCCAACTACTCGTACAAAAGAGGTGGCCTGGGGCTTCATTTACCATCCTCGATGCCCACCAAATCGTTCTCGATATTATCGCTGAACCCGACAAGTACTTGGACGCACCAGCCGATGTCACAGGGTTCTACTACACGTGCCCAGACCCATTTTCCATGGATGGGTGTGCTACTTCAGAGAACCCGCTATCTAGTTTCTTATGGTGAGTCAGTTTCATCCCCATCACGCGGACTCAAACTTATGCATGATAGGTACGATTCGTTACACCCATCTACACGAACCAGTAAGTTAGCATCTGATTCCCTATATAATAGTATGCTAACATAGGTCAAGGTGAGATCATCGGAGTAGAGTTTGCAAAGGCATTAGAGGGTAATTCATCATACGCAACTTATTACCACTAATTATAAGACTTTCAAATATACGCACAATCTGTATATAAGGCAGTACATGTATTATAATATTATAACTCTAGATATAATAATACTTAGAAGCGAATATATCCTCAATGAGAATCCCTATTCTTGGATCTCGAGGTGGTGAGCTTGATGCTTTACGAGTGCCACTGCTGCCTGCCACGTGTTCGCAGCTGCCCACAGGTTTGAACCCAAAGTTTCACATCAAAATCCTAAGTGCCAGCCTGAGCTCTCTCAATTATATGCACTCACTCATTCGCTCATTTCGTTACATTTGCGACTATCATGTAAAGGCTTGTTGTGCTCATCTGATTGAAAATGACTTGCAACACTCACCAGATCTACGGTAAACCATCCCTTCGTCGTGTAAAGAACAACGTGAGACCCAGGTGAAATGTCTGCCCAGGATGGCGCAGCCACCCCGCCGACAGATCTAGTGACGCTCATTATCACAACGTCGCCGACTCCGTCTGCGCCTTCAACGGATCTCATCTCAAATATCCTGAGCTCGTTCAGGCTCCACTGCCCAGCGCTACTATCGTGCAGAGTCATCGTCGTCTTCGATACGTATGACCGCGTCGGCGAGTGCATGCGTCTGAAGAAGGGGCAGGTCACAGCTGAAGGGGCGCGCGCTGTCGAGTTGTACAAGGCTAATGTCAAGGAATTCATCCTTCGGGAGTGGTACCCCGAGACCAAGAGTACCTCGCAAGTCCTGATTCACGGCCACGCCCTAGCTGAGTTCGGATCCCCGTGCCTTGTCGAGAACCACGTCGCGCTCGCAACATCGCAGACAGATGATGCACGCGTGACGTTCATTGAGCCGCAAGCCCGGCTTGGCTTCGGGCTTGCTGTGCGCTCGGCCCTCAGAGCGGCTCAAACGCCGTACGTCTGGGTCCAACAACACGATTGGCCACTCGTGCGGGACATACCACTAGGTTCCCTACTAGAAGTCATGCAAGCCGCCGAAGCAGACAGCGCCGCACCCGTAAAATACATCTGTCTTCCCGCAATCCGCATGCTGTCGTACGCTACATCCGCGCACGTTGTGCAATTCGCCACCCTCCGCGCCCTAACGGCCGAGCTCAAACGCAACTTCACGACCTCGCAGCCCGGCGTCACGGTCCCGTTGACGCCGCTGTTCTTCTGGCATGATAAGCCCCATATCGCGTCCACGGCGCACTACCTTGCGCGCGTCTTCCCCACGCGTCTGGCTATCACGCGTGGCGACTTCATCGAGGATTCTATCGGCCAGCGCGCGCGCACGCAGATGAAGGAAGGGAATTGGGTGAAGTGGGCTTGCTGGCTTTATTACCCCGATGAAGGAAAGGAAGTATGCTTGCAGCATCGCCATGGGAGGAAGTGGAGAGGTGTCGAGGCCGAGACGCTGGAAAAGGCCATGTTTCGCGAGATGAGGGATAAGCAGAATAGCCCGCTGCCTGCGCCGTGATTCGGGTGTCTGTTGCGGATCAGGCTTGTGGTGCTTATTAGGAGGGCAGCGTGAATTGAACCAGGCTGGGATAAAGCCTTATAGCCCTGGATGCTCACACATCTGCATCATAATAGATACCTAGGTACCTAACCTACAATATGCCCTTATACTTATACTTATAGACTACAATCACCATTCACTTTGTGCTTAGGGAAATCGATGCTACCATTATTGCAAACTCGGTGCATTTCTGTAGGGGCTAGGTGATTGATTTACAAGGTACTAGACTGTCATTTTAGTTCCTCCGGAAACTGCAGACTTTTTATAACCCTCGTCAAGCAGTCTCGATCAGCCTGGTCAAGACTGCGTTCATCCATTCGTTACTCATCACTCAAATATCCGCTGTGCATGGGGTAAAGCAAAGACCTCTATCCTCCTCGATTGGTCAATTAATTGACCTTTCGTCGATCTTTTCCTGCTCTGCTAATCGTGATTCATATCCCTCCGTGACTCCAGTCTAACATCCCCTTCCTTCCCGTCTCCGTCGCAGGTCGGAAGACTGCTGCCGTTGGCGCGCGCGTTTCGGCTGGTTCGCCAGCGGAGCGGCAGCTGCGTGATCAATCTGTGCGCGGGGCGGTATTTCCTCATAGCGACGCACGCGGATAGGCGCCTGCATTTCCTCGTCCCGGCGTCTGGTCTCGCGGATATCGCGCGCTATGCTGTTGAGGAAGTTGTTCATGTCTGCGAAGTGCTCGTCCGTGAGCATCCGGATGGTTTCCGTGCGGTGGCGTATCTCGGGCTCTGGCCGGTACTTGTCTACTATCACGCTGAGGCGGTGCGCGACGAGGACGCGCTTGTGGATGACTTGCAGGTGTGAGATGAATAGCTCCATGTGCGCCGGCGTGAGGTACGTGGGGCATTCTTGGTAGTGCATCTCCAGTTGTAAGACATACGGGCCGAGCTCGAAGAGCGACTCCTCTGCGAATGTCACTGCAGCTTGATTAGACTCGACTACTTTCTTCCTGTTTCTTCTTGGGGGGTGGGGTGGTTAGGTAGTGTTGTAACGTACAGCATTTGTTCGCTAGGTCGAGGCTGAGTTCGTGTGTGGGAGGAAGCTCATGAGCCGTGACAATCGGTTCTGGATACAATTCGGATGAGTCCTCGTCGTCGTTGTCCCTCCATGAGGCTTCCTGGCCCTCGTCTGGAGGAGGGACGTTTTCCTTGTTTTCCGTGTCCATATTCGGTGATTCCGTGAATAGGGAGGAGGAGTTAATTGTGTTGTGTGGTGGTTTTTTTTTTGTGAGGAAAACTTTAGGTGAGAGGTGTGGTTGTTAAGTAGTGGAGGGCCCAGGAAGGAGTGGGGGCTTCCGAGAAACTTTGGCCGAGAATGTGTGCAGAGGAGAGTTGGTAATGAAGCAGAAAGACAGCAGAGGAGGCTGACTTCATGAGAGGGGGAAGGGGATACTTATATAGACAAGTCTTCAAACGGAGACTTGGGATGGTACAATGAGGAGGAATGGGCTGGTTGAGGTAACTGCTTGTGCGAGGGATCTATTGAATGCTATTGAGGATAATGGAGCAAAACTTCCAATGGCTCTATTGATATTTGCTTGGTATACATCACCGACACCAGTAAGGTGTGTCGGTATTACTCCATCATCTACTAAATCAGCCCTTATCTCTGTTTTGTCCTTCACTCAAAAGGTTCGTGCAGAAGATTCTGAAGGTGGATGCTAAACCCTCCCTTCCAGCAGCACTAGGTTTCGTGGCCCCAGCAACGGAACATAAGGTTCTAGGTACGGACACGAGTACACGTGAAACTATCGGGGTTTTCTAATATATATCCCTAATTACCTAAGAAATAAAATATATCACCTGACTTAATAGAGATTTAGGGTTGACGTCGTATAGTCTGATACAATTGATCGTATCGTGTTCTACAATGGCAGGAGCACTCCATTCATTACAGAAAGTTTATGGATATTGATTTCCGTACTTGTCGTACCAAAGTACCTCGGGGTATTCCTTGGACGGTCCGTCTAGAATTCGGGAGTTCTGACCCAACAAACTGAGGTCAAAAAAAGCCTTTACATAAGCATTCGTTATGTTTATCATCCGATATGGATCAACGGTCCCTCCCAACTGGGAATTAGGCTCCAGTAGTCTCCAAAATGTATTATCGAAGAAGTCCAGCTCGGTCGTGCCGTTGACAAGCAAGTATCGAAAAGAACCTGTTTGCCACAGAGGAAAACTCGCCCATGAGGGGTCACCACCGAGGTGAAGCTCGTGGCCGAACAAGAGGACCGGCTTTTTTACGTCACTGCTACTGTTGTTCGCCGCTGTTCTACCCCAAAATGAGCCGTCCATGTTGAGCCCAGAAACTATTTTCTCGTCGTACATAGTGCCGATTGCGGCCGCTCCACCTAGTGAGAACCCGAGAGAGCCGATGAGGCTTGTATTAATCGGGGCGTTGAGATCCTCTACTAATTGTGGGAGGGCTTCAAGAAGAACAGTGTTGTCAATTACACGGGTTTCATACACAGGGGCGACTTGTGCGAGTGTGAGCCATGTGTCCCATGCTGTGCCTACTACAGCCGTGCCGTTGGGGAACTGGATGTACGGTTGATCCCATGGATGGTCCACGCCGATGATGGTATAGCCGTGCGAAGCCAACTCGGAAAGGAGAATTGTGTTCCCGTCGACAGGTGGTCCCCCTCCACCGGGCCCGAAGATGATGGTTGGAAATGGCGACTGACCAACAGAGCCCTCAAGAAATGGTGCGTCATACTGAACTGTTGAGGTAAGTGATTGGAGAAAGCCCTTTGTGTAGTTCCAGCGGTTCTCATAATATTCGGTAATCCCATTCCATAGGTATGGCTGTGGAGGAGCCTTCGGCTTTTGATCCGTGGGATAGAATATCGTTGCTAGGAATGCCGTGCTAATATTGTTCGGGGCGAGAGGGTCATGGTCGTAGTAGTGATGTATTGCCCGCCTAGTTTTCCCAACGTGATAGGGCCCTGTAGGGGGTGGGATGCTAATGGCCTCGACCGGGATGAGGAACTGAAGGCTTACCAAGCCAAATACGGTGAGGCAATGCATCACAGAAAGAGCATTGGGGTTTATTATCATGTTAATGAGGAGAACAGGGAGTCAATTGAAGAATCTCAAGGCTGATACCATAATATATAATGACAAGGACGTCCCCGGACTATCATTTCACCACCCGCGTCCTGAAATCGGGAACCGGAAGATTACTACACTGGAAAAACGTTTGGGCCAATACGAGAGCGCAAAAAAAACCAAACGCAAGAATCCTTCGCCAAAACAACCCGGAAAACGGCAATGATCTGATAGATGACGTCCCGCGAATCACGAAGCCAACCTTCCTCTTTCGCTTATCACGCGCTGACATCTTCCGCCTGCACTTGTCTGGGACAACATGGGCTAACCACTCAGCAGTAAGACTATGCGCGCCCGCAAGATCTTACAATGTTTATACCCTCAGCCTAGAGCAGTTGTCACGTTCACAGTCTATACTTTCTATAAAGACCTCCTCCACCATATTGGGTGTCACTCATTCCTGTTAACCCTGGCCAATATCTTTCCCTTTTCCTGTCTCCTGCGCTTGAGATTTCGAGCTCATTATCAATCAAATTTCGATCATTTTAATTAAAGCTTCCTATAGCGAGTATTAATATCCTATAGAATTCAACACCCCTCCCTACAATTAAACCCCCAACTCCACTGTTTCGGGCGATCTTATCCCTTACCCGGTTGTTCAATTATACCTATATTTAGTCCCATAATAAAGGGAAAACAAAGAACAACAGAAGAAGAAGAAAAGGAAAAGAATAAAAGAGTGAAAAGTACACCTTCTAGAATCTCACTAAACTTACCAATCACTCTATGTCGTGGCTTACATTGTACGAGGTTGGCTATAACCGTGCCATAGCTTCATACACACCTACACTTTGACCACAGTAACGGTGCCATCCTGTGTTGAGCGCTCGATTTTCACCAGAAAGTCCTCTCTCTCAATATCAAGCTGCTCCCTCCATCCTCGTCCTTCATTTCCCACTCTTCGCTAGTAGTGGAATCGTGTCTTTGGAGATGAGTTGGGCAACAATATGTTAATAAATGCCGGTAAGGGTGAATCACGTGCGTCTAATGTACAAGGCTACAATGGCCCACATGAGTCCGGCGTCCTAAGGATTGATTGTAGTGGATTATTCCATCTGCTAAGAGAGTCTGGTCGTGAGTGAATCTTAGTTTCGCTGTTATAGATGGACTAATACACGCCACCCTTGATACCAGTGATAATGCGGGCCCAGAGAAATACTGAAGGCTTATGCGGTCTTCTTTCACGCCCATCGCTCAGTGCCGGCGTCGAATACACCAAGCTGATTTGGTGCCGGATTGGCCTGCCAGTCGACTTCGCTAAACAATACCGTCGAAATATCAAAGCTACCAAAGCATTAATTAATCCTTCAGGAGGAGAATTTAAATGCCCCTCAAGGTCGTTTACACTGATTGTAGTGTCAAGAGCTTTGGCAACGTTGGCACAATGATAGTTTGGTAAAGCATTGAGAATAATTCCGAATGTGAGTAAACGAAAAGGAAAATATAAAGGCCAGCCAAGCTCACTACCAATAAAATAGAAAAATAAGAGGATTTTGTGTGTTTACTAAGCTCCCTCGAAGTATTTTATATACATCTATAACCCCAAAGATCTACTACTACGAGTGTAACGTAGATAGTCATGATGACTTAATGCATAGCACAATGCTTGTGAATATTTGCAAGTAACGGCTTGGCCTATAGGTCCGTAGCAAGATGATGACTCTACAGCTTCCTAACCTCGGGCTCTTAGGTTGCGATGGTCAAGATGACTACATGCGTATGATCTGACCGATCAAGAGTTTCTGGTTTGGCCCTCATGGGTCCCCAACTATGCTCATGAACAGTTTTTTTAAGCCGCTCTCAGCAGCGAGCACGACTAATTTGGGTTTATCCCGTCAGTCCTGTAGCGACCATCTCCTTACCCACACCATGAAGGCGATGAGTCAGGGCTTTGCTGATGCTAGAACCAATGCCTATGAGTGAGATAATGCCAATTCTAGGCGACATGCCAAACTGTTGTGAGTGCCCTGGTTAATGAGTAATAAAAAGAAGATCACCTTAAGATGTTTGGGAACTTATTATGTTGTGCAATATAGAGCTGCTATCACCGTTAGATCGTAGCATAACACTTCGCTTTTTAGACAATTCGTTTTTAGTTTACAGGTAGAGCCTCTTTTCTAATAATGGTATTTGAGCTTCAGATAAGAAAACCACAATGGCCATCTAATGATTGGCGGGGACGTAATGGGATAGATCAGTCAGGTGAACGATAGACGGTACACTCCGACGAAGGAGGGGTAGTCGCGGTTAGTAAGCAACCTGCTCAACAGTAGTCCTTCCATCTTCTTGGCACTACAAGGAGGACGAAGTACTCACCAAATAACTAATCACTATTGTAAATCAGAAAGCTATCCATTCACTATAATGTCTTTGGTGAAGAGACTGTGCAAGTGACCTTTGAAGATGAATTGTTGATATAATACCTGCTAGTAACTAGCTACTCTCCCTTAAACACCGTAACTCCTCAAATGATGTGCCATCCGAATTTGTTGAGAACCATAAGCCTATGCACAATCCCGCTTTGGGGGCCGAATGATTAACCGATCAAGCAGACGGCCTCGGAACCACCGACCAAGTCTCAGCCCTGAAATTCAGAGTCCCTTGAACCCTCATGGCGTCCGGATCGACGTAAATGGAACAGCCCATTGATTTCTTGCCCAAGTTAAAGACCCTAAATACGACGTATATACTATCCTGCCTCTCTTTTCCTTTAGGACCATTAGATTTGGTCCTCATCTAGAGATTTCACAGTTTATTAGTAAAACATAATCAACAAAAAGACAATATCTAGGTAGGAGATATAAAGCAACTTGTGGCCACAACTCACTCTCTTGCATTGAGATTTACTCATGAAAAACGGTGTCTCGCAACCTCCCATCGTTGTCTTCACATCAATATAGTATGTTGGGGCTTGGCCCTTCCACACCTCCTGGTCGAGGTACCCGCCGTCGATCAAAATTTGGGTCAGATCACTGTCGAAATCAGTATAAACGAAATCTGCCGTTTCGATGCCTGTCCAGGGCCCCATGTCCGCATAATCTGAATGCACAGTCACGTATGTGCGGATAATGCTCTGCCACCGTGTCCGTGGGAACGATAGTCCCATCTTTTTATTTGACAGCATTTCGAATACCTTAAGAATCTGTTAGAAGAAAGAATTCTAATATCAAGGGGAAAAGGATATAAATACGTATAGCTCTCCGGCGGCGCCGATCATCTTGTCGCGTTCGATCGCACGAGTAGTGCGTAGTTTGAAGTAATCCTCGTTGATGTTGCCGGTGCTGTGAACCTCATTGAGCTTTACTCTCATCACAGACATATCAAATGTTCCCTTTTCCGGGATGGAGGCTACTCGAGCTGCATTTATAATCGTATCCAGCAGGGAGATATAGGCGGATCCTTTCGGTGTGTCTAGCTCATCCCGGATCTTAGGAGTGCCTGGTCGCGAAGGCACAGGCGTAGGCGGTTGGGAAAAGAGGAGTGGTTCTGGCGACGAAGCAGAAGCGCGTACAGTTTCTGGTGATAGGGGGGTGTTGTTCGCTTCACCTGATGCAGAAACTGAACGGGTAGTTTCTGATGATGGATCACTGTGATCGACTGACTGAATAGATGGAGGCACCTCAGATGCGCCACGAGAAGGGGAATCCTCGTTACTCTGCACCTGTTTATCGGGGGGCAGACCGGGAGAGTAGAGCGATGATACAGGAGTCTGTGCCCCAGAAGTGTCAACTTCGCTTACTAATGTGGCGCTATCACCCTCCTCTGAGAGAATAGGGGTCTCCGGTTCTTGCTCGTAAGCACTTGCGTGGTCATCTGAAGACTGCGTGAATACTATCTCAGATGAGAAATAATGCATATCCTCAACTGCACTGAGCGTGTACTCTTCTACCGCCTCTTCTTCGGGGAATTCAGGGAAATCTAGCTCAACAATGCCCTCCTTTTCAAGCAGTAGTTCGAGTGACGACGGGTTGGCAGCCAAAATGCTTGAAATAATACGTTTAGCTTGTTCGTTTTCTCGTAATCCCACTGTGGCATCAACATCATCCATGATCCATTTATAGAGAGCGTAAGGAAGATTGTAGAGGAAGCAGATATCCTGGCGGACACTGTCACGAGGAACGTATATGTGTAATGTATCCTCAGTGGCCTCGATATGAAGTTCAGCTTGGAATTGCTCAACCTTTAAAATACGGTCATCCTCGGGGAGATGTAACTCCGATTTTATTTCGTCCGTTTCTAAGACGGTAGAATTTAGGAGGAGCTGATAGAATGCCTCAGGGTTTTGGGCCTTGGGACTTCGCAAATGCGCCGCAATCCTAGTATGCATTAGAGTATGTTCGCAACTGTGAAGGAACTACTTACCGGCACAATGCGTATGCCCTTGGCTGTATCTGCAGCTTAGATTCTCGAAGTAGATGCGCACTAACAACTGGGGCTGTAACCTCAGCGACTCGCACAGAGAGGCGACGCTCATCTAGGCCGGCCCAGGCCAGAAAGGGTTGGAGGCGGTGCACCTCATCGAATGTAAAATCCAACAGTTTTGCTAATTCATTGAATCTCAACCCCAAGGCCTTCCGGTCAACAACAGCAAAGTCGTTCGACGCTGCCGAAAGAAGCGCTACTGAACCGTCGGGGGATCTAACCGGGAAAACTCGACTGTTCAAGATTGGTTCGGCGCTCAGCCTCTCCTGTGATACGGAAAGGAGAGAGTTAAACTGCCAAAGCTCTTGTTTCATCTCAGATATACTCGTATTCTCGGATGCGCCTTTCCTTTGGAGCTCTTTGTACACCATATTCAGCGTTAAGGTCGGGACGCCAAGGAAGTGGACGAAGAACATCTTCAAGGAAGGCCAGTCAGTATTAAGCGCAGCCTTCCCTGGTATATACGTAGCGCTTGACCATATACAGGCGTCTGTTGTGTGCCAACTCCCCGCAGCAAGTATCAGCGCTCTACTACTGAATGTTTCCCTGTACGTAGGTTAGTAGCGGTTAAGTCGCATATACAAGATATTGAGATCGTTCAATAACGAGGTATATCCATTTCACAAGCAAGGGTAGGAGGGGTCAACGGGAAAAACTCACTTGACTTGAATCTGATCTTCTTCAGTGAGGTCCGGCTTCAACTCAGCCAATAGTTGATACATTTGGCGTATCACCTCTTCATCCCAATTCCCATCGTCTGCCTTTTGGCGGTCAAGCTCATAGACGATGTCGGTCCAAGATAAGCCCTGCACCCCAACAATTTCGCGCATGAAAGGAGCCAGGGTACTCTTAAGAGCAGGAGTCTCTTCGTACATTGGCGAATAGTAAGCTTCTAGCCCAGAAATTGATCTCATGTTCTTTGGAGCATCCCAACGGCAATAGTCACCATACTCCCATTTCTGGCCCTCTGTCGTAGGTAGCATGACTAGTGCGTTATCTTCGAAGAAGGATCTAGGAAATATTTAGTTGGATCTCCAATTTAGGTGGGTGTTGTGTTACTGACCTAACAATTCCTCGTCCATTTTCAACATCGTCCGAGCTAATAACCTTTCCATAAATGATCTGGTATAAATCGAATACCTTTCGTGTCGATGCTGATTTGTCACAGCTAGTAGTAACGAGGAGATCGAGATAGAAGGATAGGGTGTCAGAATTTCCCACGCCAAAATGGTCGCTCAAGAACGCCCAGGCCGATAGATCGTCAGGAGCAAGCGTGTTATCGAAGTTGAGAAACCTAAAGTCACTCTCATCCTTTGCATATTGCGAAAAGCGAGCTTTAAGTTCAGGGAGGGGGAGATATGTGCGGGATAGGGAACAGAAATCTTGACCCCCGTTACATGGAACCTCGATGTCGGCGATGTGCTTTTTAATCGACGGGCGACCGGAGATATACTCTTGAATCATAGGCCATTGGTACTGAATTAGTCCCAGAATATCCTCGCGCCTGTTATCAATGATGTACTGGAACATATCTGTGAAGCCATCACCGTCGAATAGCTTTAGGTGTACACGAATACCAATACCTACGGCACTCGGAGTCAGTAATTTGCCCTTTTAAGCTATGAGAGCTCTTTCAATAATAAGCGAGATCCATAAGACGATAATCCCACTTGTATCACAACGTTCCAGCTCCAGAAAAAGCCTTAGGGAAAGAAACATGAACGCGGAAGTTACTCACGAGTTTGGAGCCAGTCAAACCAGGCCGAGGTCGACCTAATATCCGCCTCGCCTTCGCCATCGTCGCCTAGTTTCTCACAAGAAGGCATGACATACTTGGATAGCAAGAAATGTGCTGGGAAGCCCTGAGATTCGCATTCGAGGGGAGTGGTGCTTGAAATTGGGCGGAGAAGCTTATTTGCCCCATATGGATGGTCACTGGAGATGTAGACATCTGTAGACCACGGAGTAACCAAGTAATTCTCCTCGGTAATTACTGCCATATATTGATATTTCTTTATATCTGCGGGACTAGGGCCGTCGGTGTGATAAAGGAACTCTAAATGAGCGATGGAGATCTCCTCAGGGCGATCAGAGTGACCAAAAGCGAAGTTTTGGTTGGTTATGGTTGAATATTTGTTGAAGATGAGTTCTCGTACCCGAGCAGCTGACGGCCGTGTTGCTCCAAGAAGGCTGTAGAGCTGGCTCCGGAAAGGGCCCTCCGAAGCAGATGAGCTAATAATACTGAGAGGAAGATCCCGGGGTATCTGAAGGCCATCGTCGGTGCTTGGGAATGACAACTGGTAAGGTGCACGTCTTGCTCTCGCCCATTGACCATTTTCAAGCGGGATCACATCCAACTCTGCGATTGTTTGCCTAAGTTCTTCGTTTTCAACGAACGCACAGGAAAGGAGTCTAGCAGCCTTTTCATGCCACTCGTCATCTGTCGCAATCGTTTTCATTCGAGAATTCGGGGTATTAAGATCTTCTGAAGCTCGCATGAGGATCTCACTATACTCCATTAGTTTTAATCCATAATGATTATGGATCTTGTCTAGTTCCGATTTGAGATACCGCCGAGACAGGTATCTTTCAGGGGAGATATTCTTGAAGATTGGATCACCATTACTATCCGCATCAGAAGGTCGGGATTTCCGCATCTGTCCGATTTTGTATGGGAAGTTTTCGGTGATGGAATGCATCAGAGGTGTAGCCTGAACTTTCCTTTTGATGCGATCGAATAAACCGGTCCAGTACTCATCCCAGGGATAATCGTTCATCACAGGCAAGTACCTTATCCATGTGTACCTAAGGAGCTCGTCGGTACAAAGTTGTTTCATCGCCTCCGCAAATGCATCTGCAATCCCATCGCGAAGTGTCTGGTTTCTGGCGGACGAGGTGACGATATCCTGGCGATTGGCTTGGGTTACGAAATCCGCTTGAATCAAGAACTAAAGGATGTAAGTTAAACTAGCTTAAACCATTCCAAATGATGGCTCACCTTGAAACCCATATTCCTAATTGGCAGAAATGCGAAGACCTGCTGACTTGTAACTTCTTCCGGTGCACACCCTTTGTCATCCAGTGGGAATGCGAGGACTACCTCAGATGACGACCATGATTGAACGGCCTGCTCGGCATCGGAATATTCGCGGTTTTCGTTTCGAGGAAGACCACACGTAAGATGCCTAGTAACGTGATAGTTGTTGATGCGCTCGCTACCGTGATTCTCTTGTCGTACTAATGACGCTCGATTCTCGCTAAAGGGGGAAGATCGAATTGAATACGTTGCTGCCGAAATAATTGATTCATTGTCGTCAACGAAGTTGACTTTCACACAACGAATATTTTTCATGAAGAGTAGGTAAGTCTCCTGTATGTCACGAAACTGTTGCATGATCGGATGCTCAGTTTTGGTCCCGACGTCGAGATTGTCGATAAGGAATAGCTTGATCCTCGTGATTCCGGTGGCCGGGCGATTCTCCCACTCTTCCCAGATCGGCGAGATCATACCAATCCCCGAGTCGCCACGCCTGTGGAGAAAAGAGAAAGACTTTAATGCTTGAGTCAATAATAATTACTTTCGGCGAAACTAGTAAATGCTTATGGGGTATGCGGGCTTGCGAAGAGCCGTGACAACCCCGAGGAAACCAGTCTTCCCAAAAAGACTAGAAACAGGAAGTTGGATCTAGGATGACTTACGAAGTTCTCGGATTGAATATGTACTTTATAGGCAGCCATGAATACTGACTTAAACCCTATCCCTTTCTCTCCAATATACCCCTGAGCGCCTGTCTTCGAGCTCTTACCAATGCTGCAGATGGCACTGAGGTTTTTAGGTGTGAAGCCATCCTCGTTACATTCGACAGTTATATACCTAGGCGCAACGTTGAACTTCACAAAAGGCTCCTCGTTACGAGATCGAGCTCTAGAGAAGCTGTTATCATCAGCATTTTGCAGCATTTCAAAAACGAAACGTGCGGGACTGGTGTATAGATTCTTAGATAACCTGAGCCCGATCTGTTAGCCCTTCGACCCGATAACAGGGCCGATGTACAGTACGTTATCACACTAGACCCTATCATTGCGTCTTTCTTGTGAAATGCTCTCTCCACCGCGCGCCTCGCCTCTGGCGTCATCGTCTGCACTGAAACCATTGGGTTAGTAACTAATCGTCGGGAACACTTGTGGTACGTTCTGATCAGGGTAGTTGTGCCGCCCGCACATCAACCCTATCAAGAGGAAGCAACTTTCTGATGAGGCGGTCGAGCAAATGTGGGCACTTACAGACATCTTCACTCACGTAACCATGTTCGTCAGCTATGCGCTCAACAAGAGCTCTCGCCTCTGCCTCTGAGAGGCGGGCAGCATCTTCGTTATGGGACATATTGCCCAACTCGACCACGACGCATAAATCAAAGACCCGAGAAATAAATCCTGTAAGGCCAATAGGGAAATCCCATTATTACGAGTTCGCTCAAGGAGGAAAGGAGTTTTAACAGCTTTGAACATTCACAGCTCCAGTATCACAATTTGTTTACATTCAACAGCCGATTGCGCTGCTTTCATACACACGTGGCCCCAGTAAAAGAGAATTCGGGTTCCCGGATCTGACAAGGACATACTTGCGAAGTATCTAGACCCCCATTGGTCGCTGTTACCAAGCGAGTAGGAGGATGACACCGATCCGAAACAGTGCATTCAGCTTAGTAACTTGCACCGTGATGGGATGTAACCCTGTTCCCCGAGCACTATTCACGGCGCACGGCTTGGCAACAAGATCAAAGCGGGTGGTGGGTGACATCGGACATGCATGCACGTCATTGCATAACAAGTTTCAGGCCTATTTACCTATCAAGGCATCTTATGCTAGTGTTAAAGATCGTACGACTCTTGTCAGACCACCAATGAACGTGTTCACTAGGCAATGGACTGACTATTAAAGATGCCGTTCACCTGCCAAACCTCTTGCGTTTCCCACCACGGTCGACCGGCCAACCAAGCTGACAGGATGCCACTGGGAATGCAACAAAGCCAAGCCATCCACTTCACAGCCCTCGAAGTCTAGTTGGCGAAGCAGGGCTTTCTCTGACTGGGGCCACCGACTTGGTATCATGTAGTTCTTGCGTTGCTATGCTTACTAGCGCATTAGGTACTGGCAAGCAAGTGTTTTCTAAACATCACATGCGTCAATCTTGAACCTCCCACGGCCTCCTCCCCAAACCAACGCACAAAAGCAATATTGGGGCTCCCCACCTCCGACACAGGTATTCAACAGCAGCACCAGCACCAATGATGAGAGCATTCGTCGCGGATCGCCAAACCTTTCGGCCATTACTTCCTGGATAACGGCGAACTGAAATCGAGACAGGTGCCCAAGTCGAAACCGTTGGATCTAGCAATGACGAACGTATGCTGCTTCCCGCAAAGCATCGAGCTTTTTTGTCAGGTGTGCATATGTGTGTGCGTTTCCTGCAGATGATTTCAAAGATCTGGCCTTTAGAAGACCTACCTGCGGGGAAGCGAGGCGAAATAACACCGGAGACGTATACCACTAAGTATGTCGATGGCCTTACTATACGCCCACTTTTGGAGAGGGGTAAATTAGCTATAAAAGACGAAGTACTAGAGATTGCGGTACTGTTCCACACATGAAATGGCTCTGCTCTTATATACAAGTCAGTTAAAACTCTACACTTTCATGAATACTAATTAATCGTACCTATAAGATACTTTGTAGAAACGCAATGCGTGAATTCAACCATCCGGATTGAAGAAAGTGATACCCAGTCAACTAAAGTTTTAGCTATTTTTAGAACAGGTAGGTTGGGTTATATTACTGCAGTTAGTATACCCAGCCACTACGTGGCTGTGTTTGTAGGCGTTCTCTAGTCACATCTTCCCTCTCCGGTCCATTTCATTCATACTCATAGTGATCCAATAACTTACCTAGTATGGGGTCCTTGAGCACATTTATATTGATTTACTTAAAATAAGAAAAAAGATGCGTATTGTTTAGAAGACTGCGCTGCTACCGTTTCGACTTAGAAGTCATGGTTTCCCAGATTCTTCTTTCCCTAGATTTAGGCAACCATTATTGTGGAGAGTGCTAAAAAGTCACATGACCATTTTACTGTAATTTAACATAGAACCTTCGCCATTCTAACCTATTGGTACTTCAGCTGTTACCTTGTATAAGTCATAACTCGGTTCTGATTTCAGTATTTTTAATGTGGAGAGTAACTTTTACCCTACTACTACGTTATCCTCTAATAAGGCTGCTTGCAGAACGTTGCGACCATACGGAACGTCAGCCAAAATAATAATTATATTGAGAGGAAATTTGCTGTGGAAAAAAATATATATATAATTTCTACCCCAGAAGTTTATCGATGTTTCTGCGGCACCAAGAGAAAATAGAGGCGACAACTCAACTTTGGGTTACGGCTATACCTATTGCCATCCCCTAATAGGTTCTTAAATAAAGCTGGTTTAGTAGCAAAACATGCATCTAGGTAGACTATTGCTAGATGCTAAATCTTAGGATACTAAACCTAAACTCCTCTAGCAAACCCTAAGGATTGATTCTAGTTACGTCTACCAGAAACCAAAGTGTATTTATAATACAAAGTGTATCAAGCGAATTATACTAGCATATTGGTCATATCATATAGTTCATCTGCGGGGTACTAACAGTAATGATCTCGATAGACGTACTAGCTACAAAACTTATTAAAAAATGGTAATATCGGATCAAGGTTTGAATAGTTCCCCGATAGATCTAACAAATTCGCTTCAGAACATAAATGGATATTGTGGGCGCTAGTTCTAACCATACCTATTTTAAATGTCGTAATGGTTAAGTTAATCGCTTGGAGATGATGAGTGTGTAGTGTATATGATAGGTATCTAGAAATTGAAGTTGGCCCGAAATAGGAAACTAATCTACGCTAATCTCGTATTTCGTTCCCATTTTGTGCCCAGAATCTCTCTTTTTAGCTGCAGCTGCGCACTAAACCGGATGCCCAAAGTCAGAAATTAGACGCCAAGTGTGTTAAGCTAGCCAAATTTAGATGGCTTGTCGTTCCCTCTCAACATCGCGCAAAGTTTTAAAAAGGGTGACTCGAACAACATCATAAGACGTTCTCTAGCAAAACATGGCTTTCTCATACCCACCACTGCCCGCCGGGGATGCCCTCCGCCTGATCACCCTCAAAGCTGGCGAGTTCTTCGATCCCCTCCAAGGCGACCTAGTCTCTATCGCCTTCTCAGCTAGACCTGAATACTTAGCCCTATCATACACTTGGGGTGATCCCACCCCAGATCAGCTCAAACTTCCAGCTACTTTCGTCAAGCTGGCGGATGTGGATTATTCTGGCTATCAGGAACCTGAAAAGTGCTACAGGGAAGCCACTTTGGCTCTTAACGGCCATGAATTCCCCATCACGCATAACTTAGCGCTGGCGCTGCGATACCTCCGGTCAGAAAGCCACCCACTCACGCTCTGGGTCGATGCTATCTGCATCAACCAAGTTGATATAGACGAGCGCAATTCCCAGGTCGCTCTTATGGCCTTGATTTACTCTCGCGCTACCGCCGTAGTCACCTGGTTAGGTCTTAACGCGTCTGAGGTGTTGGGTGCGCTCAAGACGTTCGATCAGGATGGCGGTATACAGGGCGCAATGGCCATGCGGGACGTGTACAGGCTGGGTAATAGCAAAGAGCTAGCAGCGTGGTTTGCCGAGTATAAGGCTTCCAGCTCAGGGGCTGCCAGCCGGAACCTACCCGAGTTCCGCGCCGCCGAGGAGGAGGCGTTACAGCGCATTGCGGAGGTCAATGGACATGGTGACACTATGGTCATGGCGACGAACTACTGGCAACGCGTATGGGTCGTGCAGGAGGTGTGCCTAGCGCGGAAAGTTCTCTTCGTCTACGGGCCGACGCTGATTGTCGACGAGGAAGCCGTGCAGTACGCACACCAGATGCAAATGATCAAAGTAACGAAGGGTATGAAAAGTATGCTGGATGCAAGGGAAACACGCTTTACAAACACGATGCGCCTCGAGACTCTTATCGAAGACTTCGTGGGCCAGATGTGCACTGAGCCCCGTGACAAGATCTATGGCCTGATTGGTTTGGCCAACGACGTTAACGCTATTGAAGGCGGCAGCAATATCGAAGAGAGTGGTGACGGTGATGAGGACGGTGCAAGTATCCAAGATGGAGGGGGCGAGGATGTAGATTTCATTATCGACTATCGTAGGAGCTTCTACGATATGTGGTGCGACACTGTGAAGTATCTCTTTCAGTCTCCGCACTATTTTGTGCCGGAACACCTCGACACAGACGAAGGAGAGCTTGCACGTCTGCGCCACGAGCGGCTGACAAATGTCGTCCGTTTCGCAGGCCTTGTACAGAACTCTCTTCAAGACGAAGTCGAACGTGAGCTAGCTCAGCTACCTGCGTCTTCCGCGTCTGAACCAAATTCTCAGCTAAAGGGGCCTCGACTTTTTGGTCGCCACCTTGTCCCTATTCGAGGCTACGTAGCTGGTAAAATTGTAGATTTAGGCCCATCGTACGCCGACTTTGTGGCCTCATTTCGCCACCAAACGGCCTGGAAGACGAAATGGCGCAAGCACTACCGCAAGGAACCTGATCTTATGCAACTGCGCGAGATGGAAGAAACTTATGCAGCCAAACTTCTCAAGTATGGCGAGGCAGATATAGCGCGAGTTGCGTCCATCCGAGAGGAATCCTTTGTAGCTTTCCGCTCTCCTGATGATGGGCCGTTAGATGACCTAACTGCCGTTCGGAGCGGTACTAACGGCGTTGAGATCATCGACAACATTCTTACTACTCTATCGGCTAAGGGCGTGCCGGAGGCCGCGCCAAACGGGAAAGTGACCCGATTCTTAGGTACTGACTACTGTATGGGACTGGCGCCTCCCGGGACCGCCCTTGGGGACTGGGTGATTCGATTCTGGGACTGTGATGCAGCCATCATCGTGCGTCCAGATGAGACGTCAGACCCAAACAGCTCGTGCGTGCTCATTGGCCGAGCAGACGTCGCTGAAGTCCGGGACCGCAAGACTTCGGCCCGCGACACTGTAGCTGATGAGGCACTGACACGGCATGCATGGAGCGATGGCGAAGATAAACGCATGGATATGGTGATGTCTTGGCATACTCTGCAGCGAATAACTGCTTCAATTATCACCTAGTACTCAGGTCGAGCTAAACGCTAGATTGCTCTTACTTATTGGAATTGTTCGCATTTCCCTAGATATAGGATAAGATGATATCCAATACATACATCAATGCAAGTCACATGTAACACTGATTAGTTTTTTTTTCTTCCGTGCTTACTTCGCAACTCTACAGATACCAAGTAGAGACGCCCAACGCTAGGATCTTGTGTACATGGGCCTCCGACAGTACGGGAGCCGATTAGACTGTGACATAGGCAAGCGAGGGAATAAAAATACTGGCATTCCCATCTCAGCACAATAGGTAATGTTTAACTAAATATTTCCACAAGTGCTAGGGAATGTTGAAGGCATCGATGTCGTTTTTGAGATATTGGATAATAAGAACATAAATGCTAGCACTAACCTTATAATTACTAGGTATCACCAAAGGCCTCGTAGAGAGTGTTCTAATTGGATTTCTCGAGTTAGCGCCTAGTTAGCCTCGCCCCTTACCATCCCCATGATATAGGATTAATTATACTTGCGTTTTCCCAGAGGCAAGAGTCCCTCTCATCTCACATCGAAGTAGGGATTCAAGTAGATTTACATGAGTTGACAAATCCGTTTCTAAATGTTCCATTCCTCCAGGCTTGAATATTGACTTGCTGGCAATGAAGTCTTTTATGAGTCCCGGCGCCACCGGGCAAAGTCGATCAAGACATATGATCAAGACGTAGTTTCCTGATGGAAGTTTGGATGATAACGATCGCTGTACCCCATCACGCTGTACCCCGTCACGCTGGTCTACCTACATGTAGTCAAAGGACGACACCGGCCGCCAAGGAGCTGGGCGCGATCTCCCCTTTACTGTCCAGCCTTCGAGAGACGCAAATATTTTGACTCCTGTCATTCTTCACTACTGCCCTCCTACTCAAATATGTGACTTCGCGGAACACATGGCATACTAGTGGCACTGTATAATACTCAGGGTCGTGATTACAATCATGAGCCATGTTCATCATTTCAGTCACTATGAGCAAAGTCGCCATGAGTCTACTCGGGTATCTATCTACCGCTAACCCTCTCCCTGATCATAATACCGCTCACCCTCACCATCAAACTGCGAAGCACTATGCTGCCAGTTAAGCATATGCTTGAGCTCACGAATCAGCACCCACTGATCATTGAGATTCTCCGCCCGTCGTTCCCAGTACGGCTCACCAGGACGCTCCCCATCCTCCCTCACACGGTCGAAGTAGACGGTCGATAGCCCAACCACGTGGTTCTCCGTGTTCTCCAGATCCACATCTCGGACAATGACCAGAGCGCTGCGCCAGCTCGATCCGCCGATGTCATACCGTTGGATATGCCATTCCTTGGAGGCTTGTGCCTCGCGCGCGGCGATCTCGCTGCTCTGGTGCGAAATGCAGCGTTCGACGGAGGCTCCTGGCAGCCCGTATACGTCAAGTCTGTCCCTCTCGTATTCGTCACGCGTGTCGTTTCTGTCATGTAGGATCACCGACTCTAGAGCACGTGCCACGCGCTCGATATGGTCTGGGTCGGAAGCCTGCGCGCCTGTGTAGTAGATCTGGAGGGAAACGCGCGGGCGCGGAATCCCACTTGGGTGGGCGCGTGTGATGCCAGTTTGCGGGTCGGAGTTGTTGTGGTAGGTGCGGTAGAGCCAGGTGTTGCGGAATGTGCTGATGAGAGAGACTGATGGGTCGCTGTCTGAGACGCGCCGCGTCACAGTGATTCCGCTGGCTTCTGCTGGGAGCATGCCCCGTCGTAGGTGCTGAGGGGTACGTCCCATGACTTTTGTAGTAGGCCGTGCACGGTGCTTCAACAGACGGTGTTGAGCTGATGCGGTTGTGCGCAAAGACGACCGAGCATATATAGCCGTGGGCACTCAGAAAGAAGCCACCGCAAGACCGGAATGGGCAGCCGAATTGCGGGAGATCAAGATATGGTTGCGGTCAACACCTTACCATTTAAATGTCGCCAGGCAGCTGTTTTAAAGTCAGAGGTGAGACAGAGGTGAGAGTGAGATGAGACTGAAGTGAGAGCGAAGCGGGGTACTTCCACAACATTGAAATCTGATGGACCATGGTTACCCTCATCATTGCAACACTTTCATTTCACACCCTTTCGATTGGAAATGCATATCATCATGGGCGACATGCGTCTCCGACAATTTGAATAATACCTACCTACCTAAGGTAAGCTCTCATCTCCGTTCCCTTTCAAAAGCCTTAGTTTATGGAGTAAAAAAAGTGTGACAAACACGCGTTTCGAATCCGCGGTCTCTTAGCGTGTTTGCAAAAAGCGAAGTTTCTGAAGTTGCTGATTGTTGTTGCTGGTGATGAGAACTATTTCGTAATAATGCAGGCAGGTCCAGGGAGGTAGCTACTTCGCTGACATGGTGCACTGGTATCGTATCTTATATACTAACACTACTTCCCCCTCAGGCAACAGCACGTTACTTAAGAAACAAAGAATGTTCCCAACACATGATTTGAGCTCGCGGTGATTAGTACGCTGTGCCTGATGTTTACGTAAAGACTATTGGGCATATTGCTACAAAATCCTCGGTAGTATCTGGTTGAGGGTCTCGAGATGTTGCCCCCTCAGACTCAGTAGGTGTCAAAGACTGCACCCTCTCAGTTGGATCTCATTCGGGCGATGGACGTGGCTATGAGATAATACTAATGGATAACAACAATTTGTATCGTACAAGAAATCACTGATATTAGGACGCGAGCCCAACACAATACGCCTCTCCCACCCAGAAGCCACTCAAACAATCCGACGACACAACCGGGTTCCACGCATGGAACTGCGCATCCGTAATCTGATACTTGGTCTCGACGACGCCGCAGTCATCGCCAGACACGGGTACATACCATGCATTGCAGTTCGATGGCTGACCATCTTGTGTCGGCGCCGGCGGCGTAGGAGAGGTCGGCGACGACGTTGTGGTTGTGGCCTTCGTCGTCGTCGTCGCCGTTCCACCTGAGACCGAAGCCCTCCCGATACAGTAAGCCTCGTCAGGCCAGAATCCGTTCACACAATCAGAGGAGACGGCGGGATTCCACTCGAAGAATTGAGCGGCCGTGATGCCGCCCGCCGCTTCGGCGTCGGCGCATGATGTGTCTGCCTTGGCGACGAACCACTTGTTGCAGTCGCTTGGTTGTCCGTCTTGTGTAGGCGCCGGGGGTGTCGGAGCTGATGAGGAAGAAGTAGTAGTTGTTGTGGTTGTTGGTGTCGAGGTCGTTGTCACCGAAATTGGACTGCCTGTACCAACGCAATAGGCTTCATCAGCCCAAAACCCACTCGAGCAATCATCAGAGACAGCCGGGTTCCAGGCGTGGAACTGGGCGCTCGAGATGCCGAAGAGGTCTTCGACGACGGTGCACGAGTCACCCTCCTTGGCGATGTACCAGGCGTTGCAGTCGGCTGGCTGGCCGGACTGTGTAGGGCCTGGTGGTACGGCCGAGGTAGTAGTACTGGGAGGTGCAGGAGTTCCAACAAGGCAGTAGCGATAGTCTGCACCATGGTTCTACGTTAGTCGTGCTTATTTCTTCTTCTTATTCTTTCTTTCACTAGGAGCAGTCGATGGGATAATACTCACCCCCAACAAATTTGCTGCAGTCGGCGCCGACCTCAGGGTTCAGTGCATAGAACTCAGCAAGGCTAACATCTGTCCCCGTCAGGAGTGTCGTACAATTATCCCAAGATGTTGCCTCTATATATTCGTCGCACTCTGAGGTTGTGCCATCCTACGATCTATCGTCAGGCGAGTGTCATGCAGGCAGATCAACGGGGGAAACTTACGGCAATTGGTGTCGTTTCCGTCGTTCCTCCATCCGAATCTTCATCGTTCCCACCGAAGCCCAGACAGTACCAGAGGCTTGTGTCAAAGGCACAATCGACAGCGGATGTGTCACCCAGACTTGGGTTCCACATGGCCAAGTTCTCTAGCGAGATACCGTATGTGACAGCAGCAAGCTGGCAGGTGCTGTCATAGAAGGTACCGTTGACCTCGACTGTTAGGTCAGCGCCATCCGCATAGTACTGACAGTCCTGTCGAGTCTGGTTGGCATACGTCCTGTTATATCCGCCAAACAACGGGGGGATATAGGTTGCCGTGGGCAGTGATGCGAAAGCCGTGGGCGTTCCTGTGAGGCTGGCTGAGTTACCGCCAGGCGCTCCGGGGTAATTACCGATATCCCCCACGGGAAGAATGCAATAGGACTCGTAGGCGAACAAGTTTGTGCAGTTCTCGTTCACCTCTGGGTTCAGCACGAGGAAATCACCAAGCGAAAGGCCATACCGGACCAGCAACAGATTGCAATAGTCGCCGGGCACCGCCTGATAGTAACTTCCGCAGTTGGTAGTTGTCCCGTTGGCGATGTCCGTCGGAATAGCGACTGGTGATGTGGCCGTGGTCGGCGATACGGAAAGCGATGTGCTGGTCGGCGCCACGTACCCGGGATCAGGATTTCCAACACACAGTTCATAACCAGCCTGCTTGTCTAGGTTGCTACAAGCCAGATCAATGGACGGATTCCATGCAAGGAGCTGGGCATATGTCATGTTGTTCGCTTTCGCGAGACCATTGCACGTGGAGTTGGCTTCGAGCGTGATTGTCGGACATGAGTGTCCCAAGCAGAGGGTGCCATTCGTCGGAAAGTCCGCGCAGTAGGCAGGCAGGTTATTGTCCATGAGCAGCCAGTTGGTGCCAATTTTCTGAGCCTTAGAGATAGACTTGCACGTGTCTCCTGACCGGACCTCGTACGTGCGTCCTGTGCACGTACTGTTGGTGGGAGATGGCGTTGGGGCCGTGAAGACGGGCGTCACGGTCGTCAGGGGATATCCAGTCTTCTGACAGCTCGACGTAGCCGAGCTGTACTGGGCCGAGACTTCAGCATTCCAATAAAATGGAGAGCTGGCTTGGAATTGAAGGATCTTCAAGTCGCAGTCTGTGCAGCCATCCGCAGTCCCTCCCCCGCTGGCATCAGGATCACCGAGGTTGCTCTGATTCGCATTGATGCCAGCGGCCTCCGCCGACAGTACTTTGCAGTACTGCCCGCTGGACGAATCAGTCAAGCAACTGAAGTTGTACGTGTAGCGCAGCAGTTGAGGAATAGTCAGTATGGGGACTTGTCCAGTCGACGAAACGCTGTTATAAGTCTGATCGCCGCAGGCCGATGACACAGCGACTTCATAGCTCCCAAGAGATGCGGCACATGCAGATGTACATACACTTCTCAGGATCTCTTCAGGCGGGTAAATAGACGGGCGGAGTTTGGCGAGAGAGCTATCGCAGGCCAAGTCAGTCCCAAGACTCGCGATGCAGCTGCTGGTGGTGTTGGAGTAAAGGTCGTCCGTGGTGGTGACCCAGACGACAGCCTGGGTGCCGACGAGGCAATGGAGAAGAAGAACGAGTGTTTTCCACATGGCTTCGTCGTGAACACTGGGGAATTTGGTGTTCCGGAAAGCAAGCTGTAATGCTATCGTGCGAATGTGGCCGCCAGCGATGTAATGCACTTCAGTATTTAGCCCTGAGATGCGGCTCAGCAATGGCCTATCTCACGGCTCACGGCACCATTCATGCAGGATTCAGGAACATATACCCCTTTCTCAGGCACGTCTATTTTTAATAGGTCAGCTGGTCTGGATTGAGACATAAGGCGGCGGGTTGGCGGAAATGCGATAACCGCGCACCGTACGACGTGGTATCTGGTTGGGGTTGGCCCCGAACCCGCCAATTGCAAGTCTTGGCGGAGATTGCTCTGCTTACAATATTGAATGGCATTTGGGGGCACGGGGGCCTCAGGGAATACCGGTACTTGAATATGCCCGGCAAGGAGGCCACAAGAAGAACTGCATCCTCGTTTCTTTGCTCTCGTTTGATTGAGGTGTATAAGTGTTTCTTATCGTCGAGGCCTCAAGACTCAAAGAGCAATTTGCTCGCTTGTCTCTCGTTACGATAGCCATCATGGCGAAACTCTCCTTCGTTACACTCATTTACTTGTGCAGTGGCATTCTTTTCCAAGCTGCTGCCCTTCCCAAAATACATTCTCGCCATTCTCACCCTACGCATGAGCCTCAGCTTAACAACACGTGTGGAAATCCACCCTCACCAGTTGAGATCTATCTCGGCACCGCTGCCAAATTAAGGAAAGAAGACAGTCAGGACCGGGTGAAGCGCCAGACTGTGAACCCCGATGATCCGTACAGCTGCGATGAGAACAAGCCCTGCAGCAATGGTAAGTTCAACATGTTTATATTCTATTCAGGCACTCGCATCAAGCGAGGATTTGTAAATATCTGCCTAACTCTTTATTCCAGGAGCATGCTGCGGGAAGAACGGAGTTTGCGGTTATGGCTCAGACTACTGTGGCACCAATGGCGAGTCACCCAACGATAAATGTTGGAGCAACTGTGATGCCCACGCGCCGTGTGGAGAGTACGCCGAAACGGCCAATGCCACGTGTCCGCTGAATGTGTGTTGCTCTAAGTTCGGCTTCTGCGGCGTGATAGACGAGTTCTGCCAGGATGGCTGCCAGAGCAACTGCGAGCAGCCCAGCGGATCGGGCAAGTCGGGTGGTGATGTACAGAGCCGCATAATCGGCTACTATGAGGGTTGGAAGTATGACTCCGACTGCTCGGGCGTGTCTCTACGCAACCTGCCCGTCGGCAGTCTCACACATCTGCACCTTTCTTTTGGCTACATCACACCCGGGGACTTCGACATCGTCATGATGCCCGGAGTGCCCGACGACGTGATCGGCCAGATCATGGAGCTCAAGTATGTCAACCCGGGCGTCAAGATCCTCATCTCTCTCGGTGGATGGACATTTAGCGACAATGGGACCGATACGCAGCCTGTTTTCGGCGATATCGTGGCCAACGAGGGTAACCGGTTGAAGTTCATCACAAATTTGCTTGCTTTCATGAACCAGGTAGGTATCACTCTGTCGGACCAGCCCGAGACTCAACACTAACAAGATGGCCACAGCATGGATTCGACGGTGTCGACTTTGATTGGGAGTGTAAGTCTGACTATGCCACTGTCTTCTCATACCGTCCAGTCTTCCTTGGCCGTGCTGACTTTCTCATTGACAGATCCCGGAGCTGGAGACCGTGGTGGCAACGAAGATGACGGCAAAAACTTCACCGATTTTCTGTTCACTCTCTGGGTCGTCAACTTGTTGCAGGCCAAGCATTACCTCGTATCTTTCACCACCCCCACCTCGTTCTGGTACCTGCAGCACTTTGATCTGGCCGCGAGCATGAATTGGGTTGACTGGACCAATCTCATGGCCTATGATCTGCATGGGACTTGGGACAGCGACAAGGATCAAGTTGGCCAGATTGTACTCGCCCACACGAATTTGACCGAGATCAACACAGCCTTGTCGCTGTTCTGGCGCAACGATATTGAGCCTTCCAAGATCAACTTGGGTATCGGGTTCTATGGGCGCAGCTTTCAGCTGACAGATCCAGGCTGTTGGAAGCCCGGCTGCCCATTCAAGGGTGGTGCCGAAGCTGGAAAGTGCTCCGGCCAATCTGGCATTCTGTCGTATGACGAGATTACCCAAATCATCAAGCAAAACGATATTGATCCGTATTGGGATAAAGACAATGCGGTCAAATACTTGACTTGGGGCAAGGACCAGTGGGTCAGCTACGACGACAGAGACACATTCCAACAGAAGATAGAGTACGCCAATGGCCAGGGGCTCGGTGGTCTGCTGATCTGGGCCATAGACCAGGACACTTCGGACCTGGATGCCATGCAGGGACTTCTGTACCCCAAAACACTCAACGCATTTGCCAACGAGATCGTTGACGTGGTGTACTGGGACGAGGCCAACCCGGGCGTGTGCCGACTGTCTAACTGCGGCGAGACGTGCAAAGCGGGCGAGCTTACCATCTCAACCCAGACCTGCGATGGCTCCTACGATGCCGACTCGGTCAACCGCCTCTGCTGTCCGGTTGCGTCGGCACCCAACCCGGCGGACTGTTTGTGGCGTGGAGGAGACCCCTATTGCAATGGCCACTGTCAGCCCGACGAGGTGCCCATGATGCAAAACAAATGGGGTGATTCCGGTAAAAAGTGTAAAGATGGCAACAAAGTGTACTGCTGCAAGCCTTCCAAAGAAACAGGCTGCCGCACAACGGGCTGCGGTGGCTCATGCAACAGTAACGAGGTCTCGATGGCGGGCTATTTCTACGACGACTGCTGGTTTGACCCGAAGCAGCTTTGCTGTGAGAAGCCACTCAATTTCAAGGAAGACAGCTGCTACTGGCAGGGTAAAGGAGGCAGCTGCTACGACAACAATTGTAAATTCGGCACCGAGGTACAACTTGCTGAGTCGTATGACGGTGGCGGCGATGACTGTGGCTGGCAACTCTCACGCCAGCGCGTCTTTTGCTGTGAACCTGTCGATGGAAACTCGCTATTCTTGCCCGTTCCGCTGGACTATTTGTTCAAGAATCCGCCCACGGGCGATGAAGTAGGTGTCAAGTTCAAGCTGAACGTCGACGACACCTATGGTGGGCGCGTCACTCAGGGAACTCAAGATGACCCTAATGATGCGTCATTCGGCTTCGTCGTTTTGGCGTCTCCCGAGGCGATCCAGGTGTCAGTTGACAAGCGCGATGGCTCGCACTGGGACGTCTTTGGGTGCAACGACGCGGTCACCGAGGGCGAGCACACGGTGCAGATGGTCTGCACAGATGACTCAGAGATGAGCAATTGCTACAAGATCGGCCTCGGAAGAGGCGTGCCGGGAACGATTCTCGAGATGCCCGAGGGCTGTGGTCCGGGGCGGTACGCTGTTGCCAAAGACATGAAGCCATCGGAGAACCAGACCGCGCCAGCGCACGTGGCGAAGCGATCCAAGATCGCCAATCCGCTCGTGTTCGATCTTACCTTTGACTATGACTTCACGAGGGTGCCGCGAGATCTCGGCGACACGCAGATCCGCATTGACTACAGCAATGAAGAAGGCTACTGGAACGAGATTGTGAACAAGGCAGGCGAAAAGAGAAAGGCCAAACGTTCCCTTGAGGTGAGTATGGTGGAACTTGTCCGCCTTGATGTCCTCTTGTACATGCCGAGTCTACCTTGTGCTAACGAGTGCCTCCCTTCTAGGACTTCGGAGGCAATCATAGACGTTGGCTCGAAGATGCATGGCGCCAAGATCACAAGAGCGGTCTCATGTCCCGGGCTGAGCTCCACGAACGCTGGTTTGGCAGTGATATCGTCTCCTGGCTCAAGGGACTCTTCAGTGTGGCTGATAAAGCGCCGCTAATTGATCACTCCGTCTCGCAAACCATCAAGGCCATCCTCTTGCAGGAGCAGTTCCAATGCAACTTGAACGGAATCGATATCCAGGCAAACTTGGACGTGATTGCAGACTTGACAGCCAAGATTGACACGCAATTCGGTCTCACTATCATTGCGACACTCACTAAAGGGTCTATTCTGCCAGATCTGAGTCAGTCTTTCATGTATTTGCGCAACCGTGGCGACATCGATGCTATCTTTACCATCGATGCAATTGTCAGAGCAGCGTACGACACAGGCGACATTGAGCTGTTTGGCTTGCAGAACTTCAACGCTCTGTTCAGCGTGCCCGGAATCATCACCGTCGGGCCCAACTTCAAGCTCTTCGGCTCCGTCAACGTAGAACTCAGCGTGTCTGGTCACCTAGAAGCTTCGGTCAAACTCGCCAAATGGGATACGCGCATCACATTTCCAGACCAGGGGAGTGACTACGACCCGAAGAGCCTCAACGATGACACCGACCCGGACACGCAAGCAGGCAAGACTGATTTCGACTGGTCGGTCGAGGCCAGTGGGCAGATCACAGCGCACGTCAAGCCGCAGGTGAGCTTCGGCATCACCTGGGGCTCCATCTTCAACAAGGTGCCCAACTGCGAGGTCGACCTGGTCGTTGACGGTTATGCGACCGCTTACCTCCGTGCCAACGCTGGCAAGTCAGGAGGCAGCGTATGTTACGGAGCCAAAGTGGGTGCCAGTCTCTACGCTCAACTGGACGCGCCAAAACAGTTGAGCTGGGTCTTGCCTCACAGCCCCTGGTTCCTCGGCGAATGGGGCCCTGTGCCGGCTATCGAGGAGACGTGCCCTATCTCCCCCAAGAGAGATCTTCTCGACGCGCCGAGGAGAACTCGAAGTCTAGGAAACACTCTCCCTATAGTTTCCTTGGGAGAACGAAGCTTGGGACTGAGCAAGCGGGACACCGCCGTCATCGGGCCATTGCTGCACTTACCATTTGGACTCGCATGTCCGACGGACGACGGGACGGAACCAGGAGATGTACCTCCCTGCCCTCTGTGCGGTGACAGCTCTTTGGAGAGACGACGAGACATTCAATTTGAAGGGCAGGCGAACTACTCCTATGCGGCGACTATTCAACCACGAGCAGGTTCCTGCGCCTACCTGCCGTACGGCGAGGAGGCTTGCCCTTCTGGTCTGAGCACACGCGATCTTGTAAACGACACTATATACACGGAGTTGCTCGCCCGAGGTGAGTTATGGAAGAGGGATCGGAAAGCATACAGCTGGACCACAGTCGGTGGGCTCACTATAGACCTTCAATCCGGTAAGTCACCCTGTTTTTTCTGTCTCTTTTCCCCCCCTTCCCCCCACAGGTTCAGCGGTGGCAAACCCTGCGTGAGTATTTCAAGTTTAAATGGTTACCAATGGATAAATATAGACACATTCCCTACCTGCGGCGAAGCCGTCAAAAACACCAAATATTCGGCGATTGAGAAATACTTGGGCTACGATGCCAGTCAAGTCCCAGCTACCGCCCCGTGTGTTCCGGGCATGATACTCAACGACGGCACTGAGCCTTATTTCGATCAAGCCGACTACGTAACCGAACACGTTTTCGAGTTTCAGACAATCCTCTCCTTCATGCAGTGGCTCGGCGGCATTGGAACCGCGCCGTCCTCAGCGCTGCCTGCTGGCTACACGAAGCCGAGCAAAGCGTGGGTCGAGGAGTATCTCCTCGGCTCCGACCCGGCGGGAAGTGCATATTTCAGCTTGTCGAACGCCAGACTCGGCAACGTGGCGGCGGGGGACGACTTCTTCTGGCGGCATTGTATGCACGGACTCGGCGATGGCACGAATGTCAATGAGCTGATCCTCGCGGATGGTAAGATGAATGGGCAGAAGACGACGCTTTTCCAGCAGAAGAACCCGAGAGTGGATCAGGGTGATGGAGATACCACCATGCTCTACGTCAAATATGTCGCGGCCGTCTTTACTTACCTCCAGTGGGTTCCCACGGGAGGCACGGGGGAAGCCACTTGGGATAAGATGCAGCGTCCGAGTAACTGGATCGATCTCGTGTGCAGTATCTTCGACGATGAATATGCCACGGAACGGGGTAATACAGCAGTGGCTGGCGAGCCGACCTACACAGATGGCAATGGTAATGTCCGCCAGGGCAAGATGCGCTGGCTGTGGAAGGCGTTCATCGATGCGTCGCTGAACACGGTGGAAAGGAATGGACAGAGCTACTGCACCGCCGCTGGCAAGTTGTTCTTGACTACTCAGTCAAATCCAAACCCCAAGTATGGCACTGCCAACAACCAGATTTGGGCGAATATGGCGTTTGGACCTGGTGGGTGGTGTAATAATCCGAGATTGCCGAGGCCGGGAGGCACGTTTGGTATGTATGGCAATACGGCGAGGACGATCGATAAGAGTGGAAATCAGGTCAATCTTGGGCAGCCGACTGCTTAAAGTGTAAGGTACCTTGGCGGGATTTGTAGATATAGAAGAGGTTTTTGTAATGAATCACTTGGATAATGAAGATTGCCTACACAATAAGGCTGTTCTTGGTGATTAGGTCAGCGATAAGAGCATAGACTTATTCGGCTACCCTGTTCTGAAACCTGTCTGATGTTCATATGCTACTAGCTTTACGTGTTGGTATATAATATGTGAGCTGCGATGGCGCTTGGATGCGTCGCTTTTCCTATTGTCCAATTCGAGTTCCTTGAAAACGGCTGATGTTGCGGCAGGCTATCAGCCAGCTTGCCGAGTTCCGACTTTCGAAATGCCAATATCTTCTTTTGTGCTAATAACACCAGCTATCTAAGTAAAGTGATTTCATCTCCTTTGCGCTACTAGTAGCGTCAGTGGTTTGTACGTAATAAAGTAACGAAGCCGAGATTGGCGATTGGGTTGGTCGGAGTTGGTTTGTTTGCGTTGAAGACGGACAGCCGATTGTTATCCCCCCCACACGATCAATATTATAGCTCTGTTTCGACGGTAGGCCGGTGTAAGGAGGTCCATTACCACATTTCCAACAAAACAAAATTCAAAATTCAAAATTTGAAATTCTAGGTTTGCCCCACTAGTTCAGCACCTACTATACATATCTATAGCTTATATAAATTAATTAATTAATTAATTAATTAATTAATTAATTATATATTTTTATATTATAATATTATAATATTTTAAATAAGTGTTATGTTGTTTTATAATTGCATATAATAGTATTAATAAAAAACTTTAGCGTCGATTTAACTACAAACTATAGATATAGCCTACGCGCTATAGTTAGCTAATTAACCTGCTGCATAAACCCTACCATACCAACTAAGCCATATAGACAGACCAGGCTATATAAACAAACCAGGCCATATAAACAGACCAGGCTATATAAACCAGGCCATATAAATTAGTTAGTTAATTAGTTAGTTAGTTAGTTAGTTAGTTAAGTAGTTAACTAGTATTAAAAAACCTAAGTTTAATAAGGCGTTAAAAATTCTTTTTTTTAGTTTTACTAGTTATTATATAAATAGAATATAGTAAGGCAAACCTAGAATTTCGGATTTCTAAAAACTAAAATTCGTTTTATCGGAAATGTAGTAATGGCCCACCGTTCCGGTGGGACCACTTCTGACAAAACCTAAAAACGTAAAACGTAAATAGATAAACACAAGGTAGATAAATTTACCCCGCATAAAACGCCGTAATATTTAAATAACTTTGCTAAAAATAATCGTATAAACTGATAATTGTTATTATTTTAACCGCAATAAAATAAAAATTTTAATAATATTTCTTTTAATTTTATTAAACTTATTTTTTAAAATGCGGGTAGCTATAAGGAATAGAGATTGATGTAGAGTAGGTGAGATGGTTAAGAATTGGTAGAATCATATCTCGTAGCGAAATAAAAGAGAGGCGGTTCGCCCCTCCGTGCCCTCCACTTATTAGTAGACTGAAAAAGCCCCCAGCACCCCGCAATAGTCCAGCCCCATGAGGATCTAGCAAAGTCTTCTGTTACTTCCCAGCTTGAAGAGTCCCATGAATCCCCCCACACAAGGAACCCGGCATCAGTACGGTCTCTGTGACCTCTCATAGCACGGCACAGCTGTTCATCGTCGAAGCACCTCTCACCACGACGGAATAGATTGTCCCGCATCTGAGGTATTGGGATAAGGTCGAGCCAGGGGTGGTGCGGCGCACAACGTTGTAGGTCAGTTGGTTGAAGCCCCGTAGGCAATGCACTAACGTCTACGCGGACGTTAGGCGGTGACGGACCTGCTACATGGAAATAGGAGATAGCGTCGTCATGGAGGTGGGAAGATGTAAGGCCAAGGACTCTAGCATTTGCCATCAAGGCGCGCGCAAAATTGAACTGAACCAAGTCAGGCAACAAGGCGGGCATTAGTGTGCTTATGAGCCAATTCTTATAAATAAAGGCCTCGAAGGCGAGGATGAGTGAGTGAGTGAACCAGAATTGCGGCTCACGGATGTTCATTGCCTCTATGATCTCCTCGAAACTCAAAGGCTGTGCCACTACGGCTTGAACATGCCTCGATGTGAGGGACGACTGCGCACGAATAACTTGCGCGTAATTGGAATCACCCGTGGTGACTTCGGCCTCCTTTCGCCGACGAGATCCTGCAGGAGTCAGACACAAGTATTATATTAATGGTTACGTACTTACGGCGGACCCTTTGGTTGACACGATTTTGGATTTTTCTCCTCTCGCGAGAGTTAGACATACCTTGCCAATCATCCTCCTGA
This sequence comes from Xylaria sp. Z50, assembly GCA_037356035.1. Taxonomy (NCBI): domain Eukaryota; kingdom Fungi; phylum Ascomycota; class Sordariomycetes; order Xylariales; family Xylariaceae; genus Xylaria; species Xylaria sp. Z50. Next base: position 109,712 of record JBAWJU010000071.1, read on the forward strand.
GACCACCACGACACAGGAGACGAGTGGAGGTGTAGCGGATAATCCGGAAATTGGGACATGATCGGTAAAAATGGCAGAATGTTGTCTGATACTGGCGATTAGAAGTCCGACCTGGGTATCGTAATTACGAGTTTAAGAGGAACCATACAAAAAACCAACAATGCAGGTGGGTGACATCTGCAGTCTGTCTAACCTTAGATCGTTGGAATGTCAAGTTATATAGAGTTTCCTTTTAGCTGGAAGCTGACGGCGCCAAGACGGAGTTAGATATGGCATATACACAACCCTGCCCACGCTAGGCCAGATGAGACCTCAGTGCCCATTCAACTGGTCCTGCTTGCATGCAGGTGTCATCAACCTGCATAGGCTAGTCCATGGAGGTTTCAACTACCATCTACATTGTAAGGGCTTATGTCCGCCGGCGCCACCAACATGTATAGTTTAATACTCTGCGGTAAAAGGCTACATGGTTCAAACCTTGCGTCATCGAATCACGCGCTTAAGCGGTGTTGGTTCGCACATTGTCTAGTCGTAGCAGGGCATCCATAGATATTTCCATGCTAGTATTCTTATGAGCTCTAAAAGCGGCCGGCCATATGTTTCAACTATAAATCAGTCAAAATCCTCGACTTTCTCCTGTCATGCTGAGCGTCTCTATCATCATTTAAGGACAAATAAGGTAGTTTGCATGTTGTCTGAAGAGATCACCTGTCTGACTCTAAGCTCCTTACGCAAAACTATACGTTGATAATATACTCTTATTATTCTTGGCATCCTTTTCTCATCCGCACGCTTTCCTTATTCAAACTCTTTATTTTCCTACGCACTTTCTACCAATCCAGCTGCCATAATGTCTTTTTTCGTAGGGGCCCCGCCACCACCAACGGAGCTTGGTCGATATCGCATCCTTAGCCCAACTGCTGGTATACGAGTGTCACCTCTAGCACTTGGTGCCATGTCAATCGGAAGTGCCTGGTCCAGCTTTATGGGGAGTATGAACAAAGAGCAAGCCTTCGAGCTTCTCGATGCCTATTTCCAAAAGGGTGGCAATTTTATCGACACCGCAAGCAATTACCAAGATGAAGAATCCGAGCGCTGGCTTGGCGAATGGATCGCGGCGCGCGGGAACCGAGATCAAATAGTCTTAGCCACCAAGTTTACTAACGACTACAAATCGTACGAACGTGGCAAAGGGAAAGTAGTAAACTCATGTGGCAACCACAAGAGAAGTTTGCATATGTCCCTACGCGACTCTCTCGTCAAGTTACAGACTGACTACATCGATATTCTATATCTGCACTGGTGGGACTGGACGACGTCCATCGAAGAAGTCATGGACGCCCTCCACCTCGTAGTCCAGCAAGGCAAAGTGCTGTATCTCGGTATTTCCGACAGTCCTGCATGGGTTGTTAGTGCCGCCAACACTTACGCCAGGGCGCACGGCAAAACCCCGTTTTCCATCTACCAGGGTCGTTGGAATGTGATGCATCGGGATTTTGAACGCGACATTATTCCCATGGCACGGCATTTCGGCATGGCCCTTGCGCCGTTTCACGTTTTGGGCCAAGGCAAGTTCCAATCTGCTAAGGACATTGAAGCGCGGGAGAAGCGCGGCGAGTCGCTTCGAGTACTCGGCGACTCACTTCGAGTAGCCGGCGGGGCGGAGCAATCTAAGCAAGAGATCGAGATTAGCGCAGCGCTCGCCAAAGTCGCTGAGGAACATAGCATCGAATCCGTCACAGCAATTGCTCTGGCCTATGTTATGACCAAGTACCCATATGTCTACCCAATAATCGGAGGACGTAAAGTCAACCATCTCGAGGATAACATCCAGTCACTCAAGATTAGCTTAACCGACAAACAGATCGAGTATCTCGAGTCCATTATCCCGTTCGATGTGGGTTTCCCATATAACTATATCGGGTCGGATTCACGGGAGACGGGGAAATGCCCGGTCCCCATGACTTCTGCAGGTCATCTAGCCATTGTTCGAAACGCTCAACCCATTCAACCTGCTTAGTAGAAGCCAAATCTCATCAAAACCCGGTAGTCGGCCGCGAATTTATAAAGGAAATTCTGTATATAGAATGATCTAGGTCACATGGAAAATTAGAATTCTTTCGCCTAAAAGCACGCGTTCGAGACGTATCCGACTACCTAGTGAAATGTAATATAGTGCGGGTGTTTACGCCCCCTCAGCCACCCCCACACGCCGCATAACATACCTACCTAGGTATATAACGGGATGGAATGAATGATTGATTGGGAATGACACACCATTATTATCATTATTTTGAGATGATACCGTAGCAGTATGTCGAGTTTGTATTGTTTGCTTGAACGACTTTGCCTATCGTAGCCTGAGTTTGATAAACTGCCGTGACACCTGATGAGATGCAGGTAGTGTTTTACTAATGGCATCTCCGCCTACTAGGATTTTAACATGTGCTAGAGGACAATACACACTTATATAGTTACTACCACTGACAGGTAGGGAGTGATATGGCTTGGAAAAAGGATGGTATGGTAGCTTGACACAACCAATTCGTGGCTGGGTTAAATCCAAGCCTATCGCTTGTCTTATCGATAAGCCTGGAGACTTCACTTAACTTTGGGACGTCTCATTAGACAGACGATGATGCCGATTATATCTCTAAATCCAAAAACCTTTAGCCTTGGAGACTTTTACACCACTTCTTCCACATTTTCATGCAAGAAAATGAACTTTACTTCTAATATCGTACCTAACCAAGGCGTTTACTGCCCAACCAGCACTACATTGCGGTGGGGTCTCCTTCCGGGGAAAAGGGGGGAAGGGGATAAAGCGGTGGTCCCTCCTCGTATGTTGCTACGCACCAATGAGACTTACTGAACTAAACGGCTTGGGTGATATACTACTACATGCCGTAGTGGTAGTCATGGACTCTCAAAGAACTCGTAACATAATCTGGTCTCAGAGTTCCTCTCAGGGCGCTCCGTATTCATTTTCTTTTACGAAGACTTCACCCTCAGCGACATCAGGATCATGCTTCCAGCGTAGTGTTCCAATAAAACCATCATCCCCGGTACCAAAGTAGAAAATGCATATTGCCACATCAAGGTCGGGCCACCGCCCACGCTGCCGACTACTCCTTCGTCAGGGGCCAACTGAACGTGTCTTGTCCGAACTAACCGATACCCTTGGTGTCATAATCTCACGATACCTAGGAAACAAAGTTCCTCTATATAGTAGTATCATAACTACGACCAATAGAAGCGCCCGTTGCCCTGGAGATGCAAAGTATTTCTGCGATACTCGGGCTAAGGCCCCGTAGTAGGGGACTACTTGTAATGACTTGCATTTTCTTATCACATAAAGATATAAGCTATCGTATATTCATTAGAAAATAAAGAGAGTAAAAGTTTAAAGGATGACTTTAGAAATTCTTTATCATCAGCGTGAGTTCGAGACGGTGGAGGAAAATTGCAAATGTAAGATTGTAGGCTTCAGGGGAAATATTGCTCCCCCCAAGAGATAATCAACATGTTTATACCCACTTGCATCATAAATAATCTTTACTACTGTCAGTTTAGATAGATTGGAACTACAAGTACAAGAACAATTATCAGATAGTCCTAAAGGAGATAGCTAGGTTGCACTTAACAGCGTAGTTTGGTTTCAAAAGGTCGTAGTGGGCAAACTTAGAGATTGCAATGCGGATGTACGAGACGAGCACGGCCGGGTACTGCTATTGTGGGCAACATCTAACGAGCACGAAACTGTCGCCTAGGTGCTGTTTGCCGCCGATCAGGTTAGGATTGCTACTCAATGTAAGATGCTACATCTATCCGCCTAGCTAAACGGCTGTTTAGGCATAGAAAATGACTCACCTTATCATGAACTTGGACAAACTTATATGAAGTGTCTACCTTGATGTAGGCCAGCCAAAAAAAATAGATACTCATAATAACAGTATTGGCCCTCCCTACTTGCCACACCTACGTAGATGCTATGTATTAACCTTATTATATCCGTGAACCCATCCTCCCGCCACAGGATAAATACCCCGACTTGAACTATAATTTATAACGATAGTTAGTTAAGTGGTAAATTGAAGGAAAAAAAATACAGGCTTTGTTAAATATCGATAAGTTAACAGTCTTTATTTAGCAGGACGAACCTAGTGATATAATAAACACTAACCCCGGATCTTAAAAATTATATTTATCAAGACTTTTATACCAATATTTAGCATTTTATGTGAATATTGTTACGTAGTTATGTTGTTTAAAGAGTAGAGGTAATTTTAAACCTAATTCCGCCTCTGATTCGGGTTTGTTGCCCAGGTTGTTGATGTGCCAAAATCAATAAGACGTAGGGTCATTAACTCGCAACTGATTATACACAATTGATTACACACAACTGATCGTCCCGGTAATAAACCTGTTTGCGTTTGTTTGCCCTCCATTCCTACGTGGTCAGTGCACTGCTCATTGAGTCATCCTATTGAGGTATCTATTGAGGATCTTCATTGATATACCCACTGGCACATCCATTGTCCCATTATCTCATTGATGTCTCTATTGTTTGCTGCTATTGTTTGCTACTATTGTTTGCCTCTATTGTAGAAGGCTCTTGGGGAAATGGCAAGACCCGTAAATCTTTTCTATATATTTGTGGCCTCCCTCCCTTAGTACATTCTTCTTCCTTTTCCTCATCTTTTCACACATCGTTCTTGAGCAGCAGCTACGTACACGTTCTTCTCGTCAACGGCGTTACTTCACCGTTCACAGCAACTGCGCTATAACAAGTCTTTGTGTATATACTCACAGAATCTCATCCTCAGAGGCTCAGACAATATTGTAAGTCATCAGCTCTACGTCAACGTCCTCTTGCGTGTTGTGCTGATTCTCTTTCCCCAGGTCTTAAGCCCGCTATTCACTTCACTTTCACTGTCAATCTGTCGACGTCAACACTCACGGAGCTGGACCCTCCAACCTGCACCATCATGGCTACAAACAGCATGTGGGCAGAATTCGACAATTGGCTTACTCTTCTGCTTGGCCAATCACGCTGCCTTTGTGCCGACTATACAGCCGGGCAGGGCCAAGAACTTACAGTTGAGCAATCGGTCGCGATATTGTGCGATACCGTTAATCACTTCGAAGCAGCTGTGAATGCTATCGGCCTTAACAAACAAGGCATTCACGGAGATATTTCTGAGACTTCGGATCACGGAGTCTTGATAGCAAATCTACAAGCTATTGATCGCGCAGATGCCTCATGGCGGCAACTCCAAAGTCAGCTTCTCCCTGTCCAGGAGGAGTACAAAATAGTTGTGGCTTGTAAATTCTTGTCACCAAACGACTTGGTACCAGCGCTTTTGGATCAGATATCTCGCTGCCTAAACAATCTCATGCAAATTATGCATAGTCACCGGTCTTGGGTGCGCAAAAACATCAGCGCTCTCACCCGTTCTAGCATCAGGCCTCTCAATATACTAGACTTGCCGGATGAACTACTTCTTATGATATTTGGCCACGTCAAAGGTCACCATTCAGGTTAGTTCCTTGTTCCTTGGAGCCGTTTATTTCTGTTTCTGGTAGATTTGGGCTGGATTCTTACTCTTTTCGATGATTACTGACCCAACGAGCAAAATAGGTACCTTATGCGAGCATTCCCTCAACCTCTGGGATAGAAACTGGCCGCAGACATGCGATATCTCTAATGTTCGCCTCACATGTCACCGATTCTATAACAACAGTTCACATCTCCTTCTGGATTATGTGAGGCTTGAGCCTCAACCTGATTCCCTGTCCCGCCTACAGGAAATTTCGCGCCACCCACTCATCCGAAAAGGCGTCCGTTCCGTCCATGTGTCTCTTGGATTTTATCACTCTCAGCTTGCCAAGGACTTGCAGCATTTCGCTGTTGGGTGCTACAGACAATTCCAAACAGACACCGACAACATGAAGCTAGCTCTTAAGTTTCTAGCTTGTGATGGAACTACTGCCAGCAAGTTTAATGCTGCTGTCTTCGACAAGGCTCACGCCATTCAAGAAGCCTGGAAGAAATTTGCATTCTTCTCCGAAGTTGTTCCTGGAACTGAAGCGTACATGGATGCGCTTCAGGCTTGTTATGCCATGTACCGGAAACGATATGAGGACCAACAACGACTCCTCACTAGCGAGCAATTCTCTCAAGACGTTGCTGCCGCATTAGCCCAAATGCCTGTTCTCAAATTTTTAAACTTCGGAGAACAATATTGCTTCTGCGATCAGAGCCAGCTTAGTCATCCATGGTGCGACTTCATTGACGACCCAACTAGCCTTGGCGCAACTTACGTCAGGCCCATCGCGACACGGGAAAGCAACAAGCTAGGATTAGAACCAGAGCCCCCCCTCAATCTTGTGGTGGACATCTTGGGTGCTGTGCCAGGATTTGCCACCGGGGTAGACAGCGTCAACATTTACATGAATGGAGCCGCTAATAGTTCTCTCCTGGTCCCGGAGCCACACCTTCACGAAAAACTCGGGCTTCTGGCGAAGCAATTATCACACATATCCTTGTCGATTTTACCAAGCGAGCGTGGCTACGGAGAAGAAGCAGCAAGCGCCCTAGCCCCAATGGAAAAAGACATATTTCCATTCCTATCCGCCGTTTTGGACAGTGATAGCCTCGAGCATATCTGGCTTCACTTGGGCAAATCTGGTCCAACCTCCCAGAGCTTCGGCACAATTTTAAATTCTCAGAGGCGTACACGGCTTAGATCTATACAACTTCATCATGCCTCTATCCATGAGCATGAAGTGCGACGTTTTGCGAATTCGCTCGGGTCAAGACGCCACCCTGCCAGCGAACAAGTGGAAGTGACATTAGATCACCCACATCTTTTATCCGGCTCATGGATTGATTCTGTAGAATCCTTGCGCAGCAATCCCAAAGTCGACTTAAAAATTCAGAATGCGTCCGGGATGGACAATGAATCCGTCAATGTTCCGTACTAAACCTTGACGCGGAATGGTTGATAATACACAACATCTACCGACACGAGACATGGAGGAGGACTCTCAGCCAAGGGGGAAATTTTGAGAGGGATCAAGGAAGACTGTGATAATTCTTGTAACTATTATTATAATGTAACACTTGGTCTTCCTGGTGGATTGGCGGCCTGTGGCCCCAGGGTAATATGCATAAGCATTGGTGGAGTTAATAGAGAATAAAGAGTTATAACAACATAATTGCCTTGCAACTCCCCCTCACGTGATTAGATGATTCCTTCCCAGTATAGAGTATAATCTGGCATTGGCCTAGTTGCCGACATCAGAAGCACTCATCCGCGTTAAGACACAACCGTTTCGGGCGATCGAAACCTCTACCAACCTAATGATATGTGCGTATACAAAATGATATGACCTCATCAACTAAGAAAGGAATTCTGGATTAGGGTTTGAGATTATCCATACTCTCAACCGCAAACAGTAAAAATCGAATCGGTCACCCCAAGCATGGCCGGCCCTAGACCCTTCCTAGTCCGTTTCGGAGTTACTCTTGGTATAACTGCTTGTAATTAAGTCCAATGGGAGACCGATGGAGGGGAAGATGGTTAGGAGAACTACATGAATGGCTTATTAAAATCCTGATATTTCAGGCGCGCATCATTACTACCTAGGTATTTTGTTGAGCAGCCCTCCATGGTCTAACCTAAGTTTCCCCTCGGTACCTAAGTAAGTACCTAATCTAAGTAGCTAACCCATTTGTGTTAGGGCCGCTCCAGGAGGTACTAGCAGGAGGATGACGGCCTCTAAAGCTCCCTGTAGGGCTAGCGCTAACAGTACTTGAGATTCGAACCTAAATCCAATCGGCGGCGTACCAACGCCCATCTGCTCCAAAACTTATACTATAGGAGCATAGATATTTCCTATGTAAATGTAAAGAAAGTCAGCATGAATACTACTGACCTGTATACCTATGCATATGTGGGTGGATAGATGATAGGTGGTATCTTTTTTGAGATCTATTGAAATTGAAGTAGCCACTTTGCGTACCGTATAGGACTAAGGGGATACGAGGGAGCACGGACATGTTGATCACGTATATACCAATATCTTCCCACCTTATTCTCACAAAGTATAACACTCAGTCGAACGCAACGCTCACAAACCTGCTACCTCAACGAGGCCTCCGGCTTCTACGCTCCAAGGCTTATACACTAATTACTCATCACCAGTACCTTAAAACACCATCTCAAGTCCAAGGCCGCACATAGTTTCGTCTCACCGAGAGATAGAATGCGTGATGAACCCGTTCCGTTACAAATCCGCCCGTTACCTAAACCCAGCCTTTCTAGCTCTAGATCCATTTTAGCACAACCGTGTGCAAGTAGCATAAATCATAAACAATACGCGTGACACCAACCGAGCCCGGGCAACCAAACTCTAATGCCCTAAGTACCAGCCTCAACCTGCCACGCGGGTCTATCCGGATCTTGCAATCTCTCCAACTCTAGGAATAACCGATACATGTAAATGACTATGTCGATCTCGCGCATAGACTGGGAGAACCACTGCCGGCCCTGCTCCGCGATCTGCCTCGCCCGCATCTGCCCAGTTTTCGTGGATGTCAAGTAGAGCACCAGTTCCGGAAGCTCCTCCATGCTTGGACTGACTGGTATATAGTGGACCCACGGCACGAGGCGCTCGTCGTGCCACTCTCGGATGATGGTTTGCTTCAAGGGCACCGACTTAGACATCAGGAGCTTGTAGAACCGACCGCTTATCCCGTTCCCGTCGAGATCGAATGCCAGTCGGGAACCGTAGGGGCGGTCACCACTCGCCCATGGCTTGCTCGTGAAGTATTGGTTCTGCTCCCTGCATGCATCCGCGTCGCACTGCACCATGCTGGCGAAGGCGACGTCGTATAGCCGACCGTTGAGGAATGACGATGCCACGCTCTTGATGACCCCGCCTTTCTCTCGCAGGTAGGAGAATGTCCGACGCTTGAGGTTCTGCGCTAGCTCGACGAACCGCTGCCGATGCAGGTTCTGCCATTCCCCCATGCGGCCGTGGCCGCCGGTTGTAGATCCGGCCCAGTATAGATTGTTCTGCTTCTTGTCCCAGTCGACATCGTGCTCCTCGTAGTAAGCGAACCGATCCTCCTCTATGTACGCCGAGCTGGGGTACAGGATGTCTCCCATCGTTGACGGTGCACCGTTCGATAGTACGGGCACTAGCCCTTCTATCAAACGTAAAGATTCAGGAGACGCAAGGAGGCCGTGCCACTCGGCGTACTCCTCATGCTCACACAAGTCCATAGATGACTTGATGTCCGTAATGAAGGGTAGTCCGTAGGTTTCTACTGGAGATTGGCGCTCGGAATTCGTTGTGCGTTTCCTAGTTGAGCAGAAGATTGTTACGGCATCCCAGACATGCTGACCCCCCAAATCAGTTATAACAGGATTAGGAACCCGGTGGGACGGAGGCGGGAGCACGACGCCCGGCTCGTCTAGGTGATTGAAAAGAAATTTCAAATCGAATGTCTCGGGGATTTGCTCGGTAATCCTGTCGAAAAAATGCGCGTTGCCCCTATCATACCCGCGCCCGTGGTGGCTGCACAGGGTTTTAGCCGGCTGGCCAGTTGTTTCGCAATACCACAGCTCATGCTCCGGTTTATCATATACTTGGGCCATAACCTCCATGACTTCCTGGCCACTCAGTCTGAGAAAAGGAGCGATGCCCTCGGAGATTATATCGAATTCATCGATTACTCGAGACTGGTGCGACCGTGCAAACTTGTACCAGTCCTCAAACCCATGTGGCGGCTCAAATCCATACCGACGCTGGTATTCAGCATATGCAGCTGCGTAAGTACCCGATTGGTTTCGAAGTAGGGTGTCAAAATTGACATTCGCTTGGCGAATCAGTGCCTCAACCGGGTGCTTGTCGACGTGAACTAGCGTTGATGAGCGCGCATGATGGATTGCAGCCAAGTCGTAGAAGTAGGGAAGCAGAGGTACGAGGGCTAGAGCCCAGAGTGCCGTCCTGGATCTGGCATGCTTCGGCAGCAGATAGATAGTGCGCCCAAGAGAAACCAAGGACGCTACCACGGTCATGAGAGCACGAGTGTCAGTATGTTGGGTAATTGGATCACGAGTCGCCAAGAGGCTAAAAGCACCAGCCACGGCTGCGACCAACCATGAGCAATTCCGCGCCTAGGGTCTCGTTAGCATCTTTTTCAGGACCAAAAGGAGATTCACATACTAATTGCGACGTGAAATACCATGTGAGGGCCTTGGCTGAACCCGAGGTTAGTATCTCGGTAACATTCACTTTAGGGGACCCGATCAAGTACGATTCTCTGCCGAGGACGATGGCCAGGAGGATGGCCACACGTAACGAGAGAGGCCAAATAATGGCCTCAATATCGATGCTCAGAGAGCGTTGACCAGCGTGGGGGGTTAGCAGAGTATATACGGCGAAGAGAGCGACGACAGGAATCGCCGATATCGCGTATGCGGCAGGATCCCATTCCCACAAGGCGAGGGTGGAAAATATGGCAGTCAGGATAGTGCCCACGGTATGATGGGTTAAAAAGGGGAAGAACGACATGTGACATCCAGAGGGGGGGTGAAGGCCAGGTCTCAGATACTTATGGCCTATGGTAAGAAGGGGTGCTAACGCTGGCTGCTTCGTGTTAGGGTCATTTGCAATGCATTCTATTATCGGAGGTCGCCCACTTACGAATAAGACAGCAATGCCTATCTCAGCTCTAAAAACACTATAGATGACAATGCCTATAGCTACTAGCCATAGTGAGACTGTAGGGGGAAGTTCTTTCTCGCTTAATTCCGGGAGACTCTTGACTAGAGGCAGAAATTTGGAGTCGCCGTCAGCATTCCGACGTCGTTTCGTTATGCTAAATATCACCGGCAGAAGCGCCCAGCACACTAGTTCCGAGGTCAGCTCGGACTGCCTGGATGATGAATAGTATGCTATCGCGCCAAACACCAGTGCCGCTCCAGCTGACCAAGTGAAGTGATCACCGAGATCGAGTGGTGAGGCGATGCCGCGAGGCACACCCAGCTCTGACGCCAATTCTTGGGACATGCCGGATGAAGACGACGTGTAATGGTTCATTATCCCAGTTAGGCGGCCGTGTATTTGGCATCTTCGAAAGGGTCTCCGCCGCAGGGCAATTAGGTCCTTCGCTGCCTTATAAACGAAAAGGCCGATTGATGGGCATCTGATCTTTTTGATAAATTAGTCTTCCCGTCGAGCTACTGTCGATAGGCTGCCACCAAATCGTCCCATCGGCCAATGGAGAGTTCGTTTGTTGATTGGCTGAAACTCACGAATCCTCCGTCGTCGATCCCTCATCTTAAACTTCGCGATGAGCCAAGCCCGCCAAGCGTTACCCCACCTAGGAATTAAAGGTTCATGTAGGTACCCTAATCAGAGAAAGTCAAAATATGAGCGCCTAATCAGCAGGAAGAGAGAGTATATACCACGTTGATGAGGCAGTTGATGATTAATAGTTTGCGTTGGGAGGTTAGTCAGGCAGTTTATCGGACATTTACAAGGTACCTCGAGTGTCTGCCCATCACTACATGTACACGTTGTATCGGCTCTCACGGCCTTTCATCACTCACTATTTTAGGGCCACTCTATACGAATCTCGGCGCCATTTACAGTACCGCACACATCATCTCAGGCTCCAAGCTGCTATCCAGGCTGCTCCCCGAGCCACTTTGGCACCTATCGATCGCCGCGCTCATACTGATAGGCGTATCATCCCAACCTATTGAACCCTAACCAGGGCCCTGAACTCTCATCCAGCCACGCCACATATTGCTTCTGCCTATGAATATAATCTCACAAGCCGATATACTTATTTCATCTCTTCTCTTGGAAATGGGACCTTGGAAGCTAATTGGAGACGACGCGTAGACATGTATCGATACAACCTCCCGGTAGCATCGGATCACCTTCATTTCATGGCTGGAACTCTACAGCGCAACGTCCCCTCCGTGCGCCATACTTTTCTGCGAAATTAGGAGCACCAAAAGTTAATAGCAGCCTACGTCTTGTCAGTGGCAATTGTATGAGTAGCTTTCACTTCGGAATCCGCATTATAATGTCCTACCAGAATCTTAATTATGCTGCCAACACTTGCCACGGAATCGCCAACGTTGGAGGTGGTATCAATGAGCCACGTCCCCATCCCCCATCATGCGCGCATGTAATGTCATTGACAACCCGCGCCACTCCGGGGCAACACGACACATATTAGTCACCACCTAGAAGAAAAGAGTCAGAAACTGCCGTTTTGGGTAAATTCTGTACTTATAAGACATGGTCTTAGGAGTGCAGAAGTATAGGCAGAAGGCGTTGCATATATAATGCTAGCTTTAAATGTTAAGTTTGTATATATAATAACAAGATAAAACATACCTATTATCCCGGCTTTTTTTTTAAGGCTAAAAAAATATATAAAACTTTAGCTTTAAAATAACATAAAATATTAACTATAAAAAATATTAAAACATTAGCTTCAAAATAACATAAAATATTAACTATAAAAAATATTTTAGTAATAGTTAGCTATTTATATTTAATAAATGCTTTTAAAAAACGCTTTTAAAAAATAGCTTTTGTTTTTTTAATAATGTTTAATATAACTACTTATTAGAAACTATAACAAAAGCATTAGTGCCTAAAGCTTAAAAAAAGCAATTTTATATATAGCAGGTTTTTTAGTAAATAAAGAAATTTTATATAATATATTTAGACTTAGCATATTAAAAAACTTTTTATACTTATTAGAATATAATATAAAGCGTTTAATTTTTAAAGTTTTTAAGTAAGCCTGTTTAATATATTAAAATTTTTAAGCATACTATATAAAAAGCGCTTTAATATATTAATATTATATAAGCTATTACTAATAGCTTTAATTTAAAAAAAAGTAAAGCTTAATTTAAAGTAGTAATATAACAATAAAGCAAGCAAAAAAAATATATTAAAATAAGAAATATTTAAAAAAGTTATATTAATATATAATATTAAGTTATTAAAAATATATTTGTAGTAGTAGCAAGTTTTATAATAGCTATTTTAAAAAATAAAAAATATTTTTAACTAATATATAAAAAAACTAATAAACTTTTAAAAAATAAACGTAAAATATTTAAAAACGTATATACTATAGCTATAAAATTAAATAATATTAAGCTTAAAAAAATTGCTAAAATATTAATATTTAAAAACTATTTTTTAGTTAAAATATTAAGCTGCTTAATATTTTATTATTTTTATTTAGCTTTATAAACAAGCTAATAAAAAATATAAAAATATTAATATTTTAATTATATTATATTATTATTAAAAGCAATTAAATAATTTAATAAATAGCTATATAAAAAAATTAAGCTTAATAACTTTATAAAATATAAACTATTTAAATATATAAATAAATTATATTTATATTATAAGCTATTTTATATAAACTTAGCTTATTTTGTTTTTAAGCTAAATTAATATAATTAAAATAAATATAAATGCTAAAAAAACGCTTGTTTTTTATATTAATAAAAAAACAAAATATTAAAAAAATATTAAAAATATAACCTATTATATTTAATATAAATATAAAATATAACAATTTTGCTTATGCTTATAGCTAACTAAATATAATAGTATATTATTTTAATAATATATAAAATATACTTAATTTAATATAATATATTTTATTAAATATATAATAAGGTTTAGTATAACTTTTTTAAACTATATAAGTATAAATATGCTTATTTAACTTTTAAAGCTTAATTATTGCTAAAGTTTATTTTTAATATAAGCTAGCAAAGTATATAGTTTAACTTAGCTAATATAAGCGTAAAAGCTATAAAAATAGTAATAGTAAAGCCTAACCTTATTTATAGTTTTTATATATAAATTAAGTTATTTTATAAAGTTATAAATTTTTAAAATTACTTATTTTATAAATATTATAATTAAAGTAATAAAAAAAAAGCAGTAAAAGTTTATTAAATAGTTAAGCTTTAAAAATTATACCTAGTAGTAACAAAAAAAATAATTAAGTATAGCTAGATTAGTTTAATTATAATTATATTAGCAAATATATTAAAAAATAACTTTTATTAAAAAATAATTAAAAAATAAAATTTTTAATAAAGCTATAAAAGTTATATAGCTTATATAATTTTAAAAACTATAAAAAAAAAACTATAATATTTTAAGTTGTTTTATTATTTAGTTAACTTTTTAGCATTAGCAAATATATATAAAAAAGTATTATTTACTTATAAGTAATAATATGTTATATTTTAAAAAAATACTTATTAATATTATATAATAATATTTATAGCTAATATAAAGTAATAAAGTTAATATAATATATTTATTATATAAAGCTAATATTATAATTTATATAGGTATAGCTAAAAAAATTTAACTTAAAAATATAAATATAAAGTATAAATTAGCAACTTTTTAAAACCTAATAAAATTAGCATATATATATAGCTTTTAATATACTAAATAAGCATATAGTATTTTTATTATTTATATTATAAAAAATATAATATTATAAATAAATAAAAGTAAATAAAATAAAAAAATAGCAAATAAAAGTAAATATAGGTATAAATATAAATATAAATATAGGTATAAATATAAATATAAGTATAAATATAAATATAAATATAAATATAAATATAGATATAGGTATAAATATAAATATAAATAGTAAATATAAAAAGTAAGTAAATTATTAATTAATTTACTAAAATTAGCATAGTTATTTAAATTAATTAAAAAATATATAATAAAAAAGCTAAAAATATACTAATTTTATAAACGCTATTTTTATTATTTAAATTATAAAATCTATAATATTATAAATAAATAAATTATAAAATAAATAAATATAAAGCGTAATATTAATATATAAAATTATAAAAGCTAATAATATTAGTAATATAAGTAATTTAAATATAAGTAAAAATTAATAATATTAGTAAATAAATATATAATTTAGGTATAAAATAATAAGTTACTATATTTTTAAATAAAATAATATATAATATTTAAACTTACTTAATAACTAATTAAAATTAAGTTGGTTTTAATAAGTTTTTTATAAGCTATAAAGTAATTAATAGCTATAGCAAATTATTTATTAAATTAAATTTAATTTTATAACCTATTTGTTTACTTATTATATATTAGTATATATTAGCTATTTTTTATTTTAAGTAGCTATTTAACTTAAATATAATATAGTTTTTATTAAAAGTTAACTTTATTTTATATACTTTTTAAGTAACTTTAAAATAGCTTTAATTAAAAATAAGCTTAAAAAAAAAAAAAAAAAACTATAAAGATTAAATTTATAAAAACTATTTACAGTTTTTATAAAAAAGTTATATTTTTTAGCATATTTAATTTTAATATATTTTTTAAAAATGTTTAAAAGTATAAATTTTTATTTATTATTTTTATTTATTACTTTATTTATATATTTATTACTTTTTATATTTATTATTACTATTAATTTTATTTATTATTATTATTATTTTTATTATTATTGCTATTATTGTTTTTATTATTTTTGCTGTTATTGTTTTTATTATTTATACTGCTAATATTTATGCTTGCTTTAAGCTGTTAAACTAAATTTTTAAAGCAGCTAATTTGCTTTTTTTTAGCATTTAAGCAGCTTAATATAGCTGCTTATAGTTTTTAAAACTTAATTTTATTATTAAAAGCAAAAATATATTATAAAACATTATTTTAGTTATATAATTTTTATAATAATATGCTAGCTTTATAAAATTAAATTTTATGTTTATTAAACTAAGTTATTAGCAAAAGTTAAAAAAATTTAAAATTAGTATGCTTTTTTAGCAGTAAAAAAGCTAGTTTTATAGTTTTAATAGTTTTAATAATTTTAGTTTTAATATTTGCTAGCAAAAATAAGCAAAATTTAAATAAATATAGCTAGCTTTAGCTTATTAATAAGGTTAGGCTATTTATATTATTTACTTATTATATAGTTTTTTTATTTATTTAAGCTATTAGTATTAAATATTTTTTATATATATTATACTTGCTTTTAAAAATAAGATTTTATAGTATTAATAATATATTGCTATTATTATTATTATTATTATTATTATTACTACTTAGTAAAAATAGCAACCTGTTTAGCAAAAGTAGCAACTTAGCTAATAGTATTAAAATAAGCGCCTAGCTTTTTTATAACTTCTTTTATTTATAATAAGTAAATATTTGCTATAATAATATAGCTTAAATATTTATTATTATTATAAGCTTAAAATAGTATATAAGTTTAATTATATTTTTTTTGTTACTTTTATATGCTTTTATAATATTAAAAAAAATATAGCTAAAAATAAAGTTTAAAAGTTATATTTTATAAATATAAATCTTAAAAATTAGCTTAGCGTTTTTAAAGCTTTAACTAATTTTAAATACAAAAATTTTAAAAAAATTAGCAATTTTTTTTAGCTTAGCTATTTTTTTATTAAATAGGTTATAAAAAGGTTATATAATAATAATACTATTTAAAAAATTACTTAAAAATGCTATTATAGCTATAACTTAAAAAACATTTAATAATATAATATAATAAAAAGTTATTACTAAATAAATTTTTTTATTTATAAGTAATAATAGCTTTTGTTTTAAATAAAAAATATATTTAATAAATATAAAATATATGCTATAATATATTATAATAATTTATAAAAATAAAAAAAAATAATTAAAAATAAAAAAAATTTTTATATATAATAATATATATTAGCAATAATATATATTAATAATATTATTATTTATTTTAATACTAGCAATTTTATTATATTTTAAGCTAATATATAGTTATTTTATATTATATTATATATATAAATAAAACTATTACTTGCTACTTAAATTAGCAAATAAATTATTAAAAAAGCTAAAAATTTAATTTTAAACATTTTTTAAAGCTATTATTTTATTTTAAATTTTATTTTAAAAATTAAATAATATGCTTTTTTTATAATCTAGTTTATTAAGCTATTTTTTAATAGCCTGCTTTTTTTAGTTAATTTTTTTTACTATAGTATATATAGTTTCTAGTTTTAACATAATTATATTATTATATTTATTTAAAACATTTATAAAAAAAAACAGCTAAATATTAGTTTTAGTTAAATAGGCCTAAAAAAGCTTTAATTTTAATGTTTTAAAAGCTATTTTTTAGCTAAAAAAGTTAAAAAAGCATAGTGCTATAAAAAAAACAATATTAATAAAATTAATTATTAAAGCTAAAAATTTAAACTTTTTTTTAAATATTATATTAACTTTAATATTTTTTTTATTTAGCTTATTTTTTATTATTTTAATATTATAAGCAAAAGCTATAAATTAAGCTAAATTTTTTAGCTTAATTAAATTTTTAAGCTATTTGCTAATTTAATAAGTTATATTATATTAAGCAATATAAATATAAAAAAGGTTTTTTATAGCATTTACTAAGGTTTTTTTATTATTATTATTATTACTATTATTTTAAAAAATCTATAAAAGCAAAATTTTGCTATAAAAATATAAAAGCTTAAAATAAAATAAAATTTTGTTAATTATGCTAGCTTTAAGCGTTAACTAAAGCAAAATAGCTATATTTTTTGCTTTTTTAATAATAATATTATTTATTAAATTTTTTAAGCTTATAATAAAACTTTATATTAAGTTTTTTAAATTGTTTAAAATATTTATTTTTTATATATACTTTTTAGCAATAAGCTTAAGTTTTGTTATTTTTTTACTGCTTTTAAAAGTTGTTAGCAAATTTTATATAATATTTTTTTTTATAATTATTAAAACCGTTTTTTTATAAGTTATTTTATATTTTTTGCTTAAAATAAATAAAATTTAACTTATAATACTAAATATATTTATTATTTAATTTATAATATTTAAATAAGCAGCTAAAACTAAAAAAGCTTTTGCTTATTTTGCTTAATTTAATTTTTGCTAATAAAAAAAGTAAAAAAATTACTAAAGTATTAATTAATAATATTTTAAGCTTTTTTTTTTTGCTAACTAAGCAAACGCTATATACTTATTTATAAAAGTATTAACTACTAACTATTTAAAGCTTTTATGCTATATTTAACTTTATTTTAAAACCTATTTATAAGTTTAAAGTATATAATATTGTTTTTAATATTTTTTTAAAACTAAAAGCTTAGCTTATAATTTTATAATTATAAGCTATAAACTTAGATTTTTAAATAAACTTTTTTAATTTAAAGCTTAATATTAAATACTTTAATATATAAAATAATATTTTAATATATATATATATTAAACGCTAAAAAAGCTTATAGTTTTATTAAATAAAAACTTATTACTTTTATAAATAAAACTTATAAATAAAACTTATAAATAAAACTTATTAAAACTATTATTTAAATAAAACTTACTTTATAAAGTAACTAAAAATATTTTTATTTGTTTTATAGCTTAATTTTTTATAAGCAGTAAAAAAAAATTAATAGTTTTAAGCTTAACTAGCTAAAAATTATTAATGCTTATTAGTTTTACCTATTTTAATCTTTTTATAAAATTTAACCTTGTTTTTTTTAAGCAGTAATATTTTGCTATTTATATTTAATAGCTTTTTAAAAAATAAAAATAAGTTAGTTAAATAATTATATAAAAAAAAAGCTTTTATAAGTTTTATATATACTTAGCAGCTTATTATAGTTTTGCTAGTTATAAAATTTAACTAACTTTATAATTAGTATTTACAAAATAAACTTATAAAATTTAGCTAATTTTATAAATAAAAAAAAAAAGTAGTTATAAAAAATATAACTATTTAAATAAAATAAAAAAATTATACCTAAAAAATAAATATATTAATTATAGCTTATAAATATAATAATTTAAATAAGGTTGCAATATTTAAGTAGTTAAAATAAAAGCTTTTTTTTTGCTTTAACTACGTTTTTATTTTTTAAATTTTTAAAAGCAATTAAAAATTATAGCTAAAAAATATAAAAGCAGCATAATCGGTAATATTGCTAAATAAGCAAAGACTAAGGTATATAAATATTATTTTTAAATATAAGGTTATATTATTAATTTTAAATTAACAAACTAGCAGCTAATAAAATATAGCATAATAAAAACTTAACCTTGCTATAAATAACAAACCTTAAGTAAAGCAAAATAATAACTAGCTAGTATATACTTTTACTGCTTATAAAGTTAATTATATATTTATTAATAAAGTAATAAAATTAAAAAATATATACTAATTTATACTAGCTTTACTATATTTTAACAAAGTTTAAAAAAAAGCAAATTAAAAACAGACTTAAGCTATAAAACAGCTTTGCTATTAATTTATTGCTAATAAAAACAGCTTATTTTCTTTTAAACTCTGTTTTTATTTAGCAAAGCTAACTAATTAGAAAATTTATTAAAAAATTAGCTTTTTTAATATTGCTTTATTATAAAAAGTATAAAAATAAAATTTAAAATATTATTATATATATATTAAAATTAAAATATAAAACTAATAGCTAAAACAAAAAAATAGCTGCTAAAATTAAAATAGCAACTGCTATTAAAGTTAAAATAATAACTGCTGCTAAAGTTAAAAATATAACTAATATTTAAAAATATAATAAATAAACAAAAAATATAAACATAAAATATAATAATAAATAAACAGTTAAGCAGCTAAAACTATTATAAAATAAATATATAAATAGCTAAAAAATAAAATATTTATTACTAACTAAAAGTAATTATTTCTATTAAGCGTTTTAGCAAAGCGTTTATTAATTGCTTTAAATATATAATAAATTTTTTTTATTAACTTTTAATAAGCTTACTAAACCTTTTAAATTATACTGTTTTTATTTTTGCTTTAATTAGGTTAAATAACTACCTAATATTAATTTTAGTTAGCTTTTATTTTTTTATTACTTTTTTTTATTATATATATATTTTTTAATTATTATATATACTTTTATTATATTACTTATTTTTACTATTAATTTTTATACTTTATTTATTTATAATATTACGTTTTTTATAATTTAAGCTATAAAAATTATATATATATAATTAGCAAATTAAAAGCTATATATATATATAATTTTTATTAAATTTTAAAAATTGCTAAGTAATGTTTTTTTTTTATATTTTAAAATCTAATTTTATTAGCTGTACTTATATAAATTAAAATACTAATATAGTATAATAAAAGCACTTACTAGCTATTACCTAGTACTATTACTACTACTACTTATTATTAATATTACTACTTATTATTAATACTATTACTTATTATTAACATTACTACTTATTATTAATATTACTACTTATTATTAACACTATTATTTATTATTAATACTACTATCTATTATTAATACTACTACTTATTATTAATACCACTACCTATTATTAACACTACTACCTATTATTAACACTACTACCTATTATTAATACTACTACCTATTATTAACACTACTACCTATTATTAACACTACTACCTATTATTAACACTACTACCTATTATTAACACTACTACCTATTATTAATACCACTACCTATTATTAACACCACTACCTATTATTAACACTACTACCTATTATTAACACCACTACCTATTATTAACACTACTACTTATTATTAACACTACTACTTATTATTAATACCACTACCTATTATTAATACTACTACCTATTATTAACACCACTACCTATTATTAACACTATTACCTATTATTAACACTACTACCTACTATTTAGCCCTAATATTAACCTAGTATACTAGCTATAAACATTATTATATAGTATTAATAAGCACTTTTTTAAAGTATAATATATTACTACCTGCAAATAAATAGTACTTTTTTATATATATTTACTAGTACTAAAAAGTTAACTAAATAATAAAGCAGCTTAAAAATATTAAGGCATAGTTTATAAAAAGCGTTAATATATTACCTAAAGCTATTTAGCTATATATAAACTTTTTTAGCACTATAATTAGCACTATACTTTAGTCTATATATTAGTTTAAATATGCCTGCTTTTTAAAAACTTTTTTAAAAACTTTAATATTTTTTACGTTATTTTAAAAAAATCCTAGTCTTTTTTTTATGCTTAAAAACTTTTTCTTAGTTTTAAGCTGCTTAGCAACTTATGCTTTTAGCTAATAAATATGTTTATTTAGCTTTTAAATAAAGTATTTATAGTTAATTCTTTATTTTAAGCGCTTTATACTAAAGCTAAAAACTAGCTATAGCTAATAGTATTAAATATAAAGTATGCTTTTAGCTTTAAAAACGCTATTTATAAGCAGGCAAATATTTTTATAGCCTAATATCTAGTTTAATAAATTTAAATCTGCTTTTAAATTTATATTAATAACTGCTAAATATAAATACTAAATAATAAAGCTAAACATTTATAGCTTAATATAAACTAGCTTTTTTAAGTTTTTAGCGTTAGCTTTATTTATTTTTTAAGCTAGCACTATAGCTTTAGCAAAAAAAAATAACTACTTAATAGCTTATTTGCTAATTTTAAACAATTTAACAGCTTAATTAAACTTAAAGTTTTTAATAAAAATGCTAGTTAACTTTTTACTAACTAAAAAGTTATATAGCTTTATTTTTATTTTTGCTATATTTATTTTTTTTATAATAAGCTTATAATATATTATAATATTTAAGTTAGCAATATTTTTAGTTTATATATATTATATTTGCTATATATTTTTTTTTTTTATATTTTTTAGTATAATTTAGTAATAAGTTTTAATATTAACTAGCTTTATAGTTAAAAAGTAGCTAATATTATAATTAGTTATTTTTTAGTATATATTTTAAAAAAAGCTATATAATTTATTTTAAATTATATATTAAAATTGCAATTTTAATATTTTTAGCAGTATTAGCTTATTAATTACTTTAGTTTTTTTGCTTTTTAGCTTTTAGCTTTTTTTAGCAATATTTTTATATATATTATTTTTTAATTTTGCAAGCTAATTAGTTAAAATAATATGCTTGCTTTTTTAAAGCTTTTTATTTATTACAAAGTTTTATATAATAAATAGCTATATTTAAAAGCTTTTTATATTATTTTAATAGCAAATAGCTTTTTAAAATATATTTGTTACTATTTTATTAGGTTTTTTTGCTTTATTTAAAATAGTTATAATTTGTTTAATAGGTAATAAGCTTAAAGTTTTGTTTTTTAATATGCTAATAACTTTTAGTAGTTTTTTTACGTATAAGTTAAGGTTTAAAGGTATTACTGCTAGCTTAGTTATAAAAAACTTAGGTTAGTTTTTAGCAGGCGCTTTTTATTAGGTTAGCATATTTTATTAAATTAGCATTTTTTGCTAAATTAGCGTCTTTTATTAAGTTAGTATTTTTTTTTAAATTAGTGTTTTTTATTTCTTAGTAAATATATTATCTGGCTTAAAAACACTGCTAGTAGTTAAAGATAAGCTTTTTTTAAAGCTTTTTTAAAAAATAGTGCTATAAATTTTATATAAAAATATATTGCTAATATTATACTATAGTATTAAATAAAAGCTATATATAATAAAAAAATATAAAGTAAAAAAATAATATAGTAATATAGTATAAAGCAAACTAGGTATATAAAAATAAAAAAAAAGTTAAAAGGTATTTAAAAAAACTAATATAATGCCTTAAGTATTTAAAAAAACTAATATAATGCCTTAGGTATAACTTATTTGCTTATTAGTATAGCTATAACAACTATTTTAAAAAATATTTTACTATAGGTATAAAAAAGTTTAAAAAAAAATCTATTGTAAAATTTATTATAAAATTAAACAAAAAATCCTAATATTTATAATATTATAAACGCTTGTATAAACGCCTATAAAAGCATATCTTATATTAATATATTTTTTTTTTTTTTTTTTTTTTTTTTTTTTTTTTTTTTTTTTTTTTTTTTCTCCTTTTTTTTCTCCTTTTTCTCTTCTTTCTACATTTATTTCCTTAACAAACCTTACTATTTAAAAGTGCTAATATTATTTTATTTTTATTATATTAACTTTATTTTATATTATTTTAACAACTTTATTTTAATAACTTTATTTTAGCAACTTTATTTTATTAACTTTATTTTATTAATTTATATAGCAAACAGTAAATAGCAAACTACTTAATATAATTAATATTAAAATTTTATTATTATAAACAAAACTTACTATTAAGTACTAATATTATTTATTATTTTATTACTTTGATTTTTTAGCTATTTAACTAAATATTTATTTTATTAACTTTATTTTATTAACTTTATTTTATTAATTTTATTTTATTAACTTTATTTTATTAACCTTATTTTATTAACATTGTTATTTAAATAGTAAATAACTTAGTATAATTAATAATATTAAAACTATTAGCAATATTTATATTTATTTTTACTTTTACTTTATTGTTATTTTTTAATTATTAATTGCTTTATTATTATATAATTTTAATAATTACTTTTTTTATATTTGCTTTAGCTTTATTTTAGCTTTTTCTAACTTTGCTTTTTTATTATTAAGTTAATTTTTTGTTTGCTATTATTACTATCTTTTTAACTACTGTTTTAGCTTTATAACTAATACTATTTGCTAATATTTTATACCTACTTAGTTTATTACTTTTATTTTTTTTTAACTTACCTTTTGCTTTTAATATAGCTAAAAAATTAGCAAGCTAAAAGCTTAAGCTTAAGCTTAAGCCTAAGTTTAAGTTTAAAAAACAAGTTAATAAAGTAGTAAACAAGCTTTTTATATAAAAAAAGCTAAAATAATTAGCTAGTAATACTATTAATAATAAAGCCGGCAAAAATATAAACTTAAAAAATTTTAAATATAAAGCTTTTGTATAAGTTAAATATATAACTATTAAACTTAAAAACAATAAAACAGGTAATAATACTATTATTTATATAATAAGTAATAATAATATTTTTACTTAAACTAAGCAAAGCTTTATTTATATTATAAAAAAAGTTACTTTTTTATATATGCTATTAGTTATTTATATACTTAAAAACTTTTTTAAAAATAAAATTAACTAAATAATTAAATAAAAAGTGTTAAAAAATATTTAAAAAATTAATTTAAAGCAGTTTAGTAGCAACTTCTGCTTTAATATACTAGCTTTTAACAATTATATTAAAGCTGCTTTTTAATATATGCTTACCTTTTTTAATAAAAAAAATAATAGCACTTTTACTAAATAATATAACTAAACAGGCTTGCTATTACTATTTAACTTAAGCCTTTTTAATATATTATTAAAAGTAATATAAAATTATATATTGCTTATTATTAATAGCGTTATAAAAAGCTTAGCAAATTATATAACTATTAACTTTTTTATAATTATAATTGCTATAAACTTTATAAAAAGGCATTAGGTATTAGTAGTAATATTAGTATTAGGTAAATAGCTTTACGTTTTTAATAATAATATAAAAAATTTTTAAACTAAAAAACTAAAGTTAAAATTTTTATTTAACTATTTTATTAACTATAGCATATTTTACTTTTTTTTTAGTATATTATATTTAAACTATAAAAATTAGTTTAAAGTATATAATAAAATAATTAATAATAATAATAAAAGCTTTTATAAATTTATTATAGTGTTATAAACTAGCTTATTTAAAAGCATTATTAAAAAATAGCTAAAAAAACTTTATAAAAAGCTAAAAAATAGTTAAAAGTTTTATTTTTTTTTAATTAAAAATATATAAAAAAAATATAACAAATATTATTAGTTTAATTAAGCCTACTATAACTATATATATTTAATATTTTTTTAAATTACTAAAAAATATAATATTAGCTAAGCTAAGTTTAAAAACTTTTTTATTATTTTATTTATTAATATAAAAAGTAAAAAAATTTATTATTTGTTTTATATTTAAAGTAAACTTTTAGCTAAATATATATATTAAAATATTAATATAATTTAGTAATAAGCTTAAATATAGTTTATAAAGCTTAAAAAGTATAATAAAGCTATATAATAGCTTAAAGTTACTAAAAAATACTTTAGTTTTAAATACTTAATATTTAAAATAGTTTATTAAAATTATTTAAAACTATAAAAGCTAAAGCTAAAAAAACTAAATATAGCTAAACTTTAGTTTTAATTAAAGCTAAATAAAATAAGCTTTTTTATTATTTTATTTATTAACTATTTAGTTAAAGCAATTATTACTAAATATTTTTAGCATAATATTATAATAAAAACTAAATATTAAAATATATTAAAAAAAAACTTTAATTTTGTTTTTAGCTAAAATAGGGCTTATTTTATAATAAAATTTATTATAGTTATAATTAACTATATTTAAAAGCAATATAATACTAATATTTATAATAATATTTATATTATATTATAATATATTTTATAAAATAGACTTTTTGTTACGCTATATAAAATAATAAAAAAAAAAATATAAAAAAAATTTTGCTAGTAGTATAAAATAACTTACTTTTAGTTAAGTTTTTTTTTTAACGTTTTACTTTTAAATAATTTATAAATTAAAAAAAAAAAATTAAAACTTAACTATAAAAAATATTATATACTATATAGCTTAGTTAAAATTTTACTATAATATTTACTTAATAACTATACTTTTTTAAATATAAATATTTTTAAATATAGCATTTGCTATAGTTAATTTTTTTTAGCAGCAGCTTGCTTTTATTATAAAAAGTATTTATATTTAAAAAACCTTATTATACTATTAGCTAACTATTAAAAATACTAAAAAAATAAATACTAATATTTAATTTTAAATTATATTAAATATATTACTAAATATTAATTTAATAGTTAATATAATTTTAAATGCTATATAAATATTATATATTAATAGCTTAAGCTTTATAGCTATATAAACTATAGCAAAGCTTTTTTATAAAATAGCAATTTTTTATAATATATTAATAATATATATAAGAATTTGTAGTTATATTAATATTTAAATTATAGCTATTTATTTTTATAAATAATTTATTATAATATATATTTAATAACGCTATATAAGCATACTTATAAAATATATATATTTTTAGCAAGCTTTTTTACTAATAGCAAGCTAAAAATATATTATATAATTTATTATATTAATTTAAACTAAGTATAAAAAATTAAAAAGTATTTTTTTTTATAGCAGCTTTAAAAATATATTAAATATTTTTAAGTTTATATATATATAAATAGTTTTTAATAACATTTTAAGTTAAAGCATAATAAAATAAAAAAAAATATATTTAAAATATACTGCTTATATTTTAGCTATATTATAAAATATTAAAAACGTTAAGCTAATATAAATTTTATTTGCTATTATTAAGCTAAATATAAAAATTATTAATATAATATTTGCTAAGTTATATTTTTTAACACTAAAGTTTGCTAAGCTTATTATAATAAATTTTATATTACTAGCTATAATTATAACGTTAATAGTATAAAATAACAAATATTTTATATATTAGCTAATAAATAAAAAATATGTTTATTTTATAAGTATATAAAAAATATTAATATTTTTAATAATTATATAAGTAAAAAATATTTATTTTACTTAGTAATAAGCTATAAAGTTTATATAAAACAACTTATAAATTTACTTAGGCATTTAAAAATATATTTATTATGCTTATAATATAATAGTTATATTAATAATAAGCATATACTATAAGTATATTTTACTAGTTATAAAAAAAATGCTAGCTTTAGCAAAAAAAATATAAATATACTTTTAAATAAAATAATTTTATAGTATACTATAGCCTAATATTAATTACAAATTTAAATTTAAAAAAAATTATATAATACTTAATATATAATATTTTAAGTATTTTTTAAAAGCTTTAAAAATTATTTTTTACTAATAAGCTAATTAATATAAATATAAATAAGTTAAAACTGCTTATATTTAATATATTTTAAATTATATAAAATAAGCTAATTAAGCTAATTAATTTAATTAATTTAATTATTTTAGTTAATTTTATTAATTATATTAACTAGTACTATTTTATAAGCTTTAATTTATTTTTACTAAATAATTAGCTTTAAAATAATTAGTAATATATAAGCTATAAAAGCTAAAATATGCTAGCGTATGCTATAAATAGCAGCATAATATTAAAAAGTAATTATTTTAAAGCTGTTTTAACTACGCTTTTTTATAACGCTTTTAATAAAATATTTTATAAGTTAATAGTTATATTATATTTAATAAATAAAACAAATATTACTAACTTTTATATATATATAAACAATTTATTAAAAAAAAATTATATAATTTAGTTATATTATTACTATTTTTTTATTTTATTTTTTAACTATTTTTTATTATATTAAATATTAATATTATATAATATAAATAATAAAATATTATATATATTTAATTTATTATTTAATACTTTTTATATTATAAGCATTTTTAATAAGTTTTAATAAGTATAAATAATAATATTTAAACTAAATAATTAAGCTAGCTTATTAATAACTTATATAATTTTATTTATTAAGCAGGTTAATAACTAAAGCTATAGTTAATAATATATATATATTATTTATTTTATTTAGTAAAACTAATAAAAGTTTTAATATTTTTTTAATTAGCTTTTAAACGCTAAAAAGCTATAAAAAAAATAATAAAAAATATTTAAGCTTTGCTTAAAAAATAGCTTTTTAAAATTATGCCTAGCGTTTTTACTACGCTTTTATAAAAACACGCTATTATTGCTACTTTTATAATACCGCTTTAAAAACATACTAATAAAAAATAAAAAATTAAAAAAATATTAAACATAAAGTATAGCGTTTTTTTAAATTTTTTATATAAAACATATCCTGTTATAATTTTTAAAAAAAAAAAAAAAAAAAAAAAAAAAAAAAAAAAAGCTAATCTTAATACCGCTAAATTAAAAACTTATTACTTAGTTTTTTAACTTAGCTAAAGCTAATTTTTTTAGCTTAAAGCAAAGGCTAATATAATATCTAAGCTTTTAAATATATAGCAAAATAGCTTATATATACCTAGAAAACAATTTAAAAAGCAATTTAAAAAGCAGTTTAAAAAGTTATTTAAAAAGTTATTTAAAAAGTTGTTTAAAAAGCAGTTTAAAAAATAAATTAATTACTATATAAAGCTTTATATATAGCAATAAGTTTAAAATTAGCTTAAAAAGTAAATAAATTACTATATAAAGCTTTATATATAGCAATAAGTTTAAAATTAGCTTAAAAAATAAGTAAATTACTATATAAAGCTTTATATATAGCAATAAGTCTAAAATTAGCCTAAAAAGTAAATAGATTACTATATAGAGCTTTATATATAAAAAATAGCCTTAAAGTGTTTATATATACATAAAGAAGTTAGCAATCGAGGCTAATGTTAGTTTGTATAGCATTGTATATGCAACGCCTCCCGCCTGCACTCCCAAGACCATGTCTCATGAGTGCAGAATTTACCCAAAACGGCAGTTTCTGACTCTTTTTTGGTAAGTATACCAGGCATGCCGCCAAGTGGCACCGAAATTCCATCACGAATAATTAAATAGAAGAACTTGCTACGTAGCTTTTCTTATTGCGCAATTGGCGCTACTACCTTGCAAGTAAAGGAAGTGGACTATGCTGACTACTGTATCTTCCTAAGAAAGGCATATACCATTACATGTGGCGTTTCTTTGCAGCCTATATTGAAAGACATTTACTGCTATTGGACAATTAATTAGATAAGCATTTTGCAGTACCAAGGTACTTAAATGCTTGAATTTAGCGAAGGCTTCGCCTCGAACATCGTAACCTGATCGTTAGGCTCCCCATTTATACTAGAATGTAGTGAAATCCGAATGAGGAAACCAAACAGGGAAACCGAGAGCGGAAACAGAAGCAATTGGCCCCCGGTTTTCAAACCCGAGGAATGTAGGAACACCTGGGGATTCCAGGGTTAAAATCTGGGGACGCAGGTTTACGGCACGGCGGTCATGATGGCATGGTAATTCGCATCTGCGCCTACAATTTACACACATATCTTACTCACCTTTTATGCGCACTACCAGTTGTACTATATGATAATTTTCCTCAGTTTCAATTTCGGTCTTACACTCTTTCATATTAAAGGATACCTACCTAACTAGTTATATTCAAGTTAATCGGAGAAGGGTAGTTATACGCGATGGGGGAGGCATCGAGTATTCAATATAGTCCGTTACAGTCTTTAATGGCCTTCGACAGAATCAAAGCGTGAACCCCTAAATTCCAAGCAATCAGGTGAATCTTTACGCTCTAGATTTAGGTTACTCTATTTACCCCCGGCCACCGGCCTATACCGCTAGATCCCGGGTATCCGATTGGGTATCGAGGTGTTGGCATGGCGCAAACTAATTGGTGCCCGAAATATCAACCCCTCCTTACGTAGATAGGAGTGTTGGCTTACCTAGACCTTCACCCCCCTCCTCAAATTCTCCAGGGCTCAATAGAGGCCGTCGGTTTACTTGATCTAAACTCATTATGCAACAACTAGTACTCAGTGTATGACCTAACAATGAGTATCGACGATATCCCGGGAGCGGTACTCTGCAACGTTTGTACACCAATTTTCACTGAAAGCACCCGTAAGAGATGGGAACGGTTTTGGTGGTTTTGGGAGCGAATATACATCCCCTCTCGGGTTGGTGGTTTTAGACGTAACCCATATCCCGGTCAGCACCATCGATCACGGCACGATTTAGAAAGTGCAAGAATACAAGGCTGCTATGTCTGCTCTCGGCTCTGTGAAGATCAAGAGAGATTAGAAAGCGCGTCGTTCCCTCTCAAATACTGTTTTTTAATTAAGATAAGAGACGACGCTTCCGTCGAAGCGACGGACGAGGAAACAGCATGGAAAGGAACTTTGCGTTATGAACTTATTATTTCTAGCTTCTGGGATCGTTTTCCAGTCAAATCTAACCCTCGGCGGTCAGCCCTACAAGAGTTAGCAATTCGATCTAGCCATCGAGTCTGGACAGGACATGAAGACATTGCTGCTCTTGCCCGCACTTGGGTAGACACGTGCCTAAAAAGTCATGAAGGTTGCTCTAAGTCTTTCTTGAGTGAATGGAAGCCGTCGAGACTACTCGATGTATCCGAAGACAAGATCAAATTGGTTTTAGGGGAAGAGGCCCAAGGACCTTATATTACGCTGAGCCATTGCTGGGGAACAACCAAATTCTTCGTTTTAACGGCCTCTAATTTGTCCTATTTCCGTCGTGGTGTAGATATCTCTGAATTTCCCCTTACATTTCAACAGACTATCATAACTGCCCGACGACTGAGTATTCGGTACGTTTGGATTGACTGCTATTGTATCAAGCAAGGGTTTGATGCTGAGGCCCTAGAAGACTGGAAACACGAATCCTCCCTCATGGGAATGGTTTACAATAATAGCCTCCTTAATATAGGCGCACTCAGATCAACGGGTCCTTCTGGTGGGCTTTTCAGGCACCGCATGCTTAAAGACGTTTCTGCTAAAATTATTTGGTACCCTACACATATCCCCTTCCGCGTCACTCCTGAAGGGGATTACGACGCCGATGTAAAACCTTGGCTATATGAACAAAACCGATCTCCTTTGACACGCAGGGGTTGGGTTCTTCAAGAGTGTGTCCTGGCCCCAAGGATGCTATCCTTTGGGGAAGGAATAATCTGGCAATGTTCGGAAATTGCCGCCTGCGAGAGTTCCCCGGATGGTAATAAGCTCGGGTTCAATGATGATACTGCATGGGCGGAATTCCCCTTTTGGGCGCTTAAAAATCCGGTTACAGACCGTCGGCTTAGGACCTACTACATAAAGCAACGATGGACAACTACCCTAGAGTACTACTGCCAATTACGCCTCACCTACCCTGAGAAAGATCTTTTCAAGGCACTTGACGGAATAGGGGCGGAGATTCAAAGGCATTCTGGTACCCCATTCAAGTACGGGATATTATCTTTAACCTTTCCCGAAGTACTGCTATACAACATATCAGCTGGTGGTCCTAATGATGGACATCGGTTAACTAAAGCCACATGGCATTGGTCATCCAATTACCCCGCGGTCGAGTTTATGAGAGTCAAACACATCTATTGGGGCAGCATGAAGACATTCTTCCCAATGGCGCGTGTTATCACGTCAAACTACTACAATTTACCTCCACTCACGGATAAGAACTCTGAGGATTACTGGGCAAGTCTTCCATTAATCGGGCGACTGATAGTGGAATTACCACTCGTTTCGGGGATTTATTTCGATACTGGAAGATTTTTTAACCCAGCAAAGGATTATCGACCCCCATCCGATCAAGTCCTGTTCTATCTTCCTCTTATCGGTACTGGTATAAAGTGCCCGCTGCGTAGCAAAGATGACACCGGCAATGCGTGTTTGAAGCGTAGAACCCCAGCGAGTGGCCCGGGGCATAGAGGTGGCAGACTTTGTGAACCAAACTTCTACGGACTTATCTTGCAGAAATTCGATTCGGGTGCTTACTGTCGTGTGGGAATTTGGGAATCTTGCGACAATGACGAATTTTATACTAGAACCCTTAAAATGAGACCACAACTCATCATCTTGGAATAAAAATGGACGAAAATAGTATTTCTCTTCAGAAGGACATTGGGTCTTCACCAAATTGATAAGGCTATCAGAAAGGTGTAAGGGTCACTTGTGGTTTTGAACGCCAACCGGGGAAGTCTTAGAGCTAATGTACCCAATTTCATTCTTAAGATGGGTTATTTCTACAGGGTTCAGGGACCTACCACACAACTTCCCCTTTTATACTAACATACCTAAAAGCACACTTAACTCGAATTTGCTAATTAATTAATACTACCTATATTACTTTATTTTTATATTAACTGCTTTATTTTAAACGGTAATAGCATTTTATAGCAAAGCCGAATACGTAGCAAAAAATATGCTGACTAAGATCTTAATAGGCTAACTAACCCCTTTTTTAACGGAACTTTTGTTTTAAAACAGCTTAATCGTAATTTTAAGCTTTTTTCTGGTATATATATAAACTAAACCTGCTTTAAAATAGCTAAAAAAGCAAGCAAAAACTAATATAATAGGTTTTGCTTTTTTTTTTAAAAAAAAAATCTAATAATATAAACTTTACTTTTGCTTATAAAAGCTTAAACAAAAAAAACACAAAAAAAAACACTAAGCTTAACTAAAAAAAGCAGTAATAATAAGTTTATTTTGCTTAAAAAATATAAATATAAACTATAAGTTTGTTAAAATCTATAAATTATTTATTATTATATAAATAATTATAAAATAGTTTTTAAATATTAACTAAAAATAAATTATAATAATTTATTATAGCAAGTTTAAACTAATAAACTTAATTAAACTTTAAATAAAAACTAATTATATTTTAAATATAGCTTTTATATTATATATAAGCTATATAAGCAATATTATTATATAAATAGCTTTACTAAAGCTAAAAGTATATAAAAATAAGTTAATAATATAAGCTTATTATTTTTTAATATTTATAATAATTTATTATTAACTATTTAAAAATTAAGCATATATTGCTTTAGCTATAAATAATTTTGCTTATATTATATATAAATTAAGTATAATATATAAAGCAAAAGTAGTAATTATTTTTATAGCTATTTATATAAAATATTACTTTATAATTTTATATATAATAATATTATAGTTAAAATAAAATTAAAAATAAAAATATAATTATTTATTATTAATAATATTAAAAACAATTTTTTAAATAATTTATAAATTGCTTTTAATATAAAGTAAATACTACTTGCTATAAATTCTAATTTAAAATATAATTTATAATAAATAAAATAATTTTAACTATAACTAAAAAATAAGCTTAAGCTAATATATTTAAAAATATATATATAAATAGTATAAAAATAACTATAAAAAACTAGCTTATATAATAAAAAAAAAGTAAAAAATAAAAGCTATATTTAATATAAATAATAGCTATAACTAATTAACTTGTTTTAAATTAGCTTTATTTTTTTTTAAGTTTTGTTTTAAAATTTTTTTTATTATTTATATTATATAAAATATTATATTACTACTTTTAAAGCTATAAGTTAATATAATATTAATATATTTAATATTTAACTTAATAAATATAGTTTTAATAGCTTTGCCTTTTTTTTTTTGCTTTAAATATTAGTAAAAAATACTTTAATATTACTTTAATAACTTAAGCAATATATTATATAATATTTTATAATATAACGTTTGCTTAAAATATATAGATTTTTTAGCTTTAGGCTATACTAGCAATTTTTAGTTAGTAAATAATAACTATATAATTATAAAATAGTAAATTATTTTAAATTTAGCTTTAAATTAGATTATAAAATGCTTAGTTATAATAAAATTACTATATTTTTTATTAAAGCTAGTTTTTAAATTAAATAGCAGCTAATATTATATATACTATTTTTTATTTTTAAAAGCTAGCTTAATAAATAACTAAATCTTGCTTAATTATATCTTACTAAAATATTTATTAATTTAATATATTTTTATAATAGTTTATATAATAAAAAAAAGCGTTTATTTAATTAAAAAAGATTTAAAAAATACTTTTTGCTTAATATTAGTAGCAATTTTATACTAATAGCTATTTAGTTTTAAATAAAAAAACTGCTTTTTTTTTAGCTTATATATAGCTTTGTTTATTTTTAACCTATTTATAAAAAGCTTATATTAAATACTAAAAGCTATTTTGCTTATAGCTAGCTTAGTTTATTATTTAAATAACTTTATATTTATAATACTTTTAGCTTAAATTAGTAATATTTTTATAATTTATAAGAAATATAGCTAGCTATTTAAAGTATTAAGCTTAATTTTAAATAATAAAAAAAATAGCAAAAGTATTTTATTAAAAGTTTTAAGTATTAAAATTAATATAAAAATAATATAAGCTTGCTTATTAAAAATAAAACTTATAAAAATAGTTTAGCTAGCAATTAAAACGCTATAAAAAATAGTTTTATTTTGCTATAAAATTAAAAAACTTATAAAATATTTTAGTTTTTATTTAATAGTTATTTTATTAAGCAGATTTTTTTTATATAGCTTATAAATATTTTTAGCTAAATTTAGCTTATAATTATTTTAACTAATTTTTATAAATATAAAATAAAATTTTAAATAATAATATAATTTATTTTAAAAATTTAATAAAGTTTATTTATTAGTTAGTATTAACTACTGTTTATATTATTTATTTATAAATGCTTTAAATATTAAATTAAAAAGCTTTTAATATAAAAGTAGCTTTATAGCAGGTATTTAATAAAATACTTTTTTAATTTTTAAAAACTAAGCTTTTAATTACTTATATTTTAAATATAAATAAAGTTTAAATATTAATATAACTAAAATTATAGCAATTTAATTAGTATTTTAATATTAATATACTTATTAAATATTTAATATAATAATAATTTATATAAATAATATTATAGCAAAAGCAAAGCTTATAAATATTTTAATAAAAAACTTACTTTTTTTAAATTTGCTTTATAAAATTTTTATATTAGCAGCAAGCTATAATATTTAATTTTAAGTTTGCTATATAATATTAGCAAATAATAGCTTAGCTAATACTTTTTTTTATGCTAATTTTATATTAATTACTAACTTATGCCTTAATTAGCAAACTTTATTAAAAATAAGCTAATTTTATATTTTTTTACTTAAATACTAAAATATAGCTTTTGCTATAAAAATAATTATATTTAATTAATATATATAAGCTTAATAAAATTAATTTATAAAAAATATAATATAATAATAAATTTATATAAAAACTAGTATATAATTAAATAAGCAACTTTTTAGCTAGTTAATAAAAAAACATTAGCTTTATATTTATATAACTATATATATAAGCTATTATAATAAGCAGTTTAAATATTAATTTTAAATTTATATATATTTATATTATATTTAGTATATATAGACTTTTTACTTAATATTTTAGTATTTAAAACTTTTTATATTTGCTAGTTAATTTAAAAAATAATATATTTATTTTTTTATAAAAAAAGCTTTTTATAAAAAGCTTTAATTTTTAACTAACTATTAGCTAAACTTATATTAAATAAAGCTTTTAAAAATAAAAGCTTATATAATATATTAGTAATAAATATAATATTTATAATAGCTTAATATAAATTTTTTTATTTAGCTAAAATTATATATAATAATTTTAATTTAAATAACTTATAAAAATAGGCTATGCTTAGCTTAGCAAAATTATTAGTTTAACTAGCTATATTAAATAATTATTACTAAGTTTTTTTATATAATATAAAAATAAATAAAATATAAGCTAAAATAAATATAATAATAAATATAATAAGCTTATTAATATATTTAGTTTTTTATATAAATAAGTTATTAAACTAAAATAACTTTTTATATTATATTTATAACTTTTTGCTGCTATTTTAATTATTATATAATACGTTTTTAAAATTAAAAGCATAATAAATTTTAAATAACTATTTATTTTGCTTAAAAATTAACTATAAATTATATTTAAGCTATAGTTTTTATAAAAAAACAGCTTAATATATATATAATATAAATATAAGCAAAAAAAATATTAAATTATTAAATAAATAAACTTTAAATATAATAAAACGCTATTATAAAATATTAACTAAAAAAAAACTATAAGTAAATAAACGCTTTATATTTAATATAATTTTAAATTGTTAGTTAAAAATAGGCTAAGTAGCTATTGCGTTTTTTTTTTGTTATTTTTTTAACTAGGCAGCAGGTAAATTTGCAGCGGATTTGCCTCTGCTTTTTTTCTTTAGCTAAAGCAGCAAGCAAATTTACAGCAAATTTGCCTTGTTTTTTTTTCCTTTTTTAACTAAGGCAGCAAGCAAATTAGCTATAAATTTGCTTATAAAAAAGCCTATAGGCTAAAATTATAAAACTAAATTTATATACTTAATAAAAAATTATATATTAAATTTAATTTAAATTTTGCTTTTAAAAAAAATAATTTAATTTTATTTAGTATTTATAGCAAATATAAGCTAAGTTTTTAATTTATATTTTTTTACTACTAAATTTGCTTTAAATTAAGCTTATTTAAATATTGCTTTTACTTTTTTTATTAAAAGTTTTTTTAATATTAATATAGCTTTTATTTTTAGCTTTTTTAACCTTTTTTTTATTTTTAGTATTATTAAAAATAGTTTTAACTTTATTATTATTAAAAGTAAAAACGTTTTTTTTAATAAAAATATAATAGTTTTAATTTTTTATATAATTAATAGTATTTTAAAGCAATATTATCTAAAGTTAGCTTAAATTTAACTTTAATTTATAAAAAAAACTTATTATTAATACTTTAAAATATTTTTAATATAAAAAAGTTTATTTAGTTTAAATATGCTATAATATATATAGCAATAAATAAGTTTTATTAAGTTTTAATATTTTTATTTTTAATATAAATTTATAATAAATTTTAATTAATATTAAATTTAACTTAAAAATATAGCGTTTAATTTATAAAAATATAACTATTAAAGTAGTTATTTTTATAAAACTTAATATAATATATATATTTAAATAAACTTAAGCTAATGTTATTTTTATAAAAATAGTTTATATTTTATTTAAATTAGCTTTAAATTTAATTTATATTTATTTTTTATTTATTTAAGTTAATTAATAAATATAATAAATATAATATATATAATGCTTTAAATAAGCTAAAAAGTTTTAGTTTATTTTATATTAGTATTAAATTTAATTTATATTAATAGTATTTACTTTTTAATTTTAACTTAAATAACGCTAGCTTTTTAAAAGTATAATATGCTAATATTTTTTTTAGCAATTTTAAGTAATATTATAAATTTAAAATATAATAAATATAAATAAAAAAAAAAAGCTAAAGCCTATTAGCAGCTTAAATTTAACTTGTTTTTATATTATTATTAATATTTATTAAATTATAAAATATTTTAAAAAAAAAAAAAGCTTTTGCTAAAGCTTTAGTTTTTTTTTTTTTTTAATACTTTTAAAAAACTTACTTTTATAGCAGCCTTACCTTTTTATTATTTTAGCTAATTATATAAAAAAAATTAATAATAATATTATAATATTATTAAAGTATAAGTTTAAATAGTTTTAAGCTAGCTTTTAAAGCTTTTTTATTTTAAATTTAAAGCTAAATAATTAATATTAACTATATATTAAAAGCTAGCTAAAAATGCTTACGCTTTTTTAATATAAATATTATTATTTTACCTTATATATATATACCTTATATATAATATAAATAAGTTATTTTTATAAAGTTTAAAAACTTATTATATAACTTTTTTTTTTATACTAATATATTTAAAAATATATTTAATTTAAATTTGCTAATTAATTATTTTGCCTATTTATAATATTATAGTTTTATATTGCTTTATATTATATGTTATTTTTAATTTTTTGTTTTTAAATACGTTATTTTATTATATTATTAGCTAGGCAGTTTTAGGCTAGCTTTCGAGGCCTTTTTACCTTAAATTCGAGGCTAGACAATTAGCACTAACTACGTATTAAAAGCTAGCCGAAAACGCTTACGCTCCCTTAATATAAGTACTATTACTCTACCCTATGTGTGTGTGCCTTGTGTGTGATGTAGATAGATTATCTAGGCCGAACTATTAGGCTAGTTGCCTCCTCGAAGGTCTAGCACACTTAAGAGAAATTCAGCGATTAGGAGAACGTCTCCGGTAGAAACGTAAGTTCTTAGCAAGGCGAATTAAGGAATCCTAGGTTTAGAGA
The DNA here is from genome assembly GCA_037356035.1 of Xylaria sp. Z50. Classification (NCBI taxonomy): domain Eukaryota; kingdom Fungi; phylum Ascomycota; class Sordariomycetes; order Xylariales; family Xylariaceae; genus Xylaria; species Xylaria sp. Z50. Next base: position 147,664 of record JBAWJU010000071.1, read on the forward strand.
CCAAAGATAGCATTCTGAACATGATACTAATCTTCGCCATCTAAATGGCGCGAAATATAAAGACAGTGATGTAAAGATAGACTTTTTTTCGGCAGAGCAATAAAAACTACGAACGTGGGACACTTTATGCATAGAACAGGTAATTTCTGACAAGACTATTTTCCCGATAGCTATTAACACGGAAACTTCCTATAGCGTCACTGCTACATGATAATCATCCAGGGAAATTCACTTACTTGTAATATTAGCTATTCATAGAGTTAGATTCATAATATAAGACGTAGTTTATTGATTTATGTATTAAAGCTATCCTTACGGAGGTGAATTCCAGTTTAAAGACTGCTTATACCGCTGGCTATCATTTCAGCATTACCGTTGTGAGCTATATGGAACTTGTGTGCTTTCTACTATTCTCTATCAAAGTAATAATAACAAATTAGCCTTATAGCCACAAGGGGTTCTCCCATATTCTTAATATTCAGACTAGTAGGTATGCGCACGTCTGAATCGAGTAGAGCCTCATAGTGAACAACCAAGATACCATTTTCATTCTATCGCAACTAAGTACTATTTCTAAGCAGGTAATGATATTGGGAAAAGCGCTGATAGTTTCTACGGTTAAGTAGGTACTCGGACACATGCTACTCAATATTTTAATTCTAACTATATCGTTACAATCACCAGTAAGATAATCGTGCTTAATATATACTTGCTCGCTGTCTAAAGGAGGGTACCTCAGACCCCATTGCCGAGTGTAAAAGTTCGATCAAGTTTCACGCTGGGTGCTGAGCTCTTTAAGTCCGCTTCTATCGTATATCAATTGTAACAACGTCAGGGTCTGTCAAATGCGTGAGTTGGCCACTGACAGTCTTCTGGGTGGCCGCAAATCTTATAGGCCTACCATGGAGACCACTAAGAATAGCACCTATTATTACTCCCCCAACAAGGTGCCTAGTCCATAGTGGTTATTACTAGAATAGTTCCTACCTAGCTTCCGATAGCAATGACTATAAATACCTTGAGGGAGTGAATATATCAGTATTTTTTCTTGATTACATCACATTATTAACTAGTACACTAGGTCATACATCTAAAATAAAGCGAAGCTGCTAAGACATATAATCGGTAAGTTTTACGCTCAAGAGCAGCTTAATAGCTATTCATACCTACGGGCGATGAAAGTCAAGGAGAGCGATGCACATAGATAGCTATGTAGATGCTATTGTGGGACGTCTTGACGTATTATCCTTCTTCGACTATTTAGGAATCTTCAAGTAATAAAATAGATGACGCGGAAGCTTAGCTATAGGTGCTGAATAGCGCCTGTACGGAGGCGCTTAGAATGGTAGTAGTGTACGGGCACGTTACTCACGTGTGCGGCGTTGGGACACGTTTGATAGGACTGAAATATATTCACCGTCTATAAAATCTCGTGAGAGTCGATGGGATAGAATAGAGTCGTTACGTATTCTCACTGGGTCTGACATTCACTTAATCCGGGAGACCGTAAACCCGAGTCATTAGAAGAGCATATCGATCGTTCATAGCCAACTTACCACACCGGTATAGGTTGGGGTTCGGTGGTTTCCCTAAGCGGCGAATCGATGGTGCTTCTATCTTGTCTATCACGTTATCTGAATCGGCAGCAATCAATCATCGATTTCCGTATGTCGATATGTCACCTCAAACCGGGCGAAGTGGCTCCACTAATTGTGCCAGAAGAGAACATCGCGCAAGCAAGTGCATCAACTTAAGCGAGACCATCGATTCCAAGCTATTGGTCAACTAAGACTAATTGGTTGCCCGGAACGAACGTGCCGGGGCTTTCCCGCAATTCAGTCGGTGCACTGGGGAAATACTGCAGGGTTCAACAGACAAGGTTAAAGGTACTTATCATTCATCGCTAAAAACAACGTGTTAGCGAGTGTAACGATAGCGTAGTAGTGTACACATGAGATACCCTTGAAAAGGCAATATACGCGATGAGCCTCAATGTCTCCGTGTAACTACTAGTGGATGCTTAACCTGTTAAAACTAAATCTCATCTTGCAAGTTGCTACCGGCTCAGCCGACCTACCGTCAGTAGATAATCATGAGAGTTTTGCTCTAGTACTAGTACTAGTATGCTCGGTCAACTCCGACATCACAAATTTGTCCCCCTAGTGCTGCTGACTACAGTACTATATACATTAGGCAACTTGAGATTAGTCTAGTCTTTAACAATTTGAACTCCATAAACCTCGGGACGTAACTTGAATTCTCGTCGTGGATTGAGTTATAATTGGGGTTGTTGCTACTTTTTGAAAAAAGATACCTAGTTGGGTAAAGCAAAACGACGCCCCTAGGTTTCCGGATCTGGCTAGGCTAATCGATAACTCCACATATTAACAATTGTTTGTCCATTACCGCCGTTTGTCTAGAATTGGCGTAGCACTCGATGGTTTAATCAGTGCCTCGCGACGGAACGGACCGGAATTGTTCCGTATAATGTTCAATGTTTTATAGCTCAACAACAACCTTCTTGTCAAGATCCCAGCTCCTATGGATGTACCATTTTGGTGCCTCTGGCGGTCGAGAAACACTCCTTTTCTTCCCTTTTTTTTTTCTTTATTTCTCTGTAGGCAACGCTATCTACCTAAATGAACATCATACGCCCTGCTAAGCTAAAGCAGAATCCGGTCTATGACTGCCTAACCCCTGAAGTTCTGATTTCCGAGTCGTTTTTCGAATACCTCTCTTAACATTCTTTATTCCAAACTCGAACCGTTGAATTTCTATTGTTTTACATTTATTGGTCTTCGTCCGTCCCTTACTTAAGCTGTTAACTCTACTATATTTTTTTTAAGAATATGCCTTCCGTTTCGTTATCTACTACTAATTACGAGCCAGTCAATTCATTCTAGTTTAGGTAACGAAACAACAGGACTTAATATTTGCGAGAGAACTCCAAGATGAGTCTACTTTGAAATAATTTCATACTTGACCACGCCATAATATAGTATGATCATGACGGGACTTCCCCGACCCATATTTGTTACAATATCAACTACTACCTTCGCAAAAAATACCGAGATTCATGATTCCGATGAAATCGCACAATTGCGTATACTATTGGTTACTCAGTACCCCTGTCTCCGTCCCGCCCAACCGGTGCGATTTGAGATTTCTACTGGCCGATGAATTAGGACGTGTGGCTCTAATTTATTCGCCATCTTCGCCACATCGTGTTGCCTATCGTTAGGTCTCAATAACTCAATTGAGGCAGACAATATGACGTAAGAATATTGTGGCGAATATTGGAATAACTTAGAGTAGTACGGAGTAGTGGTATTTGTAAGCCTAGTGCCCCTGAGCGTGCCAACCTAACCGCGCCCAGTCGCCAAGATCAAGCGTCAAATTGGATTATCCTACTAGGGATATTGCGTCTATAATCTCTAGACTCTTATCTAACGGCTCTGGCATCAGTATGAACTCTACGATGGTCGATGGTACCCATAGCCCTCGGAAATAGTGTAGAGTTTTAGAAAGGTCGATCTCGAATACACTTAGTATTCGGATACCGGGTTTGATAGAAGCATCTTAATGTGAGTTGAGTATACTATGCTATTGTCATTTGTTTACATTTTGAGGGTCCGTACGGGGGGGAACAACCCTCGGGAACGACAATAAGTCAAAGAAAATATCTTAGTAGGAGGTCCACTGCCTGTTTAGTTGAATGTGTCACCCCTTGACCTGACGGGCTCTGGGTCAGTGTGAAGCTAACTTAGCTACTATCACAGGCTAAACGACTTATTGCTGCTCGAGGAAGCGGAGTCGTCATTGTCTTTGTTTTTAAAGGTGAGATAAGTGCTTCTACAATCTGCTACTTCTAAGTCTGTCATTTGGCCTGTGATGTGTAAAATCTAACATATGTTCAATTATAAGTTTTTAAGTCTATTTACTCCTACTACATACGCAAATAGATATTTAACCCTTGCATCTCGTAGACACTATCATCTATAGGCTAGAATACGCAAAATAGTCAATAAATACCACCTGCGCGATAGGGGCGGGTAAACAAGCTGTTCACCGTTATTCACCACGGGTAGCTTGAGAACAGCATTTGGAAATGCCCACTAGGCTTCTTATGAGGCCCAAAACAAAAAGCCACCATCTTAATCTCTTATCAAGTTGGTCTATTCGAGATATAATGCGCCCAGATTTCCTCCTTTTTCATGCAATCGGCCCCAAAACTTGCCTATATTATGCTATTCATTCATGATATAAGTCATACTCAATCATCATCTATCGTGCCAATCCAACGCTTGGCCGTCGTCCCATCATCGTTTCGAGTTGCAGTAAATCGATCGCGTATTCCGGCTCGCCCTCCAATGTCTCTCGAATATAGTCTATGGCCGTCATAGTCATCGACTTTGACGACTGATTGTCCTCGCCAGCGCTGGGCGTATTGACCTGTAATTCCACATGGGGATTGGCGCCGTGCTGCAACAGAGACTTGATAGCCGCTACCCATCTTTCACGATTCAGCATTAGCCTCTTGCTCGCGTATGTCTCCATCAAGTGTGTCATGGTTGCGCTTCCTCGGGAAAAGTAATGACGTCCCGCTTTGAGTGCCCTCAGCCACACCTGGTCATCGTCTCTCGGGTCGGCACCTGCTTCATACAACACATCTAGTAGCCTTGTATCGGGCATATCGTGGTGAAAGTCGAGATAATCTCCACTCAAACTGACGCAGGCGCTAAAGCCGTCTCCTTTGGGACTGACAACGTAAACCAGCAGCTCTTGTGCCTTCTTCCGCCTGGATTCCCCTTCAAGCTGGTTCATTTTGTATTCGACGTATCTGACGAGATTTGCTTGCACCACTAGAGAGAGGAAATCTTTGCGTTTAGGTGACTTGCCCGCTTCCATGGGCTCGAAACCTGCCCAATGTCTTCGTAAGAGCCCGGGGAGTTTTCTGTCGTACCAATCCGGGTCCTCCACTAGTGGTTTATGATTCTTGAGGGCTGCAACCCAAGCGCGCTGATTCGACGTGTCTAGTTCGTCTAGAAGTTGAGCGTACATTGCAACATTCTTTGTCTCCCCGTCGATCCTCTCCGCGTATCGTAAAGAGTTCGCGACAATCAACCAGGCGTCAGGTCTGAAACGGACATTGGGCCATGTAAGAACAGGTGGGTGAATAGTTTCGAAGGCCTTTAGATGTCTCACACAACCACTTAGCAGTGAAAAGTCGAGATCAATATCGTCCATTGCGTGAATGCTTGGCAGACGCTTCCAGATATCATCGCGTCCTACCCATTCTTTAGTGGTTTGATGGTTGAATACCACACGGCGAGCGGTCTCTAGAGTGTCCGGTGCTGCTTTTGTTTCAGCTTCTAGAAGACCAACACAGCATACCCTTAGACGACGCTGCATTTGATCAGTCAACTGTTGAAGTGTAGCTTTCGTGAATGGCCTTGCAGTATCTTGGACAGCTTTGAGCTCGTTGCGGTAGGGATCCAGGTATCCTTGGTCGGCAAAAGCAAGAGTAATAACACTCGGGGGCTGTTGAGCTCTCAAAACAAGATGGAAGATGCGACAAGCATCATTTTGATCTTCAGGCTTAAGGTTCTCCATCATCCGCATGTATAAACCTTCAGTACCGCCTAGGCGAGTGGGCAGGGAATTCAACGTCGACCTTAGAGTGCGAAGGCTACCGTCAATGACCATATCCAGAGCGAGACGCGCCCATAGTATGTCACCCTCGCTCTTTTGCGCCAACTCGGCACATAGGTTTACCGTGTCTGGAAGCCCTGGTGCTTCATCTTCCAATCGACCGGCTATGTATTCGGCAATGGCCTTTTCTGTGTGTTCTTGAAGTCTAATTCTAGGAAACTCAGCGAAAGCCTCCTCAAACACGGGAAGCTCACGAGAGCTAACGACGAATTTTATGATGTCCTTGTTGGCCATACTGTTGATTAATTTAGCGATTTCGGTGTGAGAATCGGTCCGCCATTTACTGCGCCCCCAAGACTCGTCGCCCTCCTCCTTATCGTATTGAACTTCAATATCTCCAGGTTCGTAGTGGTCCTTCCGTTCCATTATGCGATACTCGTCAATGCCGTCGATAAACACTACCATCCTTAGCTTCTCAGACATGTGCGAGAATAGTGAATAGAAGCCTTGGTTGAGGTTGGTAGTACTTGTAAATTGGACTGGCGGAGGCCAAGGGCAATCAAAGAAGCTGGGGAAGGCCACTTTGATAAGGTCTCGTCTTATCGACAAAATTTGGTATAGTGTGCTGCGGAGGAAGCCTTCGTAGGTTTTTTGAATCCGATTTCCACCTTCGAACATAAAGAATCTGGCCATGATCAATTCACCGCCCCTAGCCCAGCCTTGAAGCAGCTCCTTTCTCATCTCCTCGGATTTCCATGCGTATTTCATCAGTGTGGACTTGCCTGATCCTGCTTTTCCACTAATCCACAGTATAGGGTCCTTGGAAGCTAGGAACGGTTTGAATGGTGAGACCTTTGGTGATAATATCCATTCGCAAGTTTGGCCATATGCTGGGTCAATTCGTGATTCCCTCTCCATCATGGTATCATAATGCAAGGCGTTGAGAATATCTATTTCAAGCATATTAGTTCAAGGACTTACGTCTACATCACCAGCCTTAGGTGAAGGATGACATACCTTGATTCCGTGGTTCTTGTGCTTCGATTTCCGCCTGGGAAGGACCTGAAGTAATTTTTTGTATGTGTGAGAGAATTCGTAAATATCCTGCCTCGTCCCTACTCTTAAATCTGCATAAATCTAGGTGATTCGCCGGTATTTCGTCCTTCGTAACGTTGAAGTTTTCGTAGACGACGGCATCCTTTGGCACCATAGTCTGCATTGTGCCCTTCCCCAACTCAACCCCGTTGGCGTCGTGAATTGTGTCGATCGATGCAGTAATTGTCGTTGGCAATTTTTCTCTAATACAAACAACCTTAATATCTCGCGAAACCAGGAGAAATGTACTGTGTTGTGTCTCAAGGAGCTGGTTACTGTCTCGAAGACCTCGTAAAAGCGAGGGTGCGGGCATAGAAGGTGAAAGAACCGCCGTCGCCGCAACACAATCTCCCAGTGTTCGCTTGCCACTCCTTGTGTGGGGAGTTGCCAGAAAAATGCATCCTACTGTGCGAGGATAGACATTGCCTAGTTCGGCGTGAGCACCATAGATTCGTGATAATGCCGCCGTGACTAATGCTTCCTTCACCAAAAGACCTCCCAATCCGTGGCCCACGAAGATAATGGGACGCCTCGTTCCAGAACGGACGCGTGAGATGTCGCTGAGAAGATTCTCGGCTTGTCCAGCAAACGTATCGCCACTACTCAATGAGCTGGTCCATCCCCAGGATATAATTCGGGAGTTGGGGATATCCTGTCCCAATAGGTCGCGGATCCAGCATACACCGCCCTTAGTATAACTAGTCAAGCGAGATCCAAAGAGCCCATGTACGAAGACTATGTCGATACCTTCCTCCCCAGGCTGGACTCCGTCGTGAAGAATGCATGGTCCTCTCCCGTCGGCGCTGTACAGTATTCTCTCGCGGGAACTGCCTGCTGAACTACTCGTGCGGCCGACACGATCTAGGCGAGGTCCCTGAAGTGTGTCTCGTGACTCACGACCGCCCGCGCGCGTAAGGCGAGCAAGCGTCTCCTTAATCCGCTGCATGGTTCATTGTTAGCAATGCTGATTCATTCAAGAGTAGAAAAGCATCCAGGAACAATTTATTTGTGTATGGTGTTGAATGAATGTTAAGTTTCTTGGAGCCGATGGGTTACATTGCATCCGCTGAAAATTGTGCGTTTATTTGTTTTCCCTGTAACCGAGTTGATTTGGACAAGGGCCGGACGTGTAACCGTTGCAGCCGGGACATGGTGTCGACGTGGTGGCCCCATGTCATTACTTTTGTATAAGCAACAGGGGGTTTATAGGCTTGGCCTCCCTTGGCTACGTAACGGTACTCCCTGATTCAGCTCGCTGCGGCATGTGCTCATTATAGAATTTCGGTTCAATAAATTTTGGACACGCACTCAGTTTACACTACAATTGGTGTAAAATACTTGTAAACATGGTGGATCTACCCAGAGAAGTTTCGCTATTATGTGTGTAGGTATATCGACTACGCACGTTTACTGAAGGTCTACACTACACTAACCTTAGTATAGCGTAGCGCTCATTGCTGGCCAATTTCTGTATCCCTGCTAGAGCGTTTAAATCCGTAAGTAAATACCGTACTACCTATCCGTCCCGCCGCCTTTTGACCTCTTGTGTGTGGCTAGCGTGAGGTTTGCTCCATAGAACGCAGGGAACCCATCGAAAGAAGTCCAGCCATGCTCTATTTGAAAAATGATTACATGCACTATTCTCCCTATGTATAAATATGTAGGTCTGCAAGCTAGTTGCCTACATGTATATTCGCCACAAACGGTGTCTCAGTACGACAACACGGTACCTTACCTTATTTAACAGTTGTAGTATCGGTAAAAACAGATGCCGATTCAAAACCATACGTAGTAGTATAGTCAAGGCAAACATCAAGATGTTGAATGATAGGGTTATATAGAGCCTTCCTAAATGATTTTAGGAGGTAGACTATAATGCCCTACTGTAGTGTAGTATTGATAGGCCCTTGTGAGCTCTTGGCGTTACACGTGATGTTAGCGGCGACAAGCGTACATCCATCTATCTACACTACACACAATTACGAGGCTACACGAGACTGCATGAGAGTTACTCTAGGTATTCTACACCACATATACCACACATTGTTCAGACTTATATTCTCCTAACGCTGGCCTACACTATTGGAAGTGTGTACACTACACTATACTCATAGTAACTGTCGGGCGAGAGAGCCAATAGGGGCTAAAACAGGAACCTGGAAACACCGGACACAACTTTAAAAAGAAGGAGAGGGGAAAGTGGAAACTAATAAGCGGGTTATGGGCTGTTGTAAGCCGTCAGCCACCAATCACTAAATGGATCCTCCCTATGAGTTCGACCAGTACATACTGGGCAAAGCGCCCGTAATTGTACAGTACTTAAGCTTGTACACTAAAGCAAACCTAGATATTTTGGTAACCGTTTTACACTGCAATGAAGACAGTGGTCTACGTGTAGTGTGGTGTACACGATACCGGCACCCCTGTCCGGGGAGCTCCCGTGGTCTCCTTAGTAGCGGCAGACTAGTGAATACTCAGTAGTAGTGTACGTAGCGTAGCGTGTATATCTTCAAATTAGTATTTCCATTGTGCGGAGCAGGTAATGTCAATATCCACAAAATGGTGAGTTATCGTTGGTTAGACAGGTATTGAGTAAAACCCCACGCAACCGGCAGGCCAGGTAACATTTTGGAATAGCGATTATTGATCAGCACGACAGGACGCCATCATGCAGCCAACAGCGTTCCATTCAGATCTCTCGGCTGGTTCATACATAATATACTAGAACCGAAAGTGAGACTTTTCTCCGCCGTTGGGACCGACGTCGTATTGACCGCAACCTTAGGCGGACCGGACTACAGTATAAGGTAGTACCCGTTCCCTGGTAGGTATTTTGCTTGACACAAGCTTTGCTGCAAGGAAAATACGCCATGCCTAATCCAGCAACCCTGGTCGTATGCAACTTGCGGGTCGGGGTCTCGCTGTATGTGATGTGCCCGCGTCGTTCAAGATCGAGGCATTGCCCCTGAGGGAATAACAACAAGATGGTAGTGTAAGAAGAGGGATACACCGCGTGGTGATAAGTCTTGATTTAAATCAGGTCTAAATTAGGGCCCAAACTTGCTGTTTTCGGTTGTGGCTGGGTATGACGACACTAGCCGTACTTTGCACTACACTAGTGTAACTAATCGCAATGAGAGTCAGAAATTTAGCCGCAAGTGCTTTCTCAATTCCTCTTCTATTTATATTACCATCTATACACATCGAATATCGTTTGTTTCACCTACACTAATATGTTGAATAACGAGGCAATCATCTCTCCAGGGATGCTTATCATATGAATTGTCTTTATCCTGGTGATTTGATATATCTAACTTTAATGGGTAACGTAGCAATCGCGAGCGAATAATATACCTATCGTGCATTAAGCGTACCCCAAGGAGCCTCTGACTAGGATAATGCCAAAAACAAGACCAAACTGCATGTACACTCACGCAAAGAGGATCCGAGACTAGATCTAACTCTACCAGGCTCCCTGAACTATCACGACACGGCGTCCCCACATGTAGTGTAGTGTAGTTAGTCCTACTTCTTCTAATGGATCCATCACTTCTCATAACTTGGCCCTCCCCACGTGGATCTTGTGTTAACATGATCATCACGTCGTCCCATCTCATGTCGCAAAGGTGTTTCTGTCGAAGAGTTCACGCAGTACCTTCTAGGAAGAGTGTTGAGGAATATCATTGTATTGCTTCTTCCAGCCGTCTAAGCCCATTCATACTTATCTCGTGAAGACATCAACTTCATATGTGAAGAGGCGTTAGGACGTCATACCTACAATATCATATGGTCGTCATCGTATACCCACAGCTCGCCGGGATTCTGCGTCAACGCTTTGACTCAAGCCACCTCTAATACCTCGTACCGTTCCGCGCTCAACTTGGAAGTCTAACCACGTCAGGATGAAGAACACGATACTCCATATTGCTCAGCTTGTCCGCTCTACCTTGAAAATCTCTTTCTTTTACCACGTCGAACAGACAACAGATGAACGAGAGGGGTCCACAGCATCGTCTGACATAACATGTGTCGCCTCGCAACTCCACGGAGAAGCTTTGGCGGTAGCCAACCATCTTGATGGGAAAGTATTACATCTCTCCGACCTCACCAAGGTTTTTGCTTCATGGCCGACCGCGACCAATAAATATATCAATGAATTGGAGGATCTGGTGGACACTATGCTAGAGCGAATCGTCACCAACGAACGGAAGTTGAAAGCTTTAAAACAAGCTAACTTTGCTCGTCTCATGTCCTTGTTAGTCCCTGTATCCTAGCCCGCCCGACCAGCGTATCACTAATATTTGCCAGGTGGTACCCGGGGGCAGAATGGCCTGAACTAAAGGTCGCCACAGCGTATTCAGTATGGATATTCGTCTGGGACGATGAGATTGACGCCGGTGATACAGATGCCGCTGCCAATGAGGAGATGGCGCAAGCATACTATAAACAATCCCTCGCTTATATCCACAGCCTCCTAGGTCTCGATGGTAATGACCAGGATGATATCGAAGCACCACACCAGAACATGACACTATTTGCAGATGTAGGCCATGGGGTACGTGAAGCAACTGATATTCAGCAGCGACAACGATTTTTCGACGAGCTGGAGAATTTTATGCTACAGGTGGGTGTCGAGCACACGCATCGTATGGCCGGAACTATACCAACCACGGAAGAGTACATGAATATACGATCAGGGTCGGTCGGATGTGGCCCTCAGATCGCCATCACGGAGTGAGTTTTTCTCCTTCGATCCCGGGGGATATCCTCAACTTACGCCCTGTAGTTACATGTTGAAGATAAGGCTCCCCGAAGAAGTCATGGAGTGCGCAGCCATGAAGGCTCTTTGGAAAGAGACCATCTACATATGTCTGATTCTCAACGACGTCTACTCAGTCCAAAAAGAAATAGTAAGTCGGCCCAGTGCGCCCATCACGCAGCTCTAACTCTAGTCGCAGGGTCAAGGCTCGCTCTTAAATATCGTGCCGGTGATGTTCAAGAACATGAAGCATGATCAAAAGAGTATGGAAGCTGTGTCACGAGAATTAGACATTGCTCTAAAAGAGACAATGGAAAGATTCGAAGCTGCCGCAGAAGCACTCGGTAAGATTTCACCAGAAGATGGACAGTTGCATGGCAACATCCTCGACTTCATCAAATGGTGCCGCTACTTCATCACCGGTGTCCTCTACTGGAGTCTAGAATCACGTCGCTACGGAATGGCGAAATGCATTAACGCGGATGGCACTTTGAGTATCGTATTATAATTAGCATCATGTTGGGTTTGCTTTTATCATTGGAGTTTAAGTGTGTTAGAGCATAGTGTAGTCCTTTTAATTCGAGATTTGTTGTGATGTCACCCCGAACTGCCAGGTCCGGATGTGGAGGCAAGGGAGGAGTTCTCTGTGCGTCAACAGCAACACGTGGATAATGAATCAAGGGACCCCTACTACCCCACCTAACTTCTCTAGCGACGTTGCAACAAGGATAATTTGCCTGGTTTCGTCTCGTTTCATTTCGCATACCAGGATGATGTCGTTAGCGCCGCAGGGTTCAGGGTCTTTTCAAATATAGTAAATGAGCAGTAGATCATTAAGACCCTCAACCGCTCACACTCCTCAATTGATAAGATAAGGAGAGCCAAGCCGGTTAGCAGTACCTAGGTCTAACTAAGTAGGTAATGTTACATAGTAGTGTAAATACTAGTGCAATGGTATACTATGTACTGTAGGATGCGAACCTATACACGTTGGAAAAGAGAGAACACCAACGAATAGTCTAGCGCTCCAAGAACTGAACCTATCCTCTCTCATCTATCCGCCTAATATCTCCACATCTCCGTTAACTGCGAACCAACGCTCCACCATTCCGAACAAGCCTTAGTACTAAAGTACAGCCAAGTCTTTAGTACAAAGCCGGCAGTTGGCATCATGTCGGTCCAGATGCCATTACTAGGTAAGCACCTGTAAAAAACAACGCATTACGGTATTCACTAGGCGCTTATTGGTTTAGCGAGAAGCGGTAGCATATCTCTTAAAAATTCAGTGGTAGTATCGAGATTTCCAGGATTATTACTAAGTATGGCAAGGAATCAACCGGGTATCTGAAACATGAGGCGAGGGATCACGATGTGTAATCCCCCAAACCCCAAATCGGTGCATGCTGTGTTGCCTTGCTTCTCTACACTTTTATCAGTCTCGACGGGTGTCGGTGAACTCATCATTCTACTCGTCATTCTCACCCAAATCTACTGTTGGATTCTCAAGGTCCGTTGGAATGCAGGTACAGTCATCTGGAATATCAACCAACTACACCGTATTTCTAGAGTGTGTCTAAAAAGGAATACTGTAATCAATTATTTACAGACTTATTTAGTTGCACTTTTCATATCAAGACATCTCATGACCACTTCTTCGCCTTACTTCATGAGCCCAAATAGTGTTACTAGTCGCACTGATCTCGATGCGGTACCATCCCTCACCTTACTCACATTGCTCCCTGCAATTCGCAAGGTGATGATGGTTTGTTGCCGCCCGTTCCGTTACCGCATCTGTGTTATACCCGTTCCAGATTATACCTAGTACCCCAACATTCCCCCCCGAAAGCGGGACGGTGGGGATTCACATGATCATCCGTTGTTACTGTATATGCAGTTGGTGTATCGCAATTAATCCCGGGTCTATACTTGCGGACGTATTCGCCGCTGCACACTCTGACATTATGACACCTGCATTCTCATTCACCGTAACTCCGGCGGTCGATTTCGATAATGATACATGTAGTTCGACATCATAGACGTATATTGCATACACGTGATGTATCGGATTGGAGACGGCCAATCCTTGAACGAGCATATGCCACCTCTCGCTTCAGCCTTCAACTGGCGTCATAATGCCTTCGCTTAAGTGAGGATTTAAAGTACCTATCATATAGTCTTTTAACAGTTGCATGAACCCCTCGTGTTTTCTTTGATATAATTAGAACAATATTCTACGAAACATTCCCTCGCTCTTCAACGAAAATGAGGACACCCCAAAACAAGGGCAACAATGCTTCGTACATTTAACCCCCATGGCATCTCACCCATGGTTTCTTTACCAGAGCTACGAATCAGCATGAGGTTTGGCAACACCGGTCGTTGATTGGCTCTAACTCAGAGACCTGCAGCTCACAGTAAAGTATATCTGGAAAGTGGCGTCATTTTATCTCGGCCATTATGTCCAAAATCATTGCATCTCCATCTAACACCATTCCATTGGGTGTCCGGGAGGGAGAAAGATTTTTCTTTATGCAACAACAATTTCTACTACCCTTGCCAATGGCTGACCGCTGCACAGGCGCCTAACACAAACAGTCACGCCGAGACATGCATCGGGTAGATCCAAGGGAAACAATTGCCTTCTTTTCTTAGCTCGAAAATAAGTGATATTACGGCTATTGGGGTGACATTGTGCCTATTACTAGAAAGTGATGAGCGTATTGATGAGAGTTTTGAAACATTGTATTTATTTCATTTTGAACGAGGGATAACTTCTAACAATACTACTCACAACTTAGGCAAACCTAAACTAAAAGTTGACTGTTTTAGCAGAGCTTGTAGCTCTTTCGCCAGATGCTACGTGGATACAGGCTTTAGAAGGGATTCTAACTCGTATATTGCAGAATGTGTACGAACGATCACGAGCGGATATCTAAGATCAAGATACAGTGGTCCCTCATCATCGCATTACCGCTATGTTTGATAGAAAGGGGCTCTCTACAATAGTGTCGTAGTACATAGCATAGTGATGTCTAAAACAACCAAGTTAGGTAATTTACATAATATATTCCCCACTCCTCTCGTGAGAGACGCAAAGTACTTATTTAGTACAATCTAGGAAACAAGAAAGAATCTAGCGAATAGTTGCCTCGCAACAACAGATGGCTTCCCAGAGGCAAACACGTGGAAAGGGATATAGGGTCCGTTGTCGCTGTCTGATCTTTTTAGGTGGGGGTGCAAATTTAACGTTAATTGTATAGGCTAATATGATTTGATAATACTAGTATAAAATTGTCATTTTTAAAGCTAGGGATAAGGCTTTTTTCATTTTAGTATCCCATGTGAACCCATGTGCCATGTCGCTAACGTTGTGTGAGTAGTTTAAGGGAGAAGATAGAGAAAACCCTGAACCCTACGTAGTGAGCCCGACATAGTGGTGGCGAACCATAAGTGATCCGAATTAATGATGCTCTTGAAGAATTTCTAGTTGGCCCACTATTCTTTATAATGCAAACATAGAATGCGTAATCTCAAGCCAGTTGATACCTCGAATATCGTACAGCTTGCAGTGCACCTCTGTTTCAGCTCCGTCGTATAATTAGTTTTATATCTAAATTATTTAGACGCTTAGGTCTGTGTGTATAGGGTTTCCTTGACCAAGCGTTGTTGTTGAGGCCATCATATCTTTTCTTATCTTAGAATAGAAAGGTTATTTTTCAACTAGTAGAGATCGCCAGTTTAGGCAGTCTGGGCTTTTTGAGTAACAAGGATTCATTGTACCCATACCTCGGTATGTGACATGACGTTATCAGTCTACTAGGTTACAAAGGGATGGCAACAATAATGCCACACAATGCCGGGCCTAGGAAACATGACAAAACGTGGCGTACTTTAACGTTACAAGGATAGAAGCAAGGTATTTCTTAGCGACCTCGTGACTCTCATTGCGGACGAAATAACCATGGTCAGAGTGGGACTAAACACCAATAGATAGATTCCTCGGATGGAGTTCGTGGAGCTAAGGAATTTTACTAGTAAAATGTAGTCGTGGCACCCAAAGCATAGTTTTAGCTTTCTTAGCATATCGACCGGCGCCGACTGCTCAATACCCAGAGGACAGTGGTGATGATCGGTCTGGCTCACCGGTAGTGGCGCTTATGTTTAAAAGAGGATAAGAATAGTTCTAGCTGGGTTTGTTTTAGTTGGTAAGCTACACTATGTGTTAGTGTTGAAACTAGGTATCTACGCGGACGCTTGGCTAGCTCCCGGGTTCGTGGGAGAGACTACCTTCGTGTCGGCGCTTGTATCGGGGTACTTGAGACCGTTACGTGTAAAGTAATTCGGGCCAAACGACTAGCTACAAATACTCAATTGTCGAATAGTGGTAAGCCGGCATAGGTTTCGTCGACAAGTCTGTTGGGCGTGATTAGTCTAGAAGCCTTATTAGTCTTACAGTTTTTTTCAAATGAGACTTGGCAATGAGGCAGTCGTAGATATCACGGAGTTATAATTTTGAAGAGGGGCTTCCATGTATCCCGACAAGACCCGGCCAAAGTGACCGGCCCAAGCCAGCGCTATCCATACCTTGGTAGGTTACTACCGCTCTAGCGAACGCCGGTTCGACCGGATTATACGGCTTCAATCCTGCCTTGCACCCCAAACTAGAACGCCATCTAGTAATGGAATACCGAGGGCGATAACCTTTATCACGATCTAGTACAGAGGCACTACTGTAGCAGGTGACCCAGTAGACTAGCGAGCGACTAGGTGCGATTGACTCCCTACGTATCCTGTACAAAGAGCGCTTAGATTGGTTGGCTTCAATACGGTTTATATTACGTTTCAATGGTTAATTTACGAAGTTCTCGGGTAGCTTCTAGACCTTGAATATAGCAAGACATATCCGACTGCGTGGGTTCGCTCTTAGAAGCTCCGTGGTTTCTGGCTTGTAATAGTTACTAATCCCCTCTTGGAATATGTCTAATGTAGCGACAACGCTTCAGTACTATTCTCAATATCTCATATACTGCTCTAGGTGATTAAACGCCAAAACATTAGAATGAGTCGCTGTTGTCAACCTCCGTGATTCAAATGCAGCATCTTTTTCTAAATCCTTCCCTACCAGATGGTGGCCCCAACACTAGAGAGAATGAACCATAACGCTAGTCTTCGGGTGCCTCCTAGAGAGTCCCCTGAAGATACCTCTACCTATCGGTTACTACTGTTGAAATATAGGCTTTGCTGGTAGTGCCAGTAGAGCTGAAGTTTTATTTCACAACTACCAATAGCGACGAAAGTAGAGATGCTTAACGAAGTGGATTGCAGGGAGAAGATAGCGTTGATTTTGATGCCTATATTCTATATATGACTCATATTACAGCTCAGGTGGTTAGTATGTGAATATAGGTAACTGTAGGCAGGCAAATGCCCAACGTCACAGATATAATTTTATTTATTGTGGTCAATAATGCTTGTCGTGCATTATGCGGAACGTGGAATCTCGCTTCTGGACAATGTGAATTCCCTAGTATGTCTGCAATCGTCTTGTAAGATAACCTTGACATTGCCGTACTTATGTACTTCGATTAACAAAGAAAGTCTAAATTCCCAGAATAGATGTAGTTATATTGTGTAGAGCCAGGCCTAAGAAAGGAGCCTGTAGTGCCTTTTTCCTTTCTTTTTTTTTTTAAAAAAAAAGGGAGGGGGGAGGGGTGGCAAGAACCAAGCAAGTTTTAATGATTCACTATAAATGAGAATCAATCACGAAATGTCGCCGTTGAGCAGAAGTGAATGGTGGGAGCCTAGAGCTATTCATTCCCGAATCCCCTCTAAGCCATCAGGGTGTGTAGGTTTGCTCTATATAACATGAGGCGGGATAGGAGCTTGGAGAATATACTCGAATTGCGAATCACCTCCTAAAATGCTAAAATAAATCCTTAACTATTCTGAGTAACCTCCAGAAATACTAGGGCCATATACATTATACTATAGAGCTGGTCATTCCTATCTCAGTGTGTCTAAAACTTGAGGCAGGATCCAATACTCGGATGGTGAAGGCCGAGGCATTGAGTGTTTCCTTCGTTAAAGACCAATATTTGGTGTATTGGACACTAGACTGGCGTTATAGCGCATATCACGTATGTTGATATATAGCCAAGCTTTGCGAATATCGGCTACTACCTGATCGTCTCGGTGTATTCTATTACGAGTTGAGATCTAGGGGTGATCGCGACTATTAAGAGCTCTAGGGTTCTATGCAAAGTTCAAGATTGTTTAGATATTGGTCATACCCAGGGTTGTAAATACTCATTGCCCCTATAAGGGTTCTAGTTCATAGTCTACGCGAATTACTTCTATAAGAAAGTAGACAAACAATCCTAGATAATGCCGGACGTGTCCTGCCTAGTAAATCATGCGCCCGGTGAATGCTTGGCCCTGAGAAATCAAATCAAGCAATTATACTATCTTCTGATGTTCAACGTTAGCGTATTGTGGCTCGGTTAAGGGATTTCTAAAGCATCCATGGTTAACGAATAAATTTAGACACTACATGAGAAACCTAATGCGCGTTTTTGATATACCGTAAAGAAGCTGCAGTGAGTTCATCTTGGTTAGCGCAAGACCCGACGTCAAGAATCTTGAGAATGTAAGTGTACGTTGCTACTCTAAAACCGGATCGGTAGTCTTCGCTAAGAGAATGTATACTGAAGTGAAGTTATATAAGCATGGCCTGGGTATATAAGGAAATTTAACGGGTAAAAGGAGCAGGTATATAGTGCCGGGTCTCAGAAAATGAGGGGGAAGAGAAGGTCAACTCTTCAACACTTCTACCTTTTTACAGCAGAAATCGATTCAGATAGTCTTCATTATTATACTCGATTACACACCGACCAAATAATTCATCCCTTATATCATTAAGTCGTTCGGTAGTGTAGGAATTGACTATCTCCGCATGAATTGGCGCCTGATTACCCCTCATTGGTCTGATGTTTCGTTTTGAATAGAAAAGACTTCCTTTGTTGCGGGATGTGGTTATAAGACTACGGGCTTACTTGAGGTTGGTTTCTATATCTATTAGGTTGGCTTGCCACCCTTCAGTAGATCATGCGGCAAGCCTTTGCCTAATAATCTCCTAAATCGACGAGCTGAATGATGCGCGGGCCGCTAATACCTTAGGTTAGTTTCAACGCTAGAACCCGGAATCGAGACAGCGTTCTATGAGAACTTCAAAACTGACTCGTTACCAAGGGTCAAAGACTGGTGGGGGAGTTGGTGATTCTAGGACGTGACGGGACGGCCCGTCACGCTTCTAGTCTCGGATTAAGATGGAAGCATTTGGCTAGCTTCGGGAGCATCACCATAACTATGGACTTAGCTCTGAAATAGCTTAACTGTACAACAAAATATATGGAAATACGTTGAATGAGATTTTCAACTATACTATGAAATAAGTTAAAAGCAGGATACGCAAATAGAAGTGTGTAGGCGGTGCGAGAGGTTGACTCTGTGCGTAGATCGTGCTATCTGATAAGCAAGTACTGACGTTTGAATTACAGCTATACCCTAATTAATTTATTTCATTTTCTGCTCTTCAAAAGAGCCGCCTGAAAACAACTGAACAACATAATCAGAGAATATGTCGACGTCGGCGCTTACAGGGGTTGAACGAATGGGCGATCCCAGCTTACCCATAACATCGTCCATGACGTAATGGATATAATCCATCAGTCTGTCGTCATGAATTACACGCCATCCGTACATTCTAAGGGAGCAAGAAGACACAAGGAAGCAAGGCGTGGATAGGGTTCGTCATGATCGATTTTACGTGTAGGGTGTGGTGATGCTAGCAGGATATATACCTGATATACCGCCTCGCCACGATGCGCGCTTCATCATCATTAACGGGAAGCAAACACTTCTACACGTCATGATTTCACCATCACTGCGCCGTACCGCAAGCCGTCGTAGTAGGAGCATTGCATCGCGATCTGTCGCGGTAGTGCTTAATGCTTCATGCCCTGCACCACGAGCCTTTCGGCCTCTTTCTTTCCTCTCTCAACATCCACAAAGCCCAGCGTCGACTCCACTGCAAACCATCAGAATGTCTTCCACAAACCCGGCCAACAAGAATTTCACGAGAGATCACCTCTTCGACTGTAAGGGCCTCGTGGCCCTCGTGACGGGAGGCGGCTCCGGCATCGGGCTCATGATCACACAGGCCCTCGTCGCCAACGGCGCAAAAGTTTACATCACCGGCCGCACGGGTTCGAAACTCGACCGCGTCGTGCAGACATACTCAGAGGGACCGGACAGCATCGTCGCGGTCCCATCGGACATCACCTCGAAGGAAGGGATCGCGAAACTCGTCAGCACGATCGAGGCGCAGGAACCGAGGGGACTGCACATTCTCGTCAATAACGCGGGGATAAGCAGCGCCACGCTGGAGACAGCGGTGTCGTCGGGCGAGGAAGCGAAGAAGAACCTCTTCGACGCTGAGGCTTCGACCTTCGAGGACTGGACGTCTGTCTACCAGACGAACGTCCCCCAGCTCTTCTTCACGACCACGGCGCTTCTGCCGCTGCTCAAGAAGGCGAGAGACGCTACCCCGGGCTGGTCCAGCGCCGTCGTCAACATCACGTCGATATCCGGCATCGTTAAGTCCCCGCAGCACCACTTCCAGTACAACGCTAGCAAGGCTGCTGCGAATCACCTCACGCGCATGCTGTCGGCTGAACTCGCTGTTGAGAACGGCATCCCTATCCGCATCAACGCCATCGCGCCTGGTGTCTTCCCCAGCGAGATGACGGCCGGCGACAGTGCTGGCGATCAGAAGAGCGAGCTTGCCACGGATAAGTATAAAGATAAGTTCCCTGCCGGCCGCCCCGGCCGCGATGAGGATATGGCGCAGGCCGTGCTCGGCGTTGTCTGTAATCAGTATGTTAATGGTGAGGTTGTCGTTGTTGATGGCGGGTATACTCTTGCTACGGGCCGATAGATGAAGTACTTGAATTGATAAAAACCCTGACGCACAATTTCTTTTCTTCAAGCGCGGGATGCGTCGCGATCTCTTTGAGCTTGACGGGTATTGGTTGGTGTTGCTGTCTATCGACGGGTCCCTGGAGTACCTAACCTTTGTAATTTTAAAAGTGAGACATCGACTTCGTTTGAACCATCGCAACCGTTTTGCGATGGGAGCCTGCATCTTGGTTTCGCACTTTTGGCATGTGGAAGGCCCTGGGGATCAGTTCGTGACGAAATCGACTGCACCTCAAATCACTAAATCTATTCATTCGCCTACAATCGCAGCTGGCTCCGTGATGTCGCATTATATACTAACACACGGGCAATTCGATCACAGAAGTAGTATGCAACGCAACTTCATTCATAAAGACATACTGGAATTGGGGTTTCGACCAGGCTCAACCGGAGCGCGTCGAAGTTAGAACAAAATTCCTAATTACCTGCCTATCTATATCATGTCCCCCCGTACATGGGTTCCGGTACCTTCACTTACACGTAGACTACCGGATTGCACACAACATTTTGTTTACTGCAGTCGGTGTTCGCACCAATTAGGCGTATTGTTGCATAACGTAGCGACATAGTTAGCATAGCCTCGACGGTATCGCATCAATTCAAGTCGGTCAAGCAAAGTGGTATCACCGTTCTCACCGCCGCTAGCTAAACAGGCTACTTGGTGCCACCGTGTATTTCTCTTCCATCGCACTCTGCTGCGGCAAAACTCTAGTTCTTATCTATTATTCGTATGCATTAGTGAATCTCCCCCTATCTATCCATTCACCGACTCGCCTACGGTATATCGCCGCACTCGTCATACACGATGGATAAGGGATGGAATCGGTGCTCTTGCACAGAATGAAAGGACAAAGATAGGGAGAATGCCGCTAACATTTGCTCCCCAGTGCAGCTGCGGGGGGAACTTAGGGTGCTAATCAAACCATTGTCGTAAAAGGATGCAAGTACAGAGTGTCTCTATGTAAGTAGGTACATTCGGTAGGCGCTTAGGTATTAGTGTATGAACAAGTACTAAATATATCCGAGTGCACCGATCTAATGTAAGCCATTCATCAGTAAGCTGGCGGCGTGGAACTTGGAACCAACCTGTCGGGATCAGCCAGCTCAGCTCGGCCCAGCCTACCCGCGCGGCCGCCTCCCGTCAGCAAGCCAACCCGAGAACAGAACCCTTCTATCTTCTATCTTATCGCCACAATGGCGGGGTGGAATGGGTGAATGTGGTGTTAGGTGGCATGCAGTGCGAATCACTAGGGCAGGGGGGGGGGGGAGGGGGCCGACCCGTGACCAACTTGCTAGTGTAGCCTAGTCTACCGTACCATGGCTAATGCTTCGGAATGGCACTGCATGGCATGGGCATGGGCATGGGACACCTAGCATGTGAAATTTCCCCGTTTTCTTTATTCCCATAACACGTCATCCTGGAATCTATGTCGTCTGATCGTATATGGGTATATACTACTACTAGTGGTATGTGTGGATGTGAGATAGTCCAGGGTTGCACAATTGAGGTTCACATTGGCTTTATCATAGGAGAATAATTGGCAGACATGCGAGGTGAAACGATGAGTACGACCTGATCTGAAGGATGAGCAATCTGCTTCATTCGATTGATCGCAAACTATAGCGATGCCTGGATAGATAGATGGTATCTGGTTGTCTAGCAAATGGTAGTAGTAATGTAGTAGTAGTAGCTTAGGTACGGCGATAGTTACGTCGCCTTCCCGTTGCCTGCCGTCATTCGCTTGCTCAAAGACTTCCTATATCTCTCAATCCAAAAAAAGTCCGCAGCCAAATTTTGCTAGGTACTGGGGAGTTCCGTCGTATCCCTTTTCTGTGGGAGAAAAACTTCGACGGGGCGAAGGTTAGATAGGCGGGACTCCCCTCTCTTTCAATCTCTGCTGGGTCCTCTGTGTAGAACGCCGTTACATGATGCAGAGGTCAAGTTCGCCATAAAATTTGGCTCCTATCTCAAATCAGACTGAGTCCGTACCATGCCATGCCGACCAAACCTTAACCGTACCACCCGAACCGAACCAAACCGAACCGACCGCGTCCCTGCCTGTCTGCCGGTCTGCCTGAAGGTCATGAAAAAAAAAAAGAAAAAGAAAAAAGCCGATCATGACTATGACGATGTGTAGTGTATGTTTGTGGAGTGGGGTGACCCTGAAATAGGGATTATATGCACTCCGGGTATCAATATGGGAAGCCCCCTGATGCTGTCATGTGCCGTAAAACCAGACCGAGTGGGAATAAACCGTCAAAACCCCGAAAGAACGAACTCCCCTACCAAAAAAAGACAAAAATAAGAATACGGCGCCCCGGAGAAACGCGAAGACCAATACCAAACTAAGGGGCCGGACAAAGTAAAAACAAAGTCAAGCGTATCGCTAAGAGCCAGTCTGATGGCGAGCTAAAGAAAAAAAAAATTAATAAATCATAACAAATCGCTGGGGTATGTTTGCTCGTGTTCTTGATAAGCGAACACAATAAAAAGCACCGTATGGTAGTGTTGTCATGGTAATGATAGCAACCGCGAAAGTCCGTTATTTTGGTGTGAATTCGTGAGACGACACAGCGATGTGAGCTACGCTTGACGAATCACTCTTCTACCTCAACATCGGAATCTTTGGCATCATTGGGAGGCAGCCATTGTACGAACCACTCCCTGCGGAACCAACCAATCTTTTCAAAGGCGGTCCAGAGTTTAGATGCCTTGTTGACGTCAATCTTGCAGGCCTGCTGCGCGTCCGTCTTGCGAAACTCCTTATCCTGTGGGAAACATTCTAGGCGCCTCTGGAAGATTCGTCGTTTGCTCGTCAGGTAGACGGCAGCGGTCAAACGGAGACTCGAAGCCAACGTGACCTCCTCTTCGTGGAGAAGATGCCGATGGGGGTCGTTGGTGAGGTCCGTGATGCCCGTCTTCCACTCCATTTTAAGGATATTGATTTTACTGGGCATGGAGTCTAGGGGTGGGCAGTAGTCAGGAATCGACTCGAAATCATCATCCGCCCGTGTCTGTGTAGTTCGGCGGGGTGTGGGATCCGGAGTAGAGCTGGGCGCACGCGCGGTGCGCTTGGTCAACCCATTATGGATAGTGGCGACGGCGGGGCCGGGTCCCGCGCGGATGGGACGAGGCTTAGTAGGCGTGGACTTGACTGCAGTTGACTTGGACACTCTGGGTGCTCTGGCGGGCTTTGCGCGTTGGACCTCCTTGCGGATAGGCTGGGTCTTCGCAGGCAGAATAGGTTGCAGCTTAAAATGTCTCTGCCGTGCTTGAGCTTGTCGGTCGGCGATAAGGAGGGCGCGCTCTCTCTTGAGCCACGATCTTGGGTTTTCTAGGTACTTCTTCATCACCTGCGACTGGAAATACAAGACCAACTCGTAATCGTCTTGCTCGGGTGGCGTCGCATTCTTGAAGAGCTCGGCGGGTCGGGCCAGGACATGATGGTCGACAATCCGTCTGGCGTCGGCAGATTCCTCTTGTGCGAATAGAGGCTGCTGCGGCGGAGAATTTGCGATGTCGTGCGTTGGGAATAGAATTGGGTCTTTCGTGGATGTCCCGACGACATTCATGACATTATTGTCGAGCTTGGTGGCAGGCGAGATGGGTGGAGACAGCGGCTGGACAGGACCCGGAAGTCGTCGCACATCCGACATGACGACATCAATGGGCTTGGACATATTTGCGACGTTGTGTTTGTTGTTGTTGTTACTGTTGTTGTGGGCGAAGCATTCAAATTTAGGCGCTTCTGGAGGCGACATTAGGTTGTTGATGTCGCAAGGCTTGTTGGGCTCCGACGGCTTGGTTGAGGTAGACGTCGCCATGGTGAGGCTATTTCCGTAAGGCGAGGGTCTAAGAGAGAATGAGAAAGGTGCAGTGTGGGAGCGAATGTTATTTATCGGTAAGGGAGAGCCGGAAGCCATGGAAGAGTACCAGGCAGCAGATGATGCGTTGGTTTGTAAGCCACAGTACTATGCGCGCACGTTCAATCCACGAGGTGGCGAAAGTTGGGGTGGACGCAACACCGAAACGAGGTGCGGTGTGACTCAATTACGGATATCAAAGTGTAAAAGCGATGACGATGATGTGTATGCCGGATATAATTGGCAATGCATGCGACCGGGTGATGGACGGAGATAAAATGGATTGACTTCAGTCAAGTCGAATTGACACAAATCCAAAGAATTGGAGTTTGTGTATGTGTGATCTATGATTGTGTGATCTGGATGTATGTACGTCCGTAGGAGTGTATAAGTATATGTATGTGTAGGTATGTGTATGTGTGTATAAGTGTTATTGGGTACGGTATTAGATGGGGTGCCCTTGTCAATCGTTGGTTCCGTGGAGTTGACAATGGATGAATGCGTCCAACAATGTACGCGGGAGGGTGGAAGAGAGGGGAGGGGTGTGTATTGATTGATTGGCCTGGTAATCAATCAATCTACTATGTAATAACCTTCTTCTGCTGGAAGACAGTAGAAAGCACCAGACAATTGGGTGCGGAGATAAAAGCGTAAAAGGCGACGGCAATTAGGAACAGAACGATATTGAGAATTGAATTGATCTTGAGCGGATTGATCTTCTATTGTATGCAGGTTGTCCGGTTGTCTGGGGATGCGAATCGTCCAATAATGGGGTTCCTAGGGCAATTATACCTTGGGATGTGTAAATTGGTGCCTGGATCATGCGAGCGTGTTCAGACTGCGCCTGATGAGAGATGATGGCGAGAGAATGCGTAGAAACCAAAAATGCACCGGGATGCTTGCTGGTTGGACCACAGTATTGAAAAGAGTCACCAATCAATAAAATACCACCAACAGCTACTCTGTATTATATGTAAGTAGACGTTCGCTTGATGATGCATTGATTAGGTACCAAATGCCAATCCCAATGCGGATCCAATCCCGTTCCAGGTGTAAGTGACTAAGAACATGTGTAAGAAAATGCGCACTTACTCGTCTGTCTATCTCATAGAGGATGGAGAGGAAGGATTTAAGTACTCGGGGCCGGGCGAATGTGTGAAGAACGCTTCTCAACCATTCGCTAGTGCGTGGCTAAGAATAATAATAGTAGGAGTAGCTGAGCGAGCGGGTGAGAGATCTAAAGTCCGATTCTGACAAGCCGGCATGTGCGGTAAGCTCGGTAGGCCGCTGTACAGTACGAAGGTATTTATGTACATGCGACGGGGAGCAAAGGTGACCACGTATAAATTAGGCGTGGCAACTAAGCAATAGGCGATGAGTCAAGGGCAAAGCAACTCAACCTTAACTAGAGCTAGTCACCCAACTCAGACTAGGCAGATATCAATGCCGATGTTGAACTGTAAGAAGAGAGTGGGAGGGAGGAGAGACAGAGAGATAGAGACAGAGTGGGAGAGAAGAGGAGAGAGGAGAGAGGAGAGAGACGAGAAGGCGAGACCGATAATACAAAGGAAAAGGAAGAAGAGTCAAGTGTGCATCGACGGAGAACAGATGACGGTGATGTAGGTACCTAATGTATGTATATGTGTGTGTGCCCGCGCGCGAGAGTGTGGTGTGTGGTGTATGTAGATGTAGTGGATGTAGGAATGATCAATTGGAGACTTGAGACCAGACAGACACTTAGACAGACAGACCAGACCAGGCCGGAGGCAGCATCGAACCGCAATAATAACGACGGACGGGCAAGGCACCACCATCAGCATCATCCACAGACACCCTCCACCATCCAGCATCCAGCCCAAAACAATACATAGATAAATACCTACATAGACACATACACTACATACGTATTAACCTTAATATCACGTTGGGGTCCAAAAGCCGGGCAGTGAGGGACTGAGGGTTGACGGGTTCGACGCGGGGTACTTGTGAATGGCTCACAAATGCAGGTATAGACACAAGTACCCCGGGAGCCTGAGGTCTAATACGGTCCCATGAGTGGTTGAGACAGCTGAGGTAGTAGACGTGGATGTCTCCTGATGGTGGTAGTAGTGTGTGCGTAGTGCGTGTGTGTGTAGTTCCAGAAAATGGTGGTTGTAAACAGGGAGTCACACTCCCACTCCTCCTGTGCTCCTGTGCTCCTCCCCTCTCCCCGCCCCTCCATGATGTGCAATGTGCGATGTGCGATGTGCCATCTACATCTTGTGCCTTGTGTGCCCATGGCAGAACCCATGGACGACGGATGGATAGGGTGTGTAGACGGAGGGTTTGATGGGTTGTCAAGTTGAAAGTGCAGGAAGTGTACGCGCAGTAGTGCAGGGCAGATGCGTGGGGCGCAGGGATGGCTATCGTTGACTTATTTTGGCACCGAAAGCAAGTAAGATGGCTGAAGTATCTTGGGTATTCCTGATACAAGAGGTACTTTGGGGTCGGACAAGTGACTCTGGCACGCCGGCTGTTGATAATCCAGCCAATCAGGGCGGCGAGATGCCCGCATTCTTCAGCCAACCAATACTCTCTCCACACCACCCTTCCTCCCCTCTCTCTCTCTCCTCCCTTAGGTACCTGGGCAGTCATAGGTGGTGGTTCTGTCCCTTACCAGTAGCCCTATCTAGGTACCCAGCCAGTACCTTAGGTTAGTGTTTACAGTACCCAAGTTAGTGAGTGCATGTAGGACCTAGGTACTAAGTACTCCGTAGACTGGCAGGTAAATTGGTGGGTAGAATACCTATACTGACGGGACTGCCTAATGCACCTAAACCTGCCCGCAAACAGCCATGCTAGTGATAAAATACTACCTGTAAATATAAGTCTCTCGTTCTCTACACGAGACGCTCTCCGTAACATAGACGATTGCTCTCATCAAATCAGCCACAGTCTCTCTCCCTGTCTGGTTATATTCTTCCCCTCTTGAGCCCACCAAGAAAATGTCCAAGCGCAATAACATTCTTATCGTCCATTTAAAGAAACAGGTAAACTTCATCACCAACTCTTGCTCGGAGCCACTCTCCCGCCAATAACAGCATTCCAAGTATCACGGAGTCTTGGGGATGAGTTGTGTGTGTATATGTGTGTGTGTCCTGACGGTGGATGCTCCGTGTTTGCTTGCGACAACGAGAACAACAACAACAGGCAATAATGGACAAAAGGGACAATATTAGTCGGTTCCTCGACGATTTGTAGCTTCTGACTCGTCAATGGACTGGAACCTGTTGTTCGTAGCCTGCATAAAGGATCGTCTCAATTGAAATAGCGCCTCCCTGCGTTCCATGTTTGACGCCCAACAACGAACGGGCCATTGTACCACAGCTCAGTCTTGCGCAAGCTAAGGCGGAACGACAAGAATGTAAAGCATCTGTGATACCTAAACCGGTGGAGCGTCCGTAGTCGTAGGGCCAATGACGACGTCTGATCTCAATTGATCATGGAGTCTAGTTCGAGGGCATTCTGTGTGCCACGTTGGGTACCAACATTGATACAACTTGATCAGAACGATATTCCACTCTTTCACGAAACATGCCATGTCGTGTTATGGCCGCATTCGGACGATATGGGCAATGTCGGCTAGGGCTGTTCGTGTCATGTTCTTCTTCCCCCTCACCTGGACGGGTTCTGAACATTGAATAAAATTAAATTTAAAAATTAAAATAAATCAATAGAATAAGCACAGGCATTATACTCATCGTGGTCAGCTTTATTGTTTCCCCATGTTTGCTGATTCGGCTGAGCAATTACTCATACCAGATTAGTAGTACCTACATACTGTATGTAGTCGAATGGCGTGCATGTGTAAGAGTATATGTAGGTATGTATGCATGGAGATATGTTTGACTAGCGGCTATTGGCGGATAACGTTGGGGTCTAACAATAAAAGCGTGTTGAATGAGAGCGAGGTGGCTACGGCGGCTCTAGAGCCTCTGAAACATGTTGCCTAATGGGTAACCGAGATAGATACGGCATACACAATCCCTTGGATATATAGATGGCTAGATACCCAAGTACCTAGGCGGATAGATACTACCTATGATACTCATGACGAAGCGAACAAATGTCAATCGAGCCCAGACTCATCTTATCGGCGAGTCGCGGGCTTTGCATGTGGTCAATTGTGCATATGTGAATAAGAGGAATAAATTGCCATCGCTTCTAAAGCCCAATGGGGTTTGCCATGTCTGTTGGAGTCAAGATTGAGACTGGTGCAAAAAAAGGGGGCAATACTCCATATACATGATAAATAATACATGATCAACTCGACCGCGTCGCGACAGGGCATAAGATGTTGTTTGTATACCAGCCTATACGACAACAACAAGAAGCAAGGCAGAATGCATACATGAATGATTTGGTAGGATCTGGGCTGCGCAGAGCAATGTGCAGAGCGCACGCAAAAGGACCGTGGCACCAGGTAGTGATAAGCAGGGCAGACGGAACAGGGCAAATTAATTGCTTGGTACTCATTGGCTTGAGTCGAGTCTTCAGTTCGTTCGTTCTGGCGTTGCTTCTGCCTGTAGTAGCGCGGCATGATGCTATTGCTTGGTACGCTCACCCGCTCACCCGCTCACTCATTAACGGCCTGTGAGGTAGAAGCTGACATGACGGGGTTGGTTGATTGCTATACAGTAGGAATATGAATAATGGAATATATGGAATCAACTCGGTCGGAACTGGACTGGTTGATGGCTATGCTTGCTATGGCTGTTTGCTTGCTCATTTGATTCGTCATCTCACGGCAGCCTACCGCGTGTGGACTTGGTTAACCTTCTCCGTTTCTCTATTTATATTTCTACACTACTTTTCTACAGTTCTTCATCCTTGTTTGATGTAGATAAGTCTAACACGACGGATAGTGCGGGAAGAACATCATGGATCATTCCATTAGTGGACGGACAACGAACCGTTGTGGCGATGTCTACCATTCTATTGACTAGATGGAAGCTCCCGAGATCCAAGGTTTGTCCCGTTCAATGCTCAACGTTCAACGTTCAACGCCCCCTCCATCCTCCATCCCTAGACACAGACGAGACGGAGCCGAGATATTCGGAGTTCGGAGAGGGATACAAGTGGGAGAATTGACCAATTGAAGCCAGGAATTGACATGGAAGAAGCTCAATGCGATTGGGCCGCATGTTTTTTTTTGTTCTCTTTGTTTTTGTTTATGCAGCAGCCTAGCTCGCCTTAGCTGGCTTTTGTGTGAGTCATTCTGAGATGGCAAAGAAATGGCACCGAAACTTGGTGGATTGCAAATCTGAGGCGAAAATGAAACAGACGAATAAATTGCCTTTCAATCAATTGATCCACGCTACTCTCGTCGTGGTGAAGTGCAATTGGGCAATTTTCCTATTTCTCGATCCCCCGTCATAATCATTGGCTGCTATGGTGTCCAGCCTGTGCTGGGCAGAGAACCTGCTTTCCCCTTTGGGTCTGGCTTCGTGGTTCTTTACTTAATATTCTGCTGCAGTTTTGAAGTCTGCAGGCAGCAAGCGCAAGCACCTCAGATTTGCCCACCTCAGACTCCTGCACATCGCCCGCACTACATACGACACCACCACACACACACTACTGTACTATGTCGTGTATCCAAGTGTGTGAGAGCAGTGTGAGTGGTAGACTTCCAACCTTGGAGGGTTCTTGGCATGTATCTCTGCATATCATCAAGTACCGATACCCGAATCATTCCATGGGATACATCGACCTGGCAGCCAGTCATATCATGTGCCCAATTGCAAAGTCACAAGCCCCCCCATTTGCGGTTGCATGGGGCCGAATGGGGTGTGCCATTAATAGTACTAAGGCGCGAGGGGTAGCCTGCGCTGCCTCCCCTGCAGTTCAGTTCTACACTACCCATACATCACGACCTATCCGGTAGTACATGGCGTAGTATATGGCTACATAGATCTCCCTAGGTACCTGTATAGCACACCACCGCCTACCTTAGGTGCATCCTTAGGTAAGTGGTTGTTTAGGCAGTGCCTCAGCTGGTGCTTGTAGTGGTGTAAGTAGATTGATAAGCAGGTTGGAGGTCAAGATAAGACCCCACCCCCTCCTCCTCTCTCCTACGCTAGGTACCTACTCCTCCATACAACTTACGCAATTCAACTCAATTCAATTCAATCCAAGCCAATTCAGTCCAATTCATTCCAATTCAATCTAATCCGATTAAAGCCATCAACTATCGATTAAATAGTACATGCATGTATGTGTGTCTGTGTATATGCGTGTACGAAACGGAATTTCTAACACCTACACCGACAGGAATGTCTATGTGAGCAAGGATTGTTTTGGTGATACTAGTAGACGTCAGCTAGGCGTCGATTCCACGGGTATTGGACTCGAATGCTTCTCCCACGTCAAAGAGCAAACAAATATCTACGAATCATGTGCTACAGCTACGTCGAGGACAGGACACACCATCCATCATACAGTGTGTATCTGTAGTACCGCCCACGTACGTTAAACTGGTGGCAGTGTAATAACATGGATAACTTGAATGCAGAGTGAGTGACGCGGGTAAGACCTCTATAGAGCGATAGACTCCGAATCGACTCATGGAAATACGACTTGGATGGCAATAACTACACCACCCACCCTCCCAATCATTAACATGATAAGGTACCACCGAAAACGTACCGACTACCGGTCACGAGTGTGTAGGCGTCTAATCCTCTGCGCTTATTGATGACACAGAAGCCTTGATACTGCTCGACTTACCAGCACCATCCTCAACGCCGCCTCACTTTATTTTGATATTTCTCGATTCCGGGTGATTTCCTGATTGGTTATTCGCATGGTAAGACGAATGAAGTGGTCACCATCCGATGGGTCCGGGATTATGAGCCATTCCTATGTCGCCATTGCTATATCTCAATGTTGGCAGTACTCCCATCTTATGAGCATAACCCCTCATCTATTCATGCTCGGCTCAACTTGCACATAAGATATTCGGTATGGCAAAGGTCACCGAAAGACACTAGACTCGTTAATCCTCGTTTCGGGATGATTATTCATAGGCTCATGGGTAAGACACGGACGGCATACGTAGCCATAAGCACCTTCACCAGCCGGGACTACCCACTCAGCGTCGGCTATCTAGCGCTCCGGCTCTCTGTACTCCGTGATATGGGTTGAGTTGATGAGTCAGTGACTTCAAGTTTGCCTTCGGGTGCCAATTGGCCGTTCAAGAGTCACCTAAGGCTAGATAATGCGGGCTTCTATGGTAGCTTCCGGTCACCCTAGCAAGGACCTTCAATGCTCAAGCAGCTCCAACAGACGAAACACAATGTCTCATATTGGTATCAAGGCATTGTCAAATCGAACGCATCCATTAACAAGGTTCGTGTTACCTCAACCTTGATGACACCCAACCGGATAACCCTAGACCGAAGCACATACAGTATGCAGTGCTTGTAGTAATTCGTTCGTATTGCTATAGATTGCCGACGAGCCATATACCTATACCTACTTGCAGCATGCATGAAAGAAAGATGTTTGCTACTTCAGCTAGGTTTGTTGTTCACTGATATGGCCCAATAGAGATAGTTTGGGTAAGGACAACGAGCTAGGAACCATACGCCCGGCTGCGCGAGATCTTGAAATGGCACGGTAACCTAATCTACATGATCCGCAACGGCACGCGGCGCGAACCTTGTTTTACGGTTTCTTCAAGTACCTTAATACGGGTAAAACTTGTTCGCCTCCCCTCTCCATCAGCTAACCAGTTTCGCCGGTGCACGGCCGATATCATGTGTGTTTTCGTTGTACCTAGCGGTGGCTGCATGCCTCCACTTGGAGGACACTGGGTTAGGTTCCGTATCATGGTTGAGTCGTCATGCCATGTCGATAACTTACGCAGGAGTTTCTTGAAAGTGACTGAAAAGTTACCTCAGTGTGCTCACAGTTGAACACCATCTTTAGCATAACCTGATCACGCTCCTCGGATTACGAATGTCACTTGACCTTAGCTATCCCCCCACCGTTTGATTTGGGAGGGTGGTGATGATGCACCACTGTCAGGCGCCACAAATGCAGAAAATGGTGTGCAAAACCCACTTTCACATGCCCCCCTCCCACCCCTTCTCCCCCCGGCCTACGCAGTAGTGTACAAGCACGACGATGCCGTACCTACATATGTACCTACTTTGAAATATCTATTCAGATATATGATCTCCTTCGAGTACCTCATAAACGCACCTATGGTCATCAAGCAATAAATACCCCCAGTTCAAACCCCTGCCTCCTTCCTACAATTCGTTTGTCCTCATCATTCAATTGAGGAATAACTGTCGTCTTCATAGCAAGACGGAGAATTAGGTCAGTAGCCATGTCAGAACGCGCAAGCAAGCAATCATTACCCCTCCAACCCCTCAATCTAGCTCAACTTGAACGCAATATGGCAGCATCTCGAATGGGTCGCTTTGGAGGGGAATTGATTAGGTACGATATTTACCCCTCCACCCCACCGACGTCGAGACCAACAACTGTCAATGGTTGGGTTAGCCGACTTGTCATTATCGATAGGTAGCATAGATGGGTTTCTGTGGGTGGTTTCTGTATATGGTTGGCTTCCTTGCTACCTTCAAGTTGACTATTTACACTATTTGCAAACTATCCATCTCGTCTACTCTACCCACCTGCGTTTATTGCATGCCATCCCCTCCCTCGCCCCACGTCCCTCTCATCACATCATCAAATCATCAAATGGACCGGGGATGGTATAATCTTACAGTAGTGTTCCGTCGCCAACTTCCGTAGTCGGTGCTTTTCTCCTCTTCGTGCCGTTGCTTGGCGGTGTAAGGTACCAAAAAGTTTACCGCCTCTCTTCGCACCCCGGTCCATCTAGCAGGTTGGGTAGGTAACCCGGGTTGCTTGTTCGTTCCCGGCGTGCAATTCTCTTCCTCCTGCTCTTTCCGTCCTCCTTCTTCTTTTTCATCTTCCTTTATTCCCCTTTTCACCTCCTGTCTTGCCAGGCGTCAGGGTCAATGTTAGGCCTCCCCCGCTTCTACTGTTACCTCGAGACCCAGGGTTTGATCCGTATCGCCGAGCCCTCTGTGCTGCAGACCAGATTCTCGGTTAGGTATCTACTTGTGCGTAGGTATGAGAAAGAAGAAAAAGGCTATACCTACATATTACATAAAAGCACCCAAAGGAGGCGCCTCTCTCTTCGTATCCCCGCATTTTTAGGTCGTTATCCTGCATTGTCAAGCGCAGTTACTGTTCCTCGCGTGATCCCCCGCCTACACTACGTTACTTGGTAGATAACCGTTCCATAGTATTAGTAGTTGCTGTTACTATCCCGATATCTATTATCGGAAATGCGTGTATGTGTCAGGACAAAAACTCCTCCAACCTTGCCTGCATGTCCCAATCTCCCTCAAGCCGCATACCCACACAGATACATACATACGGTACAGAGATGCCAGGCATGAACACTCACAAGAACCCCACGTTGCTTGGCTTTGATCCCGCATCGTGCTCCGCAGCACACTAGCGAATGGCCATTCGCGCTGGCCGTTATGGGTAGGACTGGTTCCAGAGCCTTGGCTCGCTCACGACATGATGCGCAGCGGCTCACACATCGTCTTATGCGGTACCCTAATAAAATACGAGCAATAGACGGTAGTGCCAAACTTCGCCGAGGATAAACGGCGCTCGGCGTGGCCTGTCTTTCTTTTTCGTTCCCGCCGGCGGTGTCGTAGGGATCCGAGCAAACGAACCAACGAGCCGACGAACCAAACCCTGGCCCAATGCGCCAGTCCAGACTAACTGAACTGGCTGAACTACAGCTGTTATATGTGCGTATGATATGGTATGGATGGAAGGGTATGTACTATCGGCACGGAAGCAGCCGAACTGAAGTGCAGAATGCATCAGCAAAAAAAATAAAAAATCTGACATCTCACAGATGGGCGGCCATTTCACTACTGCAAGCACGGTCAGCAGCAGTACCAGCGAGCCAGAGTTTTTTTTTCCCTCCCCCCAATAGTGCATTTTCGATCCTGAATTTTTCATGCACGATTATCACAGACTTTTCCTCTTCTCGGTTTCGGCCGCTCTGGCCTCGATGACTGCCGGGTTCGGATCACACACTACTTTCTGCTTCTGACCTACCTTACTTTATCTGTCGTCGAGCCCGTCTGACATGACAGATAGGCACATAGGCAAGCCAGACAAGACCGACAAGACAGGTCGGGCCGCCCGGTAATTGCTCTGCTTACTGGTTACCTTGCTACGTTCTCGCTCCTCGGTTGGCCCTTCCGCGTAAGACACGTCTCAACGAACGGGGAGAGGTCGCTTTAACCTAGGTTAGGCGGCTCTGACGAACGGAATCTGCTGGGTCTAGGTCTTGGTCTGGGTCTGTGCCTGTGCCTGCATCTATGTTTGTGTTGTGGGCCTCGCTGGACTTTATCTTCCTTCGATCTGCTTCTTCTCTCCCTCTCTCTATGCGCTGCCAACCACTACGTTTCTTTCCCTTCGTTACTAGCACGGGCATAAACACGAGCCTTGGCTTTCCTTTTCACCTCGGGTGCACGGGATAGATTCAGATTGTTTTTACATATCTTCTTGCAAACACAATCTAGTCTCTAAACCTTGTTGGCTTGCTAGGTAGCTCGCTAGCTAGATATATCCGTCGCCCCCGAAGCAACCCGACGCAGACATTCCCTCGCGCTTACTAAAGCGCCCAAACCGAGGGATAACAACTAGCAACCGGGATACTAGAAAGTGAGCGACGGTGAAAGAAGGAAGTGATAGTAAAAGGACGATGCAATGGCGGAATGTAGGTGGAAAAGCACACTCTACCCCTCAGATCTATACGTTGAGGCCTGCGGCGCCATCGTGTTCGACACGTCGACGCACCCGCACAAAGTATGCCTGCTATACCACCCAAAGTGCGACGAGTGGATTCTGCCGAAGGGGAGGCGGAACTTGCACGAGAGCCGGGCGGCGGCGGCGCAGCGCGAGGTGCGCGAGGAATCGGGCTACGGCATTGAGTTGCGACAACTGACGCTGTCCACACGTGCGCCAGGGGATCAGGAGCCTGCCGACGTCCGCGACGTCCCTCGCACTTACGACAAAGTCGTCGAGCCGTTCATGCTCGACGTCCGCGACCTCGGCAAGGAGAAGGGCGTTAAGCTCGTCTGGTGGTTCGTCGCTACCCTCGACGGCACCGCTGGCGAGGGCGAGTCGCAGTTCAAAGCTATGTTCATGAGGCCGGATCGCGCGGTCGAACGGCTTACGTTTCAGAAGGACCGCGATGTGCTGAGGCGGGCTATCGAGATCATGGAAGAGAATGGCGGGGCGACGCGGTAGATTATCTACTACATCGCTCGCTCGCTGGTGAATGGATGGCAAACGATAGACGGTAGAAGGGTCCTGGTACTCGTTCCCTCTCATTAATCTTTTATACGTTAGATAGACAGAGGAGGAGGTCTTTTTTTTTTTTTTTTTTTCGTCGAGTGATGTAGTTAGTTGGTCGTCGAGCTTGATCTGCACTCGCTCCGCATCCCACGTGTGGTGTAACGCACCTTACCTAGACACTATATGCTAGTGCACGCGGATCAAGATGCCGTTAGTTCGTTCGTTTCCGCCACTGCCTCTTCGTCTGGCGGCGCTGCGCATGACGGAGGGTGCATTAGTTCGTAGCTGATTTGCCTCCATACGTACATACAGCCGGGCCCATGTCACGTCCCCCACTCGCTCTCGTAGCTTAGGTAGCTACACAACATACCTAGCTAGGTATCTACTGGCCTAAATTCTCACTTACGTTCGTCTGCCGTGTGGCTGGCTTGCATACTCTATACTGTACGTCTTATTGGTATGATGCGCTTAGTTTGCGGAGGCTTAGTAGGGGGTAGTGAATGATGAAGTCAGCTTGTGTAATACTACTAGTAGAATATTCCATAATCGTGTATAGTGAGGTTGTGTTAGACCGGGTTAGTTATAGGGTCCTTGTCCTGATGCAAACTGCCTACCTAAGTACCTTTGTAAATCCGTGGTAGTGTTGAGTTGAAATCACCTTTTTATTATAGGTTGGAGGATGGGCAGTTCGAATTCTACCGCAAAGATGCATTTTTAGATAACTAGAAGCAAGCAGAACAACAGAAGATAGAGAAAATAAAGACGGGATAATCGACTTACTAGCGGGAACGAAGGATTGATTTTCTTGTTTTTTGATAGGCGCCATATTTATCCCGCTTTCTTTTTTCTTTTTTTGTTTAGAATAACTAAGTACGCCCATGAATTAGCAGTATGAGATGGGTCAGTGTCTCATTTGAATTGTGCTTAAACCGGTGTATAAATACAACCCTCTGCTCAGTTCTATCTAGGTGCTTCCTTATCAAGGGTATAAAGAACTATAGAGTCGCATACGGGCGCATATTACACTTAAGCTATGATGACTATGTTTAAAACATAAGGCTTGGTGAAGCACTGAGCGCTGTCTTGGTAACTCCACGCTAGACCTGACTCATCTAACATTCGCTACAAGTTCAGCTTGTGATGTCCAGTATCGTCAATTTAGGCCAGATGAGCACGAGGTCGATCTAGATACACGCTCCCCCAGCCACATTCGAATAATCGGTGTGATATTTATACTAATGAATTATATTGATAGTTTACCACATAGAGTAGACTGTAGCAGTAAGGCTATCGGATATATTCATATTGGCATCCCTATCGATGCGCTCCTTAGATCGCTGGGATTGACGATACCGTGGAGAGTTAGAGGCATTACTTCGCTGTTAGTATCGAAATACTGACTTTAATTTGCAGAGAGACATCGCGGTACTTCTCATTATGGGTAGGTGGGCGAGAAGAGGCTTTTAGGGGATTCCAAGTCTCTGAGCTTGTATATTTTAGGAAGTATATCTAGCTTACCTCTGCAAAGTTAAGAGTTGCTGCGCCTTTTTCACAAGCGAGCCTGCCGAAGCCTATCATATCGCCGTCGAACTTGCTTTCTGGATGCCCGGAATCCCTTCATGGCTAGACGGGGACAGTTTACTCTAGAAGACTGGGGAGCAGATTGTGTTCTTTGCATAGTTCGGTGTGAAAGGATAATAATACTTTCGTTTATTATGTTTAATAAGTGCTTCCGACTTTCTGGGCCCGAAGCCGAAACTCAAACGTTCTATCGTTCTCATGAAATTTGCATGACTCATCACAACGTTACCTCATCCTCACTTCGAAACCTAAGATCTCGTAAAAAGACAC
Organism: Xylaria sp. Z50; assembly: GCA_037356035.1. NCBI lineage: Eukaryota > Fungi > Ascomycota > Sordariomycetes > Xylariales > Xylariaceae > Xylaria > Xylaria sp. Z50. The sequence continues at coordinate 185,330 of JBAWJU010000071.1, forward strand.
ATATACCTCAATCTAAAACAGCAATTTCAGCAAAAATGCCTAAATGGTCCGTGATCCACGGCTTCTCGAAGCCGCCCCAGCGCACGATCTCCTGCTGCTCGGTCTCGCCGGGAACCTGCACGTCGGCGCCGAAGCGGGCGAATTTCTCAACGGCGACCCCGCCGCCGTAGAACACTTTATCCATCCGCGAACACCCGTACAGCCGGCGTAGCTCCGGCGCCGCCTGCTGGCCCCACGTGTACCCCTCGTCGCTGTCCTCCCGCCCGCCGAGCTCGAGGTACGCGTCGCGCAGCCCGTTGGTCTCGTGCAGGGTCCGGTCGAAGGGCTGGATTGCGTTTAGGTCCCCTGCCACTGCAGTCGGGTGGGTATTAGTGGGTGACGCTCTGATCATTGCTGCTTATCTAAAGTGTGTGGGTTTGGGGAATGAGGTTCTTGGGACTTGTCGGCGAACTGCTGAGCTGTCTATCTACCATGGGGGAATGGGTGAGAGATAAATGGGTGAATGGCCATACGAAGTAAATGAGAAAAGAGGAAGGGAGCACTTACGCAGCGCTCCGTGAATGCCTTCTTCACGCATGAACTTCGCTGCTAGAGCTACTTGCGGAGGGCGGTAAGCGGGTTCCTGAGCGAGGGACTCGAGATGGGTATTGCAGAAGCGAATAACTTTCCCATCGCTCCCACCCCCGCCTTTACTTCCCCCCGAGGCGAAAACAACATCCACGAAAAGCGCATCACGATCCATCCTCGTGAGCGCATAATGCACGCGGAACACGCCCTTGATACGCAGCCTCCGGTCCACGAGCGTCGTGGTGCCGTACGCGCCCGACGCCCAGCCGCCCGTGTCCACGTCTGTGCGGAGGAAGCCCTGCCGCACCCACGCCGCGCGGCCGATGGTTTCTAGATCGCTGGGGTCGCATTCCTGCAGGAAGATCACGACCGCCGTGCTCGCTGGGAGAGCGGCGATGCGCGCCTCTAGTTCCCGAAGCCCGGCTTCCATTCGCGCGCGCGCGAGCGGGAGCATGAAATCTATGTTCCAGCTGAACAGCGCCAGCCTTTTAATCTCGTCGGATCGTGTTTTCTCAGTTAATTGAGCGTCTACTTTTTTCCACGTCTTTACCGTGCCATCGAAGCCGTAGATGGCCTGCGGATGAGGCGAGTCCAATTCCCATGGTACTGAGCCCGCGGGCTTCCGTGCTAGCTCGATTTGTTCGAGGAGGGCCTTTATGGCTTCATTCATGACGACTGACGTGCTATTTATGGATATGTGGCGATTGGAGGACGGAGACGGGTTTGGGATGAAGGGTGTATTTAAGATACTGGGTAGGACTCGAGTGGGACGATGTACAGGTGGGATGAGGTGTGCGCGGATTTTGCTGACATACGCAAAATGCCTACCGAGGGATTTCATAATTGAGGGCTTGCTTCGCATACACAATTGGTAGTGTATAGACGTAAAGATAGAAATTGTTTAGTAAGTTACTGACGTATTCATTACCGGCTGCTGCTGGTTGGAAGTCGGTAAATATAAGATTTATATTGTGTGTTTTGTTTGGGTATCTTCTCATTACGATGATCCAACGTCTACCTTGGCTACTACTTCTTCGTGCCCGCTAAACATTGCTAGCTAGTCCGCTAACCGGTGAAAAGGAAGACTACATTAATCCTTTTCAATCATGCCATCCATCTATGAGAAGAACAGGGTAGCTTCTATATTACAACGTGTGGTTCTTCGTGCTTCCTGGTCCAAGTTATACAAACCAACCAGATTATAACTTGAACACATCCGGCAGACTATGGAAGGGGAGGGGAGGTGTTTAGGCACTCGTGCTAAAGTAGTAGTTCTCCCACAAATACTCGTAATCCTCGAGGATACCGGACACGAGACTTGGCATGCGCCGACGCACACCAGTTATGAGACCCTTGGTGACGTTTTCATAGAAGGCTCCCCTCATTGTCCACCACCCAGCTGCCCAGTATCTCTTGCCCCATTCCTCCTGTTCTAGAGAGGTGCTCCGGAAGCCTCGGTCGCGTAGTTGTCGCGCCGTATACTCGATGCTGAGTCCAATGACCCACGGTGCCCATGACTTCTTGTCCTTGCTTCGAGACATGGCCACGGCATAGACCAACGGCGATATGATGTGTAACAATTCAGCAGCTTGGCCGGATCTCGATAGAGTGTTGAGAAGTTTAGCTGCGGGTTTGATATCGTCGGCTGTCAAGACTCGGCTCTGAAGATAAGAGCTTACATCACCAGGACTAGGCAGACTCGGCAGACTCGACTTTGTTCGTGGCATGGTCCATTCCTTCTCATGGGCTGGCTTGGCTGAGCCGTTCTCATCGGCCGAACTAGGCTCCTCTCCCATCAGCTCTTTCAAGGCATCCTCATCCGACTGGTCATCTTCGGTTGGTATGGGCTCCCGCTCAGGGAGTGGTGGGGTGACGAGAGGCCTGGAACTCGTGATGCGCATCAGGAGGAGACGACATATTGCCTTGAGGGCCTCTAGTACTATGATCACACGCCAGCGCATCTTCTGGCCCCGCCGCTTCGCGGCCATCTCCCACAGCAGTTCGGTGTATTGAACGATTTGTAGCAGCAGAGCTATCCTGCGATACAGGCTGCTCTTGGCGGTCCAGAACCTCGTGTAACGGGCATGAGGACCGGGTATCCTAGTGGCGGATAGCGAGGGGATCTTGTTGAGGGCATTACGGAGTACGGCATCGTGATAGAGGGCGAGTAGCTGGACGCCGGAGTGGACGGTTTCTGACGCGATCTCGGCATCACGGAAGCGACCGGGGATGACGTAGGTCAGGGATCGCAAGGCGCTTTCAATCTGTGAGACCTGATGGGCGTTCTTGGTGATGAAGTCGCTGTACATGTGCAGCCATTTGGGCGACATGGATGCGAGGTTACGGACGGGGTTTCTCGATGATATCGTCGTTGTCGTTGTGGAATGCAACGCGGCCGTCTTATGGAGCGAGTCAGGCGGCAATGACATAAAAGTCAGTCGGGGGACGAAGTTTGATCAATTGGGTTATCTATCTTATTAAAATGGGAATACGTTAAACGAGAAAAGGCAATAGAAAAAGGGAATGGGAAAGGAATGGCGAAAGAGGGGAAGAATGATGTGGGTGAGGATGGGTGAATGTTGGGATGTAGAAGTGATAGAACTATCGACGAGGGTTTCGCGTCATTGGACTCTCTCACGACAGTCCGGGTTTGGGGGGGCCACCTACTCCCTTCAGTTGAACTGGGCGTTGGAACTACCTCGGCTCGGGGTGGGTTATTGTACCCAAGTGTTCTTTCTACACGCTATACCTTAAGAGGCCTGCTGTGAGAGGGTAGGTACTCTCTGGAAGGGCGCTTGGGCCACCTATAATCCCCATCGAGACTATACCTAGGTACTTTACAATACTTATCAAGGATGTATATACGACGAGATACTTCGGTAGGTAAGCATCATTCCAGCGCAACATGGCGTTTTCGACTCGACTCCCAGTCTCTCATTCATCATCATGCCTAAATACATGTAGTACACTACCCATAGCCGTACAAATGCTACCATTACCAGTCCATCTTGTCTCTCCTCTGCCAATTATCTTCCTTCATTTTCGAATTACCTATTACAGACCATTAAACAAACAAAAAACATTACGCAAAGCCTTGTCCGGCCTTTTACAACGTATTCGGTCATGGGTATCAAGATGACGAAAAGCCTCATTACTTACTTATATCATGGCTGATATCACCCACGACACTCGCACACGCCATCACTCCCATTAGATCTCCCGGGGCTTCACCTTGGCCTCGAATTTAATAGGCCTGACGTTGAACCAGCCATCCTGCTCGAGCTTGTAGTCGGGATTCACCGCTTCAAAATCTATGTCCTTGATCATCTTGGCCAGCACCACCATGCTGAACTGCACTGCCCAGTGCTTGCCGATGCACTCTCTCTTGCCGTTGCCGAACCACTTCTTGACTCCGGCGGGCAACTTGTCAAACGACTCGCCCATCATGCGCTCGGGCTTGAACGCCAACGGCTCCTCAAACACCTCGGGGTCACGGTTGACGCCCGCGAGGACAAGGATGACAGCCTGGTTGTGGGCGATCTGGTACTTGCCACCGCCGAGGAGAATGGGGCTCTTGTCGCCCTTCCTGGGGATTGGCTCGATGTTGAAGCCCGGTGCCGCAAACGACAGACGGAGAGACTCTCGCATCACGCCCTCGATGTACTTGAGCTGTGATAGATGCTCGTACTCGAACTCGCCGTTGCCGATGACGGTGTCTAGCTCTTGCCGCGCCTTGGCCACCACTTCGGGGTTCTGCAGGAGGAACAGGATGCTTGCGGTGAGGAGACACGGCGCCGTGCTACTGCCGATGGGCATGCTGACAATCTCGTCAATGACTTCTGTCTCCGTCAGCCCCTTGCCTGTCTCGGGATCCTTAGCAGTGAGGAGTGCGTCGAGGAGGTCCCGCCGCTCCGTAGGGTTGTCCTTGCGGTATTGCACCAGCTCCGCCCCGTAGGCTCGCAGTGTTTTGGCAGACGACTTCCACTTGCCGCCGTAGAACAGCCAGTTCAGGATGCCCGGCCGTGTCGGGCGCTGTATGGCCTCCGATGTCGAGTCCTCCATGGCTTTGAGGGCAGAGTGCTCAGGGCCCGTGAGCCCGTTGAGCCTCTTTCCAAAGAGAGTAGCCGTTGTGGTCTCGAGGTTGAGTCGATTTAGGTCTCCGAGGGGCGCAATCTTGTTATCGACCCCTAGACCTTTCCATTTCTCCATAAGTTCGTTGGTGATGTCCCGCATCTCGTTGAAGTTGTCCTTGAGCGCTGAGGTTGACAGCTTGGGTGCGATGATTCGGTGGGCGATCCCCCACGAAGGCTCATCGTCGAATGCCGTGAAGAGAGCACCATGTACTAAGTATCGGATCTCGACGATGGGGCCGCCCACGAACTTCCGAAATCGCTTTTCATCACATAGTTCCTCCGCCAACGCTGCACCCGCCACGAAGACGAGTGTCTTGCCCAGCACCTTGATCTGGAATATCTCTCCGTACTTCTCGGATAGCTTCTTTAGAGACCACCACGTGTTACTGGGGTCAACATCCTTGATATTTCCCAGTAGAGGCAGGCCTGGCGGCTGGGGAATGGGTTGAGACATGATGGCTTGTTGGTTGGGGGAAACACAAGCTTGCTGGGAGAGTGGAGGTGTGCGTGTGATGCTCGAAAGAGCAGCAGCTCAGGTTTTAAGGCATGGGCCGACTACCGTGAGGAGCTGTGCTCCTCACTCATTTCACCGCAATATACCGTGTGAGAGGGCCAGAACCACGTCACAAACTCCCCAGCTCCCTGAGCTAAACTACTGTACCAATTTGCTTTTTTTTCGGGTCTCACTAGCAACGAATATAACGAATATCTGCAGGTGGAGAGTCCAATCGAAGACGGCTGATATGTCATATACTGTTGAGGACCAATCCTAGGGATGATCTGCCGTACCTCTTGCATTAGTCTCTACCAGATCGGTGCAACGACGGGGCCCGTCCTGGCCACTGGGAAGCTGAGCTGCCTTGTACCCCTAGCCGACGCGGAGATCTAGCATTCTAAGAGGTTTAGGTTTGCTTGACACCAGCTGAGTCGAACCGCTCTAACCATTCTCTTCTGGTACAGCAGCCGTACGCAGCTAGCCATTTTCATGCATGATAAGCCAGACCAGTGTCGAGTGCGGAAATTGAGACGAGAAGGAAACTCTCCGCTTTTTATTGGGTGCAACAATTACGGTAAGACAAAGATCGACCGGGGATCGAAACGAGAGTCGATCTTCGTTATGATGTACCTAATAGTCTCTCTTATAGCGTATCCCGTATACTATACCGCACCACAGACATCTCGCTAAATACCGCAGTATGCCTCTCTCTCTGGAATACAAATGGATATTGTGTAGTTTGACGTGAGAATAGCTATAGGAAAGGAATAAGAGATCGGTAGATGAAAAGGGCGGCTATACCCGCCCGCCTCGAAACCCGCCAGCCATCTTTTCGGGAACCTGGATTCCCCACATGTTTCTCTCCCCCACTTCGTAGGACGACGCGTTGCCGGTTCTGTGCAATATTGAATAGGTGCCCAGCCTCGGCCTGGCACGCGAACCAATCGCGAAAAAAGTATAACGAACCTAGACACTGCACTACAGTGCACGACTCGTACAGAATATACTCTAGTGACACGGTCATCTAGGACTAGTGTATACTATAGCGTCTGGCGGCTGGTAGTATAGTTTGTCGAATGCAGTAGTGTGCACAGGTTAGATTAGTATGGGGTATGTAGTGTACGCGCTCAACCGAGATTAGACCAGAGGTGCCAAGTCGTACCGCCGCCATGAACTGCGGTGAATAGCATCAAGGTTAACGGTTTAACAGACCCGTTTGTGCGTATTCATTGATGCCCGACGAAAAAGGTTCGTTTGAAATGTATTGATATGAGAATAGGTAGGTCTGTTTTCATGATTGTTTCTCTCTTTTTTTTCTTTTCTTTCCAGTAACTCGAGGCCCGGGCTCTGTTCAACTGTCTTTCAGAAGAAAGAAATACGTGGCGTCGGCTGGCCTAGGATTAGCGAGTATTGCAGGCCTATCAGATACCGCGGGGTTCGCATTACACAGTTATTTAAATGGCTGGTAGCTATATATGCAGGCCGTCACCGGCTACCTTGATACAGCATTAAACCGAGGATATAGTGCTTCAAGAAGCTCTTCACTCAGCAACGCAACTACTGTGGGGGTGAGACCTTGCCGAGGCCGCATCCTAAGGGAAACAACGACGACGACGACGACAACGACGACGGGAATCTACTGAAATCTGAGTACAGGTTTTGGTGTTTCCTTCGTCTATACGTGAAATCGTTCACCTTTTCTCATATTGTACGTTTTGAGGACGCTGCGACAATATATATTAACATAAGCCAGTCCAAGGATGACGTTATGCCCACGCTCACAGAGATGTTCGGTAGGACGTATGAACTTGCGGAACAGCTCCCTTTTCTGTGTATGGGAATGCATCGGTCTTGGCCCCGGGGGTCTTTCGACAGGCCGCAGCCATTTTCGGCACCTCTCATTTATTCCCAACCCACCTACACTGGCCGCGATTTTTTGCTACACTGGCCGTGCTCTACCTTCGATGGTTACCACACCTAAATATAGTATAGTTTTAACTAGGGGCTAAACTATTTAATATACTTTTTATCTAAGTAACTTGTATAAGATAGCTTTATTAAGAATATATACGCTTTTTAAAAGTTTTTAAAAGCGTATATATAAAAATGCGCGCTTTTTAAAGGCTTTTAAAAGCGTATATATTAAAATATACGCTTTTTAAAAGCTTTTACAAGCGTATATTAGTTAATATATGCTTTTTAAAAGCTTTTTAGCAGCTTAAATATATATTTATATTATAATAAGTTAGGTATATATAATAAAAATAGTTTTTTATTAAATATAAAGCTTATAGCATAATAAAGCTTTATTATTATTATTATTATTATTATTATTATTGCTACTATTATTATTGTTATTATTATTATTGTTATTATTATTATTATTATTATTATTATTATTATTATTATTATTATTTTTTTTATTTTTTTTATTAAAAAAAAAAAAAAGTAAGTATTAAAACACTAAGATTTTTAATAAGCTAATAGCTTATATTATATAACTAGTTAATATTATACTATAATAATACTTATTAATAAGCTTGCTTTTTATAATATAAAATATATTATATTTTATTTTTATAATTATTAATAATTATTATAAGTTAATATATAATTTTATATAAATAAAAAAAGCTATATAATTTGTTAATAATATAACAATTTTAAATATTTGTTATTAATATATAAAATATAGTATTATTTACTTAGCTAATAGTATTTAAAATAATAAGTAAAGCAACTTTTTATATTATAATAAAACTTTATTAAAATATTTTTTATAGTATAATTAAAATATTTTTTATAAGGTATTTTATAGCAAAAGCTTTTAAAAGATTTTAAATATTTTTAAGTATATTTATTTGCTACTTTAAAGCTAGGCATAGTAATAATATTGTTATTGTTATTATTATTATTGTTGTTATTGTTATTATTATTATTATTATTGTTTTTTTTTTTTTTTTTTTTTTTTTTTTTTTTTTTTTTTTTTTTTTTTTTTTTTTTTTTTTTAAAAAA
>JBAWJU010000072.1:0-191744 GCA_037356035.1 Xylaria sp. Z50
CCCTACATGCCTGCATCAATAATTTAGCTATATTGTTTTTTTTTTTTTTTATATAATAATTATAATATATTTTAGCTATTTATTTAATTATATATTTATATAAAAATATTATTTAATAAAAAATATTAATATAATATTTAATTAAATAAATAATTTAGCTATATTATTTTTTTTACTTATTTTATATAATAATTATAATATATTTTAATTAATTATTTAATTATATATTATAATTTTAATTTATATTTTTAATTATATTTAAATTTAAATAAGTTATTATTATATTATTTTATAAAGCTTTAATTTTATTTATATTATTATATATTTTTTTATATTATTTTATATATATATTTTTTTTTATATATATATTTTTATATATTTTATTATTATTATTATATATATATTTTTTTTTATATTTTAAAAAAGCTATTTAAAAAAACTATAATATTTATTAATAATAAATTAATAAATAAAATTTAACTAATTTTTTTATTAATATATTAAAATTTTTTATTATTTTAATAACTTATATAAAAGCTATTTTAAACTTATAAATATATTAAAAACTTTTTAATAATATATTATTATAAATTTAAATTATATAAAATATTTATAATATTTTTATATTAATTATTATAATTTATTAAAAAATAATATTATATTATTATTATATTAAAATATTAAATAAAAATAAAATAAATTTTATAAATATAGCTTAATTAAAAAAATTAGCTATATTTATTATAAATATAAAATTAATTAAACTATATATTATTTATAAATAATTAATTAGCTATTATAAAATAAATATAATAAAATATATTTATAAACTATTTTAAATAATATAATATATATAATTATAATTAAGTTATTAAAAAACTATTTTAAATAAATTATAAGCTTTTTAAAAAATTATTTTAATATTATAATAAAAAGTAAATTTTTTAATAATAATATTATAAAGCTAATAAAAAATTTTTATATAATTTTAGTAGGCTTATATTATAAAGTTTATTTAGATAAAGTTAAATTTATTTGGTTAGTGCTTCTTATGCTAAGCTAATATTTCAACGGCGTCGGGTACGAGTTTGGTGAGTTAATACGGTACTACTATTTCCAGGTATCAAACAGGGTCCGGGGTGGTAGAGGCTACCTACCTGCCTGCTTCTTATTTTAAGTAGGTACTTACTGTTGACGCTTGAATGGTGGCCCCAACGAGCGACAAACCGAACAAGAGAAGAGGAACGCAATGCCTTCGAAAGCAACCTGCTCACTCATGTTGATATAGGTAATGCATGTATATATAATAAATACAGTGCACAGCATAATAATTAAATTTTACCCAGATAGATGGACAATTGTTCAATTTAGGCATGGATTTTGATGGTAGTGTATACAATTTCTTGGACCTGCTTTGCGTCATCGCTGTCATAGCTGTCAATGACGCAGTGTCGACAAAAAAAGTCGGTGCTCCTCGCTGCCCCTCGGTTCGTTGTACCCTTCGAGTCTGGCATCGATGAACAGGTAACTAACTCCCAACGGCTTGTCATGGGTCGTCTTGGCACCAAGTGCAACTTTGCAACCCTACCTGCATACATTACTAAACTACCTAGACAGTGCACTACTGCAGTAGTTTAGATACAAGCAACTGTAGATCCCTACGACCGTCGTATTCAGTTCACCCGAATGGTGATGTGGCATATACTGAATTCAGCTTGCTACCTGATAAAAAAGAATTCATGCATGGACTATCGCCGTTCCTTTGGAGGCTTCGATACATAGGATATATGTATTGCCTTGCTATTTGGTATCAGTTGATACCACGAACTAACTGACTTGGTTCATGCAACAGAGACAAGAGAACTCTATAACCACCCGACTGCGATCCCCACCATGCGCATTCACGGCTGAAATATTGGCATAGAAAATATCTATTCAATTACTTACACGTTTCCCCCTAATTAATTAGCAGGAAAAGCCCTCAGTCAGCTGAGAGGTCACTCGTTCACTCAATAACCAATCAACTGATCTGTCTTCTTTCCCAAGCCGCGAAACGTTCGCTTGGGCGGGGAAACCGGCGTCTTCACTGAACACAATTTTCTCACGTCGTCATCCTAAAGCTGCGGTCAGAGCAAGCCCGTGACCTATACTTACACTACACTGCCGTGCCTTGCATGTAAGCTGAACTGCACCCGCTTGAATGAGGCGGTCTCCACGAGCCGGCAATTACAAGTACCTAAGGCCTAGAATCCTCTTAGCCTGGATTCCACACTTGCAAACAAACACTGCAGCTCAATTGCTCACATGACTGATCGACCCTCTTAGCACTACATCGCCAATCAGGACACCACAACTTGTCTCGCAAACATGACGTGATAATCTGTTGTTTATGCTTTTGATGCGACGGTATAGTCCGAGGAGTCACTTTCTAGATAGACTGCGACTCACGTTCGCAAACCGAAAACCCCAGAGGAACCCTAAGCATGATGGCGCCATAAAACCGTGACACAAAAACATGCTTAATTAAAGCATCATCATAACAACGCCCCAAAGTCTTTAGATCGCAGCATACTTCTACTAGTACATTTGGACCTATATTCGTGACTACGCTAGCGAGAAACAGAGTGCTGTTATAGCCAAACCAATACTGCCTCACTGCTACCAACACTAACACTAGCGAAGCCACCTGAGACGGCGACCGTTTCGGTATCCTGACGCACATTCTTGACCTCTTTGCCCTGGCTCTCATATGTCCACTGACTGCCCCCGTACGTGATAGTATCAGCAGCAGCGCCCGCACCCGCTGGCGAGTTTAGGTGGTATACTGTTACCTCCACCACATGTTCAGGGACCTCGAAACTCAACGTAACGCTACCGCGCGCTTCCGTCGACGAGGTTTGATTCCAATAGTGCATATTTACAGCGGCTATGCGCTTCGGCGTACCATCTTCGTAGGCAGCATACGCCGCGACATTGCTACCGTCGACCGCGAGTTGCGAGACCCGCGTCTTTCCAGACTCTCCCTGTGGTGCGTCAATATACACCATTTCCGAGCTTAGTACCCTCTCTTTCTCCTCAATTCCTAGAGAGAAGCAAGAGGAGCTACTTACTGCGAAAAAGTTAGTTTGACAAAATACTAGCTGAAGAACCATACACGAGATCGGTTTGATTACATACCTATGAAATCTGCCAGGAAAGGTTGCGAGTAGTAATTTGAGAATACCTGCGCCGGCAGTCCCGCACTCGCAACGGGAAGCCACAGGTTATAACCCGCATCTTTTTAATAGCATAAAAAGTCAGCATGCCTTCCGTTAGAGGCGAGAGCCTATGATGTCTCTCAGACATCTATGGCTGTAAAGCTTTCAAGCCATAACCCAAAGTAAACAAGTGTACTTATTACTCTTATTGCGACTCAGAGAGTGCAGTCAGAGGAAATTGGTCTTAGCAATGGACGAGAAAGATAATTAACTTACGCATGATCTGCTGGTAGTTGATACGCGCAACGCCTATAGCCATGCTATAGAGATAGAAATCAACTTGCCAGCTTTAGCTAAGTCATTAATTCATTTTTCAAGACTATCTTGATGAGGGTTACTGACAGAGCCGAGCCGAGCCTAGCTTGATATTCATATGTATTTTTAGGTTGTAGCGAATTTCCTACTTCAGATAGCACTACGAGGGCTCAAAGTTAGTGATTGCCATCCCAGATGCGGAGTAAAAGTGTTACAAACGTGTGGAGAGCACGAAAGCCATAGCTCTAACCTTTGTAGGAGGCCTGTGTACTCTAGAAAATGACTTAAACGAGGACAGAAGGGCGCTAAGCTTTCCTTACCGAATGGTATTTCGGGCTTATTAGTACGCAGCCAGTCAATCCGCACCCTAAACCGGTCAATATTGGTGTGAGTGAGCGTGAGGTTCATAAGCACGCTCCCGAGAGTTGCGGCCGTGCCTGCGTTTCCTTGGTAATAGTGGCCGGCGACCTCCTTGATGACACTGTCGGCGTCGATGCCTAGGTTGAAACACGTGTCGACCGGGAAGCTATTGGATGAGGCGGTATCAAAGGCTGAGAAGAAGCGCCCCTGACGTAAGCTAGGCACTGCATCCTTGATCGCCGACACATACTCGGTCCAGTTTCCAACGTATGTCTTGCTGTTTAGGTTCCCTTGGTACTCTGGAGGTTGAAGAAGAATTCCGTTGGCACCTGTGAACGTGTTTGCGTAGAGATCTGGCTCATTTCCGGGTTGGATTGAGAAGATTTGGTCTTCGTCTATGGTATCTAATGCTGACTGGACCCAAGCAATGGGCTCGCTGATGTTCCTTGTAGCCAAAGGCACTTGAATGATGTACACGGCGTTGGGGAACCTCCCTGCGAAACTCCAGTATGATGGCCCAATGGCAGTGTGCCCGATGTCTTGGTAATTATCTTGCTCAGCCACGGGGAACGCCGGCTCCTCCTGACCGGGCAAATATTTCCCGTAATCTGGGGACGTTCCGCCTAAGCGGATATTTGGTTTCCCGCCTGTCCTTGAATAAATAGCGTCCATCAAATTGATTGAAAAGGCATTGACGTTGCCCTCATCATCCTCCGCATAGCGTGTGAACGAGGCCTGCTCGAAAGCTAATCCTAGAAAATCGGGATCTATCTCAAGGGAAGCTTCTTCTGGGACGATTACTGGAACCTGGACAGAGCTTGAAGATCTAGGGACACGAGCTGTCAGGGTTACGCCTCCAAGTGCCAGAAAAACCCCGACGGGCCTGAGAGTTTTCGGAAACATGATGAATTAAGGTGACATGAGACTACCCTCCTCATATGCTCCCACTACGTCTTTGGCCCTGAACTGAAAAAGGCAACAGGGCCTCGAATGAACCCGGGCGAGACCTAAGGAGACCTTTTATACAACAGCTAGCTATGCCAGGCCCGAAGTAGTGGCTTTTGTTCCATCGCATGCTGGACCACGCAATGCCAAGGCAAAGGCTGGCGTAGCCAGACTCCAGCGCGATTTCTAAGTGGTTACACTCGTAATTCGACAATACTGCTTGGATACAAACCGGGCAGGTCAGAGTAATATGCGGTCCGTGATAGCTGGTGTGATGTCGTGCTTCGAAATATGCGTCGGCACTCGGGAGCAATGAGTTGCGATTGGATTAGGCTGGCAACCCGCTTAGAGCGGGGTGCTGTGATACTCCCCCTTCGAGCCTTGGCCATAGGGTTTTGGTGATTTCAGTCATGAATGACGATACGCCGGACCTCTGGTCAAGTGGCATATCTCCGCTGCATTTTCGGGGTTAAGTAGTCTACTCGGCATTTATCGCGATCATGTTGGGGAAAGAGTAGTGAAAATGTCTCTCGGTCAATATGACGGAGATAGCGGGGTGTCGACCAATGTGCTATGTGAGTAGTCTGTCGACGACACTATAGGTCTTTTATTCTCATTCAGATATCCTAGGTTATGAGCCTATCAGAATATACGTTTCTTTTAATGTAGTGTGATCTGTTTCTAACAAGACTGCTACTAACTGTCAATTTACGTCGCTTTCAAACCTACGTCCTAGTAGAGTAGTGTATTTACCTTCATAAATGGTGTTTGGAGGTTGGCATATATCGACGGTTGCTTGCACCAGGAAACAAGGATTGGTGAGATAGGTACCTAGCAATCAGTTAATTGCCACGGGGTTTTAGACATATTAGACAAGTAGGTATGTACCTACCTACATATGTAGATGTAGGTTCCTAACGTAGAATCTGTTTCGATATGTGTACCTGTACCTGTAAGAGGGTTACATAACCTAGGTAGGTCCGAGGTGCTATGTGCTACTATTTAGGTGGTAGGATGTATGTAGTGAGTGTGCTACACTATTAGGACGTGTAATGTAGGCAGATAGTGTACGGTACTACACTATACATCTATATATATTAAATGTACCGATCGGATACCCCAGGTTGTCCTAGACAAACAATCAAAGGTTCTACCCCACACCCGTCCCTCAACTACGTACCTAGCTATGTATTTAGGCACCTACATAATTTGTGTATGTGGTGTGCGTTGGTAGGAGACGGGCACTCCCCTCCCCTCCACTCTACTAATGTAGTATCTACATTAGGTATGTACTTATGTACCTAAGCAAAATGCTATAGACAGGTAATATATGTATATTAGAAGGTACCTAGGTACGTAAGCATGCCTCTATGTAGGCTAGGTACATGGTAGCTATGAGTACCAGAGGACCTATGTACATTAAGTGGGTAGTAATCGGTTCTGGCTTCTAGAATCCAATACTTCCTACCTTGGCTGTCTATGTATCTACCTCTACTGACAGCTAAGAACAACATTCAACCTTTAAAAAAAAAGGCACGTACATTTATTTTCTTTTAACTTACTTCCTGCCTGGATATCTTCCTGTTTCAAGGTTTGGTTCTATGTACTGCAAGCAATAATATGTGACCATCCCACTTGGGCAATCATCATCCAGATTTGCCCATCTCACTCAGGATTCCAAGTTTGGCCTGCTTGCCTTGCGAGCCTACACACATATGCATGGCTGCCTCTTGGCTAGCTAAGCCTTCTCCCGGCATCACTTCTGTCGACTCCATGCTACTTTGCCTCTGAAGTTGATGAGATTTAGAAACACCGTGAAGTTACTGATCTTCTTTCCCCTTATCTCTTGATAGCTACCTAGCACTTTGGGTTCGCCGACATGGCTGCTACTTCAGCAAGTATCTCTGACGACTGGGAGCATGTTGATGACGAAGATTCTTTCTCCATCATCTCCCTTTCCATGTCTGACGATGATACCCCGAAGCCTCCCCGAAATCGACCCGCCATCTCTGCGTTGGGCAGTCCTCCCGACAACCTCGTCCACCAATCCCACCGACCTCCGTCCCAAAGTCCCATACAAAGCGGCGCTCACTCTCGCGAAACAAGCGAAGACTCCGAAAAGGACCGGATGGTTGAGAGATATGGCATGGATACAACAGATGTCATCGAGCCAGATACCCCACGGGCTCGACCAAGAGAGATCGTCAATAATGATGACGATTTCGATTTCATTTGTGGAACGACTAGTTCGCTGGTGAAACTCATCTCGGCGATATCATCTGGTCCCTGCTATGGCGCCACTGATATCAAGACAATATGTGCAACACTAGGTTCACACCTTTGTCGTCTACAAGACATCTTGTGTGGGTATTCAAAACATAGGACGCCTAGGAATGGACCTGCCGAGCTCCCTGTTGGTCTTTCCGAGTGGTTGGGAAGGCTCGAGCTAGAACTGCTAAGTATTCAGGAAACATTGGATGACCCTACAACTCAGCCACAGGCGTCACAGGCCAATGACTACTATGAGAAGTTAGAGAGCTTCTCCAGTCAGATGGATGGATTGATGAATGTTATACAGAGGTATATCGGCTCGACCCCCTCTCGTGATGAGCCGTCCTGATCGTTTGACCTAGTGATTATGAAGACTTCTATACGCTCAACATGCCTATACTAGAAGACTCGTACACGCCGGCCCAGAGAGAACATGGCCGCTCGTTCAGTCGCATAACCTCTGGAAATAATAACTTGGCCCATCTTCGCAGAGAACTATACACACTCCGAGATCAAATCGTGGCGTGTCTCGGTGAAATCCGCTCTTGTCAACAGGACGGGATCTTAAGCAACCAAGATCAGCTTGAGACTATGAAGTCGTTGACCCTCAGCTACAAAAAGACCAAGGAATCGCTAGAGTTAATGCTCTCAAACCATGGCTCCGATTGGATCGATTATAGCCAGGCAGGTGGGCTCACATACCCAGAATTCTGCCGTCTGAACCCAGACACCATTCGTTCTTTGATCCTTCAGCTCAAGGAAGTGGCAGATGACCTGTTCCTTGAGCGGAGCAGGGTACAGTCCGTTCGTTGGGGAAACGACCCGGATGGTATCTTGCGGGATGAGAAGATGATTGTTGAGGAATCCAGCATGGACACGCTGCGAACAATAGAAGAAGTGCTTGTCTCAATTCTCCAACTCCACAACAATGCATGATCCAGGATGCTAGGGACATATGCTCTTGGCACACTAAAAAATAGCGAGACGGTTGATCGGCGTATGAGGCAATTGGGTTCAAGGTATCTAGATAAACGATGGTCGTTAAGACTATGATGATATGAAGCGAGAAGCTGATTTATTCTTCTCTCACCTGGGAATTTTCATTTTGGGGGCGGACGGGGGGTATACCCGTTCTTATCCCGCCAACTTAGGAAAAGTTTTCTCTCTCATCTTATTCTGGTTACCGTTCATTAGCTTTCAAAGCCTTAGGTGATGTAGTTTCACAATCAACTCCTCGTGATGACATTCACAGACTACGTTGTTCTCACGCTTAGTCCGATGGGGAATTGCCGCATCGGGTAACTGGAGCTCGCTGCGGGACACCGCTACTTACTGCAGTGGCACGTCCTTGAGCATCGCTCGTCTCTGTACCTTAGGATTTCATTAGCTGGCAGATGCCCAAGTGGTTTTAGACATCGGTGGCTGTGCTGCGCACTACTTAAGTAACTAGATAAATCATCGGTGTTACTTTTGCACCTCTCTCTGCTGTGTAGCGCGAAAGCGTGTGTGAAGTTATCCATAGCTTGTAAGAGGTACTAATTATAGGCTACGAAGGATTGTCTCTGAATCTAACAGCATACACGATACGAGATTTGTTGGTTCTGAAGATATTAGTGCCGCAAGGCGAAGCTACCCCGACTGTGCCGATCGGGCGGTAAAATACTTGGGTTAGTATGATATGTATGTGACAGCTGAATGATCTGGCCCGTTCCATTTCACCAATTGGAGCCTTGTTGTGCACGTTTGCTTACACTAACGATCTGTACCGTGTATCCAGGCCCACGACGATGTGCGATGTGACCGCCCATCCATCCCATCCATCGTATTATTTGGGACGCGATGTGACGTTAGGTGTTCCTGTGCGCTGATCGGACACCGAGTTTTACCTTTTTTTGCGTATTAATCAGATTCTATCATTTAAAAGACTGCCCTTCCTCCGTCCTTTCCTAAGTTTTATTTATTTGTTCACCGCGTCTCTGTTTTAGTAAATGATCCCATCTTCTACTAAAGGTTTACCATCCTAAAGTCCTACAAACTACAAACCTCCTTCACTTTGTCGGCAGGAATACTTGTTTTACATAGATACTCATACAACTTCAGCTAATCGTATCCAATTCATAATGTTTTCCCAAGTAGCTACTATCTCGGGCCTCTTGGCTGCGTTGTTGTTCACCCCATCCGTGGAGGCTAGGAGACTTGCTCCCGTTCGGCTTTCATCTCGCGCGGACGACTACGTCTGGACAGTCAAATGGACTGGTCCTAGCAAGTGTACTTCATGGCCATGTGGCTACTGTATGTATCATATACATTATCACCCATTTCAATTATCGCACATGGAGTGCCCGAGCTTAACGTTGCTAATGCGTTTCATCAGCATATGAAGTATCAGGTCCGACGCATACCGCTGCCGAGGGTTCAATCCCTCTCTTCGATGCTACCTGTGTGGGTACCGTCGATCAGCCTTTAGCAGCTTGCTCGATACCTACTACGCAAGCAGGCTCCATATCAGCGGCAGTATCGGGCAATTTCAGTACGTTTGAGACGAGTGGTGTCGGTAGCGGCCTAATCGATATTACCGCGACGTGGTTTGACCAGGCGTCGTAAGTGGTTTCCGACTCTTCCCACCCAATGATTGGTATACCGACTAACCTTGCAAAGTGGCACGAATAGAACGCTTACGGCCACGACGCCGATGCAAGCCAGCACTGCGAACAAGAACACATGGACCGTCCAACCTAAGGGCTGTCCGGTCACAGACTGTGATGCCGTGAATGTGACGAGAGTTCTACGCCGCGGCACGATTGGACTTAATATCTAACGAAATTCATGATGATGTTCTCCGACGACTTATCACGGCTCACTAAAACGGGATTAATGAAAGGGCGGGCATGGCTGGGTCATGTCGCTGGCAATCGGACTCCAGTAATAGTGGAATCATCTGTTTCTACACTAATGAGGAGTTGAAAATCGATTGGGCAAAATGCAAAAATAGAATGAAGTAGATAAGAAGAGTTAATAAATAATTCTCGTGTCGCATATCGTCGGGTGGACGCAAGTGCTAATAGACAAATGGAATACACTAGATGAGTTAACCGCCGATGCGAACCCGGACTTATGTCTGGATAGATGGTAATAGCCGGGCCATTATAGTTATCGCTCTGAATTTGGTTTACTGTTTTGGTGTATTATCCAAACTCTCATACTATAACTGACCGTATAAGCTACTACCTAGTAGGTTAGAAAGCCAAAATACCAAGGTTGTTTGCCCACCTCTCAGGCAATCTTTAGTTTCATAGATATTTGTTTATTCGCATATCAATGTATCCATATAAGGAATCCTTAAAAAAAAGGTATCGGAGTAAGGACGCTAGTTATCATATTTTTAAGAGCAACAAAACCTTGCCAAGTAATTGAGGGCAAACGCAAATGTTCATCTTCCCTGCACTCTCCAAGAAACGCCAAGAGACTAGGAATAGGTTCCGGAACGGGGACTAGAGCCATTTGAAAGTCCTAGATTCTGTCCTACCTATGTACTAGGTTAGTACACTATTAGGGACATCAGCCACGAGCGGTTCAATAGGACTCCCTTGCTCACAAGCCAAGCCACATTTCTTATTCGCCCTGTTGCTGCCTATCAAGGTCCAAGCGGGTCTTTTGGAGGCCCGCCCAATGGACCAATCACTTTCAGATACATTCCTCTTACCTAGCAACCTCACCTCATCACTCAGCATATTGCACATTCATTGCCTTGTCTTGACGTTGTTCTTCATCAGGCGTTTGGCTTCTAGGCGACTAAATAATTATGCCCAACTAACAGATCCAGGACTTTCCCTTTTCGTGAAATCATTAACCCAAAAACTACTAAATTGTAGCCTACCGATTCCTCCTACCCGACCGCCTAGTGATCCTACTGATATCCTTAACGCCTTGATAGTGCCCAATTGGCACACCTGACACACACCGTGCCTAGGAAACCCAAATCAACCCGCTATTTTCACTTGAGTAATCGCTCGCTCATCATCGTTCGCGAGATGTAAGCTCGGGCATGGTCAACTACTATTGATTAAATTCCATCCGGCACTGCGTATGATGGGAATGTCATACCTTGTTTGTCCATCTTGGCCTTCCCTTTTTTCCAGCGTGTGCCTTCTTCTTCATGCTTATCGTCTGAGCTGCAACAAGGGCAGAAGTCATATTTGGCAACTACGTCATAGCGAGACGCCGGTTCAAAATCGGGTGTTGGGAGTCTTGGGATGATGGGTGCTGGAGGTAGATGGCCCCGTTGCCTTACACCGGCATGCAACTTTGTAGGCGGGGTATTATTGTACCCGCTGGGGTAGCGGAGATCACTGGTAATATCCCCGTTGCCTGAATCCCTAGCGAGGTAGTCTTCAGACTGCCCCCTTCGCGTATCCCTTCGGTACCTTTCCGGTGAGCCAGAGTCTAAGTACGCTTTATCACCGAACTTTACTGCTTTCTCACGTATTACCTGCGAACTCGATAGTTTGGCAGGTTCTAGAGAGTCTAGTGCGTTTGATCTTGAGAGTGTTGGTGTCTCCACCCAGCTCCTCTGCACTCGAAATATCTCATCCTGGGTTTTAGATTTGCACCCCCTTGGCCTCTTTTTATCGAGAGGCGCAAGCCCAGCTAATGATTTAGATCCGTGGGCATCAGGATTACGATACAAGGCAGAGGCATCTCGTTGACTTCGCGGGGACGAATAGCCAAGGACATGTGAAGGTCTGTAGTTCCTCTCATATTGCACCGGAGAATCGTGCAGTGAACTATCCACATCTGCACTTTATCAGATCAGGGATTTTGGGCTGCAATATGCAGATCTAGGGATTAGGTCCTACCACAAGTCCTAAGGTCCGAGATGCTGCCCTTAGTCCCTTCAGCACGACACATGGTGAGGTCCTGATCCTCGTATCGTGAGTGAAGGACTTCCCGCTGTATCCCCTGACTATCTATTGAGATAGTTAGTATTGATATGGAGCATCGGTCCTCATTATAGGTGGACTCACGCCGCGAGGAATACATATGGTCTTTCAAGGTATGTACGAATCTTCCTTGTGTTGTTCTTGATGAATTTGAGGTATCTTAGTGTTTTTCAGTGATCTTCTAATGACTTATCGATGAGTTATGCTTATGTTGATAAAGGAGGGAAGAGTGTGGGAATGTAATAGAGGAGGATGAACGGGCTTTTATACGGGTAGGGGCGAAGCGGATGCCAGTCCGCCCACTCACCTCGATCCCCCCTCACGGGCCAATCAGATGTCAGCTTCTTCGACTTACACCCTGCATGCGAATACTTCCCACCCACCATCACACTACTGCCGTACAGGGAATCGGCACCTGCTCCCGCATTATTATTTCTCATAACTTGTTCTTGTCTACTACTGTGTCTTTAGGAGAGCTGACTTCCTTATCCAATTGATGTAACCCAGGCCGCAGCCTTTGAGGTACCCAGAGTCATCTGTGTCTACACATTGAGCAAACACCCCAGTCATTCGAGCAGCACGTATAGCACCCAGGACTACTTGCCCCGGGTCTCACAAAGTTTTCAGGCTTATCCTATTGCCTCCATCAATCTGATGCATCGTGTCATATTAGCCATATTTTCTACTTTTCGTCGTCGTATCACCCCTAAAACCGGCATGCACCCACCCTTCACCTCGACCCTAGGCCTTATGTTATCACCGGCCTTTTCACTCCCCACACGAGTTCTTCCTGTAGACATTCCATTACTTTAATTTTCGCATTGTCTCCCCCCTTTCCTATCATAACTCTCCTCAATGACCCCCAAGACCTGACCTCATGTTTTTTTTTTTTCATTCCTTCCAGACGCCAATGACCACTCATTCATTCGAGAGCAGTTCATTAAAGCAATCGTCGTAGCAAATCACATATGAGTTCCTCAATGTTTAAACCCTATATCGCTTTGACCGAGAAACTATATCATCACATCTTTTGTAATTCTATACCCTTACCATACTGTTGCACAAGATGTGACATTTCTCAAGACAAAGTCTACCTTACGGAGCATACTAATAGTTTGTATGATGCATAAACTCAAGGAATTGACGGATTTCATTCATCATGCTAATCATTATTGTTGGAGCCTAATCAATAATGATATTTGGCTTGGTTTCACTTTCTAGTGATTTTGCTCGAAAGTCTTGTGTGATAATAGGCCAGCATGACCGATTCTACTATTACTAATTAACTATTAACTGGAGATGTGGCTTGCAAGGCGTTTGTTTAAATATTTAAGATTGATCTTGGATGTAAGTTGATTGTGAAAAGGGACGGGGAGATTCAAAACCAGAAGGGGGAGGGGGGCCCTCTGGCTGGGCAGCTCCCAAACCATGGCTTATGGCCTTGCTACCCAACCAATCATTTAAGTCGGAGGAACGGGAACTTATTGATCACGTGACAGGAATAACGTCTCGGCCATCACCGATAAGGTGTGTTGTATCTAGCCTATAAATCACAGAGCTACTACTTTAGGCTTAGCTCAAAGGTTAGCAGATTATCTGATCCTATTATGCACGGGGACAATTCTGTTAGCCATCAGGCAATAATAAGAAAAAATCCCCACTTCTCCATCCTTCTTCCCAACTACATGTAGATGCGTCAGCCTCTGTTTGCTCAACGATTGGGCCGATTTTAGAATCACCAAAACTCCGAACGACTTCTTCGTGAGCTATGGATGCAGTAAACCCACGAGCTGAATATTCGTCATTTTCAGATTGCGCGAAAAGGGCGTTCGGAAACATTACAGATAATACAGGCGTTGAATCATGGGTATTATTACTATGAATTCGACTAGTGACGGCGCCTCTAATCCTCTATCTACTACTGGCGTTAGGAGTTAGCTAACCGGATCCCTGATGAGTAGAAATAAATAAGCAGAAGTGTAATAGAGTTTCAATATGCTAGAACGGGGAGACTTGAGGGTGGCGGATCATGAATCGTGGGTATTATTTCTACGCCACTTTGACCCAGTTTCATGTGGATTTCCGCCCCCAAACTCGAATTACCGGCATATGAAGCCTTCTCATGTCACTGAGTTCCTCTCTCAGTTTCCCTACAAGTTCGATCAGGTCGTTTTGCGTTTGCATTCCATCAACAACGCCCTTGGCCAATATCCCCTTCAATATTTGGCTTAGCGTCAAAACAAACTCGTTATGTTCGTGAGCGAGCCAACCAGAGGCTTTAGGACCAAACAGCACTGAGCCGCAGTTATAACTTCTCTCGTCGCAATCCACCAATCCGGCCTGCTTCATGTAGCTGGCTCTAGCTAAAGTGACACTGCTCTAATGTCAACATACGATCAAAGAGCGCAAATGCGGCACGGACTATTTTACTTACTCTATATCTAGGTCTAGCGCCTTGATAAACTTGTAATATATTTTCTGGGCTTGAAACATGGCCTCGCTAGGCGGCTCGGCGCTAGCTAGAGGGAAGCCGGCTTCAATCCAGACCAACCAGCCCCCAGGTCTGAGGAGAGATAGCCAGTTTCGAACGAGAGACACGCCGTGATCTTTCTTCGTGGCAAGAGTGAAGTGGCGCAAGTGGACGACGTCAAATCGGTTGTGGAATTCCTCTGGGATAGGTTTATACAAATCTATGAAGTCTAGCTTGATGTTGGAGGGAAGCGTTTCTGGCTCTGGAAACTTGGAGACGTCGAAATCAAGACCAATAAACTCGGCTGATGCGGGTAAGGTTCCAGCGAGCTCTTTGAGCCAGATCGCGGTGCCTGTAGCGATTTCACAAACTCGCGGGGAAGGATGTTCCGCTAGCTGTCTGGTGATGTGTGAGGGCAGCAGTTCGTTATTCATAACAGTTTCAAAGAAACGATGCTGGAGCTCCAGACGGGCAGCCTCTTGCTCTCTCGCATTTTTGGTAGACTCGTTCAAAATGTACAGCGTGTTGTCGGCCATCGCTGTAGTGGCTGTGTTGTTCCTTCTTGCTTACTTGAAGGACTACTAGACCGAACTTCGAGAGTTGACTCAAATTACAAATAATCTTCAAAGGCGTCAAGAGCTTTATTGACTATTCGAATCGTCTTCGGAATGACATTTGGATAGTAGGTCTATATTGAAAAGTATCGGCTGTGTGGTCAGTTTGTCATTATCCTAGAGGTCGAGATATTGAATACATCTTACATCAAAAGTCAAGACTTGGGGTATTGACCTCACTTCATATTGTGCGCATGATAATTCAGTCGAGGGGATTTGGAGTTCATTCTGATAGGCGGGGCTAGGTTTACTTATCTTCCTAAAATGGAGGGCTAATACTACGTTCATTACACATAACTCATCAAACAGAGCATTACGTGAGATAGTGGCACACGCAATAACACTGGCCTCTAATAGTCTCGGGAATCTTAGACTCCAATGCAGGGAACATTCGATAGTGTTGGAATTCTGGATCTTGAATAATTATTGTAATTGGAAGTCACGTTCCAGCCCTATCCCAAGTCCTTGTTATAGATAGGGCGGTTGACTTGGACGGCATTTCATATTGGCCAGATCCAGGATGTGGCCCGGGTATCTATAGCGGTATCCGGCACAAGCTTTGAACCACCGAGTGAAGTTTCCAGTGTAGACTGGTTCCAGTACTTCAGTGGCATGTCGACAGGTGATATAGTCCGGGGATACCAGACGACGTGGCTGGAGTAATGAGACGGCGTCCTGTACAATGAAGGTGATCGGGCTTGGCAGCAACTGCTGCATGTAATACAACTAACTGGGTATTGAGAGCTGTACCCACATCTTATTGAGGCGTCGTTAGCGTAGTCTCCAGCGTACTGCATACCTCAGGGTCTATGGTATCATTGATAAGTATAGATATCTATGCATGGTAAAGGTATGTGTTCACTTATTTTTTCAGCGGGTTGGGATTCACATATATTTGTTTGATCCGTACAGACGGTGCAGTCTTGTCACGGGCTTCATTGCGGACTGAAAATCTGTACATCAAACAGGAGAACTGTGCCCCGACAGGTGAACCGGGGATTGTAAGCTCTTTGTGCGTTCTTTGTGCCTCCGTAATCTCCGGACACGGACTCTTTTAATTATCACAGTTTACTCCAACATAGTATGTATTGGCAATATGAACAAGTCTCTGGTGCTGAGGATGTTCTAGAGTCATAATTTGCTATGAATGATTCTTAAAGCTAGTATCAAAGCAGAGTAGAATTAATATAAATATATTTAATATAAATATACTTGCACTTCTGGTCTTAGTATGAGGTATAGTCAGTGTAGTTGTGGCAGCAGGGCAGTTGACAGGGGTACGGTATCGCACTGCCACATCTGTACTCGCCACTTACAACGCGCTAATGGGGCTGAAGCTCTCATTCCCTTCTTGCACTCGGCGAATCGCCAACGTCAGTGCACTTCGCAACAATTACCTGGGTAGCATTACTTCGCTTGCCCTCCCATTTTAAAACTGTGCTCTTGCGCGTTATCATTGACAGCACGATTAAGCATTTCGATCATACTCGAGCACCCCAAACAGCAATATTCACGATGGGTGGAAAGAAGCGCAAACACCCCGATGTCGAGGAGCTCCTCAACCGTCCTTGGTGCTACTACTGTACGCGTCTTCTGTCGCGTCTGCACGAAAATGGGTTCTAATTGTGTTATAGGCGAAAGAGACTTCGAGGATCTGAAGCTATTGATATCTCATCAGAAAGCGAAGCATTTTAAATGCGATAGGTGTGGTCGGCGGTTGAATACGGCTGGAGGTATTGCATAGCCACCAGTGAAAGTCCAGCGCAATCGCAATAGGCTTACGATTATCTCACCTAGGTCTCTCCGTCCATATGAACCAAGTCCACAAAGAATCGCTATCCTCCGTTGAAAATGCGCTTCCTAACAGACAGGGCCTCGACGTCGAGATCTTTGGTATGGAGGGTATTCCCGAGGACATTGTCCAGCAACACAACCAGCGAATCATACAAAACTTCTACCAGGCGCAAGCTGAGCGCTATGCCGCCACCGGTAATCCCCCGCCGGGTCAGAGCGATAAGAGGCCTGCTAAGAAGATTAAGGCTGAGACGCCGGATGAGATCAAGAAGCGTTTAGCCGAGCACCGAGCCCGACTGGCCGGGCAAAAGAATGCAGGTGGAGGTAATGCTACACACACGCCGCCCCAAGGACTTCCCGACGGACACAGTCCTGGGCAGAGCGCATCGCCTGGTGCTTTTGTACGTCATCACACGCAGCTATGTTCCCTTCTTGTACTAAACATGTTATCAGAATTCCCCCTTCCATCCACCTGGTGCTCAATATTCCGGATACCCGAACCAACCACAATACCCCCACGCATACCCTCCCTCAAATCTTCCATCTCGGCCCGGAAGCAATGTCCCCGTTGCCTCGGGTCTCCCCCCACGGCCTGGACAGCCTGGCTGGGCGGCCAACGCCTCGACGGCAGAAGAACTTGGACCGGGCGCTGCACCACAGCAAGGTGACGATATTGACCAGCTGATCAGAATGGCTGAAGCAGGCATTAGGCCCCCGAAGAAGTCGGAGGCCCATACCGCTACGGAGGAAGCCGCGCCGGAGAAGAAATCGAAGAAGGAGAAAGACAAGAATGTGCAGATGATATACGAGGATGAGCTTAGCCCAGAGGAGAGGATGGCTATGATGCCGAGATATGCCTTCGCTCCCGAAGCCGCGGCTGCTTAGCTCCAGAACGTAAGAGGTAGGATGGAGATCGTGGCAAAGATCGAATAACTACCAAGCGCTTTGTAACTCGGCTAGGAACTGAGTGTAAACGTTGCCGGCGAAGGAATCATGGTGTAAAGATACTATGGGATCGGCCCCATATTGGCTGGATCCCAGAGCAGTGATGCGAATGGCAGTATTATTGATGCTTCATGTGAGCTGGAGGCGATAGTGTGACGTAGAATATTGCCTTAGGCTGGTAGAAGCTATGGTATTCGGCGCTTACTTAAGACGTCAAGTTTAAATTTGGCATTTGTGCCCCTGACCGGATTGTTTACCATACTTCTCACCCCGTGAACTTTAAGTTGTAATCTTAAAGCTTTTATGATATGCCATTGCTATCCTGAATGCTTGCCACATGGAGGAAACTTGACACTATTCTAGTCGTAGATTTATTGATAATAGCCATATTCTTACAGTCATGGATATCCTGCGTTGTACGCCCTTTTCATCAGAATAATTAACAGGCGTCAGTTTACGTCTTCACACTACTATGTAGAATCAACTACTATAAACACTCACTTCGTGTTAATCCATCTTAACCCAACAACGTTGGCTACTACGCCAATGTTAGGTTGACTGGAGTGAATCGTTATCAGGGATATGATGACTGTTCATATTTACCTACCCCTAGAGCGAGGGAAAACAAATCAAGTTGAGACCATACCTTATATTGGGTAGTGTAGGGTAACGATATGATATTGTTACATTATCCATTCAATACTCCTTATGTACAAGATGGAGCCTCACAAAATTGTGTGTGTAGGATAGCAATACTGTCCTTTTTTTTAGGACTAACTTGATTGACATTGGGCGGCCTTTCTACCACTGTACGTTGTATTGTATGTTACAAGTACGGCATCACATGCAAACTTTCAGAAAAAAAAATCGTTTATGGAGTTAAGTTGTGGATACTTTTATGGGCCTATTTTAACGGTCCATATAGCGTACACTATACAATACTACTAGAATTACTAGAATTGCCCATGTGTGAAGTGTGCATGTGATTGCCGAGGCATAAAAATAAGAAGTTAAGGGGAGTAACGTAAATTTTGCAGGGCCTCAAAAAATGTATAGGAAAATCCCGTGAATAGGTGAGTTGGGCGTGTACAATACCTACTGACACTTCCTTAGGTACCCGTACCTAACAACGCGGTTTGTTTCGGCATTACATACATTAGGTACTTACGTACCTAAGGCAGCTTGAAATGGTGGTCAGAAGACAGGGTGATAAATGAGACAAATGGATATTGTCTGGTTTCTGGTAACTCTGGTGCCAGCTGAGCCAATTGGGGCTGCCAGGTAGTATCAGGTACCTTCCACCCACATCGGGGCACATCGGCCGGTAATGATTCTTTTCTTTTCGAGGCAAGCTGCATGTAAATATACATGGTACTTGTGAATAGTAGGTGCTAATAGTGCTTTAATCCCCTGGCTTGGCTACGTCACATTGACTTGCCGATGCAAGGTCTGCTGTACTATGTACATGTATGTACCATGTATGTACCATGTAAGACCTTTGAACCCCAGCAAATACCATTTGGGGCTGCCATGCCGCTCGTATGGTGTATGGTGTACCTACATGGTACATGCGTGCTCCATATGCTCCATACGCTCCATGTGCTCCATACCTACCGGTATCCAGGTAGGTATCCATTCCTCAACTGCTGACAAGCCTCTTCGAGGTCAGGCGTCTGTCCGCCTCAAGCCCTCAAGCAACCGCTGATGCTCAAGCATTCTGGTTATTATTACTACAACGCGAGATCCTCCATTCCTGAACTCGAGAGTCTCATTTCCTCGATAACAATGCTTCAGTGCTCTCACCGTCTGTTTATTTTGCTTACCGCCACTCTGTAACAACGAGCGCATAAAGGATATATCGTCTTTAGACCTTGGGTACCTATGTATGTACACTTAAAAAATCCATGCAGCCATTGCTAACTAGAGTGCATCTCGTCAAACGCCCTCGACCACCCCACGCCTCATCCTGCCTCAACAAATCCATCCTACCGTACTCTCCCGTACTCTGCCGTACTTTCCCCAGGGAGTTAGACATGTGCTTACATATAAATGCTCGTCATTTAGATTACTGGATATTGTACATATAGTCTTCACCCCTGCTACGAACCTGGTTGCGCTTCCGCATACCACTAGGTCCATTGACCATCCCTCTCTTCCCTTCCCCTCAAGTCGCTTTCCCGGTATTTGACGAACTCGCTCGCTCTATCTCGCGAAACCACGGCCCTTCAAACGATGCAGTACGTTAGGAATATCAGCGATTCAGTGTCCACCGCCTGGAATTCTATCAACCCCGCCACGCTGAGCGGTGCTATCGATGTCATAGTGGTCGAGCAGGATAATGGCGATCTATGCTGCTCCCCTTTCCACGTTCGCTTCGGCAAATTCTCACTCCTGCGGCCTTATGAGAAGAAGGTCGAATTCAAGGTCAATGGTGTCAAACAGGAATATGCGATGAAATTAGGCGAAGGGGGAGAGGCCTTCTTCATCTTCGAGACATCAGACAAGATCCCCCAGAGTTTGCAGACCTCCCCCCTCGTATCGCCTGAGTCTAGTCCGACTCTTGCCGCTGCTGAGCGGTCTAGTGCCTCCAGTAATCTCCAGGAGCCCGACCTCCTGCAGCTCGATAGCGAAAGTGCAAGGCGGAGAGGATCGACCATAACGAGACCGGGGCTTCATGTTCTCCCCCCAAATCAGTTACGTACAGGTTCGTTACCGTAATCCAAAAGTAAAAGATATTGAGAAGGATTACTAAACTTTGCGTTATAGGTGTCTCAGCGCCTATCGTCTCTTCTTCTCCTGAATTAGATGGGGGACGCCCAAGTTCTAGGGGTTGGCTGGATGTGCCTAAACGGCGTAGTCCTTCTAGCGAATCGGCGCTCCCTTCTGATTCGCGTGGTATAGTTGATCAAGACGAATCGGCCGACGAATCAGGGGGGGAAAGCCCAGAACCTTCTCAGAGATCACGCAGCCCGCCGCCTCTCGGCCCGATCGAAGCCATACAACGTGCCATGACTCTCTCCCAGGAGTTATCAGCTGTAAATATCCCGACTCGTGTAACCAAAACGGGGGATTTGATGCTTGACATGGCCTCTTACAAGGGTAGTGAGGAAGATGCTATTAAAGCAGAAATTCTTGCCCGCAAAATCTTATCTGAAGAGTTACAGGGTGACTATGACA
The DNA here is from genome assembly GCA_037356035.1 of Xylaria sp. Z50. Taxonomy (NCBI): domain Eukaryota; kingdom Fungi; phylum Ascomycota; class Sordariomycetes; order Xylariales; family Xylariaceae; genus Xylaria; species Xylaria sp. Z50. The sequence continues at coordinate 21,029 of JBAWJU010000072.1, forward strand.
TTGGCGCATTATTTGGCATGGACGAGGAGGGCAATCTTTGGATATACAGCAGCGAAGAGGCAAAGGAGGCAGCTATGAAAAAGACTGTTGCATCACTTCGACCAGCGCCAGCATTGGCTGTCGATGCTGCTTCAGACCCTGGCTATGCTAGTGACGACTCAACGACGTCTTCACGGGATATCGTTCATCGTCGCAGTGAATCTGACGTTGGTCAAGGTTCAGTGCATACCCCACCTACCACTCCAGGTTCAGCTTCGTCGGCGAGCCACAATCAAAGAAATTATGCCAAAACCCTTCGTCTGACTAGTGATCAGCTGAAGGCTCTTGACTTGAAGCCGGGTGAAAACTCCATGAGCTTCACCGTGAATAGGGCAACCTGCAACGCCAATATGTTCCTCTGGAGACATGATACTCCAGTAGTGATTTCAGATATTGACGGCACGATTACCAAGTCCGACGCTCTCGGTCATGTCTTGAATATGATTGGCCGTGACTGGACACATGCGGGTGTTGCAAAATTGTATAGCGACATCGCGGCAAATGGCTACAATATCATGTATCTGACGAGTCGATCGGTTGGGCAGTCCGATACTACGAGGGCTTATCTCAACGGCATTGCCCAAGACAGCTACCGCCTGCCAAAAGGCCCAACCATCCTTTCTCCCGACAGGACAATGGCTGCGTTGAGGCGTGAGATCTACTTGAGGAAACCCCACGTGTTCAAGATGGCGACGCTTCGTGATATTCGAAGCTTATATGGGCCCGAAAATCACTGCTTCTACGCGGGATTTGGTAATCGCCTAACGGATCAGATCTCGTATCGAACCGTTGACGTCCCGCGAAACCGAATCTTCACAATCAATTCCAATGCTGAAGTCTCTTTAGACTTGTTGAGTTTAAACAAGCTCAAACTTAGCTACGTCAACATGGGAGAAGTTGTTGATCACTATTTCCCGCCAGTCAGCACGCTTGTTAAGGGCGGTGGAGTGGAGTATACAGACTTCACATTCTGGCGAGATACACCTCTAGAATTGGATGAGTTCTCAGCTAGCGGATCAGAACTAGAAAGCCACGCTGATGGAGATGACGATGACGACGACGTTGGAGAGATGGGCGACAGCTTCCTCTCCCGCGGAGACGATGACGATGCTTATGCGGGCGACAGCGTCCGAAGTGGCGATTATGAGGATGACGATATGATCGACTCGGCGATCTATGATAGACCTGGCGACGCCGACGATGAAAATGACGAGGGGGCGTCAGATTATAGCGAAGACGAAAACGATACGACGGAAATCCAGTCAGGGCCAGTTAGGAAAGCGATCCCGGACTTAAATGCCCAGCTGGTGACTGGTGTAAAGAATCTGGGGATGCAGAAGGATTGATAGTCTAAACGGCTTTGAAGAAATCCTGCGACCTGGTTTATCCCCCAACTATTAAACCACCCGAAATACTACAAAAGGCACGGATCATGTGATAATTCACGTCATAGAAGGACGAACTTGTTGAGGGTTGCATGCGATGCCAAATCATGTGCGCTGCATTAGAATCTTTCTGTCTACTATTCTAGACCTAGCTGTCAAGTTGAGCTGATGCTTCCTTCTGAGGTGTCTGCTAGTGAGCTTGACTCTTGCTCTCTGAATTCTGCATAGCGCAAGGCGTTTTTCTTTTCTTAGGAGGTCAAAATTCTCCCTTGGTCTGTTGGGTGAACCATGTCCTGACCGTTGAATACATAGTTAGGAAGCGAAATTGTTTCAAATAGACCAGTAATGTACAATAGTGACATTATAGGTGCCGTTCCTTCATTTCGTCACGCTGCTATGTGATATCTGCCTCTGGCAAGGGAGCACGCGGCCGGCATTCATTAGGACAGAAACAAACTCTAGTTGAGTGAGGAACTCATTGTCCATCGGTTTACGTGGTATAATATATAGCGGGGAGAGCATTTTATCCCCTTTCAGATTGGTATCTTAGATTTTATGCTGAACGCCAAACGCCAGGGCCGCCGAAACGTGAAATCTGGTAGTGCCGTTGTAGATATCTACCCCGTCATCGAAAACCATGTAACAATGGGATCAACCGTTCCGCCGTGTATCTTTGTACAATTGACACATTGGGGAAAGGGAACCAGAGATGAATTCGTTGAATTCACTCATCACTCCATATCTTCCATATCTTCATCAGCCATCTCATCACCAAGGAACTCGTCTAATCCACCACCCTCCTCATCACCCTCTTTATCCTTCTCCTTCTTCTGGCCTTCCACCCCCTCCATGACATCGGATGTATTCTCATCGTCACCGTCACTGTCAGTACCGCCCTCGACATCCCACTCATCCCGCAATCCCCAGCTCTGTCCGCCGAGGACGAAGCGCTCATTGGGAAGCCGCACGCCCCACTCGTAGGCCAAGATGCGCGGCAGCGCGACCTTGTTGCGCTCGCGTGCGAGCTCTTGCAACCACTCCTTGCTAGCACCGCCACCGCCGACTCCGCCTCCGACCCCTCCGCCTCCAGAGCCCCCGCGGAACTGGTAGGCCTGTCGACTCGCGATGGCGATGTTCACGGCGTTGGTGCTCACTGTCGCATCGCCGCCTGGTGGCGCTGTGGGCACGGCGCCGCTTGACCCGCTCGGCTTCGCTCCTGCATGCGACGTGTAGGGGTCGCCCGATAGGTGGAGGGCGTCGTTGAGGATGCTGGATGTGTGTCGGTAGGCGAAGTCTAGGAGTAAGAGCGGTACGCGGCTGTCAAAGGATGTCACTCCTTGTGAGGTTAGGAGCAGTTCGATGGTGCGCGCGTCCCGTGGTCGGGGCTCGTGTGTTGTTGCTGTTGGTGATGAGGGCGCGGCGCCGGGCGTTTGTGATGGCCCTGCCGCCGTGGCTGTTGCTTGTGTGTTCGGCATTGTTGTGCTGCCGCTTGTTACTGTGTTTTGCGTGGGCTGTGATTGGGGCTGTGTTTGAGACTGGGATGGGCCTGCCGAGGAGCTCGGGAGTATGCCGTTCGTCTGAGCGGCTGTCGTCATGATTACGATGAATAGAGTGTTGAATTTATTGTATTTCGGTGTCGGGAATCGAGGTCGTACCGCGATTGTCTATTCGATGGCGTGATTTGTATGCGATAGAGAACGCGAGAGATGCGTGCGCAGTTAGTTAGAACCGCTGAGCACTGGTGCGAAAGTCGGTGATGCGCTGCGATGGGGAGATGAATGGTTACTGCTCGCTCTTAGATCTCCTAGACGTTGTAATATGCGGTTGGATCAAGATGCCATCAACGCAATGATTAAAGTCTCGTGGGTAGAAGGGTCAAGATTTTGGTTGTGTGGTGTCTGAAGGATGAAAGTCTGTTGATGGCCTGTAAGTAAGTGGCTGAATTCGAAATCGTGACAGTCGAAGCTGCAGGAGGTCGGGGCCGGTAACCCAGTGCTGGTACAGCTGTTTACCATGTGCCTAGGCACTTATCGGTTATCTTGACCTTATCGACATGTGGGTCTGAGTACACATACATGTAAACGTATTACAGTAGCAGTAGGTACCTACTCCGTACTTACTTATAATATACCTTACTGACCTTACATGTACCCTACATGTATTTATGGAGGGGCACATTTAACCCCGCCATCATTGGCCCAAGCAAAAAAAGCTGGGCCGATTTAGGAACTCGGCTTCGGGTTGTTGCATCATAACGTATGGAAACCTCTATTAGACCCAAAACATTTTCCTACTCACTTTGACTCATTCGGGACTCAATTATATGGTTTAGGCTGGTTTGGCTGGATATCTCCTAGATACTGTCATCTTCCCTCCATCCTCACAGGTCATTTGCCATGGAAACGATACTCCCACTGCCTTTTCTAATCTCTGTGGCTGTTCCTCCGGGATTGGCCTCGAGTGAAGGCTTGAACCAAGGAGAGGTATCGTCCTTAGGTTGTGTCTTTTTCGACGCTACTTCATCCAATTTGGGAGAGCTCCTTGATATTCTAGCCAAGCACAACGCTGATTTTCAAACCTTTTTTGACGGATCAGCGCTAGAATCCAGAGATGACATCGTCTCGCTTTTAGATCACGGCGCCCGCAAAGTCTTCCTTCAACCCCAGAGGCTACCAGACTTCTCAGCATATGGAGAGAGAGTCGCACCTGTCGTCACGAAGCTGAATGAGATCACTGGCACGGAGAAGCAGTTGCTTCTGAAGAACTTTGACCAGCGGAGTTGCGATGTTGCCGGTTTCTTGACCTCTCGTAACGTTGACAAATTCCCGCCTTTATTCATCAAACCGGTACTAGATACGAATTATGAGCATTTCGTGGACATCTGCTCACTGGTCAATGCAATTCCTATCATACCATCTGCGCAATTGACCACAAAGAAAGATGAGTCAGAGAAGAAACTTTATATTCCGAAATTATTCTCGAACTCCTGGAAAACGGACCGCGCCGACAAATTACTACCTACAGTTGTGTGCGACGAGCGAGGAATAGCGTTGGGCTTAGTATACAGCAGTGAGGAGAGTGTAGCAGAGTCTCTACGGACACAGACTGGTGTCTACCAAAGCCGAAAGCGAGGTCTGTGGTACAAAGGCGCTACCTCCGGGGACACTCAAGAGTTGGTTAGAATATCGATGGATTGCGATAATGATGCGTTAAAGTTTGTCGTAAGGCAAACAGGTAGATTTTGCCACTTGGAGCAGTTTGGCTGCTTCGGTGATGTTAAGGGTATCTCGAAACTCGAGCAGACGCTCATATCGAGGAAAGTTTCAGCACCTGAGGGGTCATATACAAAAAGATTATTCTCCGACGAGAAGCTATTAAGGGCGAAGATCATGGAGGAAGCCGAAGAACTATGCGATGCGAAAACTTCTGACGAGATTGCATTCGAAGCTGCTGATTTGATATACTTTGCATTGACTAAGGCTGTCAGCGCTGGGGTCAGTCTTGCTGATATTGAGAAGAACCTAGATTCAAAAAGCTTGAAGGTTAAGAGGAGGCCCGGAAACGCGAAGGGTGAATGGGCGAAGAAGGAAGGAATCGCCGTCGGGCCAGCCGAGAAAGCGAAGGATGCTGCTAAGGAATCATCTATTTCGATAACATCAGCGCCAGCAACAAACGCCCAGGCAGCCCCAGATGCCGAAAGAATCACAATGAAGCGAATAAATGTCAGCGAGGTTAGCGAAACTGAGGTCGAAACTGCTTTAAGGCGGCCATCCCAAAAGTCAGCGGAAACAATCATGGGCATCGTCACGCCAATCATAAATGATGTGCGACAGAACGGTGACAAGGCACTGTTATCCTACACGCACAAGTTTGAGAAAGCGACTTCTTTGACATCACCTGTCATCAAGGCCCCGTTCCCCCAGGAGTTGATGAATCTTGCACCCGAGACTATCAAGGCCATTGACATCTCTTTCGAAAATATTCGAAAGTTCCACGCTGCTCAGAAGGAAGAGAAGCCGCTCCAAGTCGAGACCATGCCAGGTGTTGTGTGCAGCAGGTTTTCGCGTCCTATAGAGAGGGTAGGTTTGTATGTACCCGGTGGCACAGCCGTTCTGCCTAGCACTGCGCTCATGCTGGGTGTACCAGCAATGGTTGCGGGTTGCAAGAAGATCGTGCTCGCTTCCCCACCACGAGCAGACGGCAGCATCACTCCCGAAATAGTATACGTCGCTCATAAAGTGGGTGCGGAAAGTATAGTTCTAGCCGGCGGCGCACAAGCCGTTGCTGCTATGGCATATGGCACCGAGAGCGTGAGCAAGGTAGACAAGATCCTAGGTCCAGGCAACCAATTCGTCACGGCGGCAAAGATGTACGTAAGCAACGATACCAACGCCGGTGTCAGCATTGACATGCCGGCGGGCCCGTCAGAGGTTCTAGTAATTGCGGATAAGGATGCGAACCCTGCCTTCGTGGCTTCGGATCTTCTGTCGCAGGCCGAGCACGGCGTCGACAGCCAAGTTATCTGCATTGCGGTTGGCCTTGACGAGGCGCATTTGCAAGGCATCGAGAATGAGGTTCACAAGCAGGCCATGGCGCTGCCGCGTGTAGATATTATCAGGGGCGCCATTAGCCACTCCGTGACTATCCTCGTAAAGGACGTGGATGAGGCCATGAGGATTAGTAATGCGTACGCGCCAGAGCACCTGATCCTGCAGATTAAGGACCCCGAGAAGGCTGTTGAGAAGGTGATGAACGCTGGAAGCGTGTTTATTGGGCAATGGACGCCGGAGAGCGTTGGCGATTACTCTGCCGGTGTGAACCATTCTCTACGTACGTGTTACTTGCGCGCTCCCCCTTTTTTTTCTCATTGCTTCCCTTTTTTGGAAATTTCACAACTAACCTTTATTTATGTAGCTACTTATGGCTATGCTAAGCAGTACTCGGGCGTCAATCTGGGCTCGTTCGTCAAACACATCACAAGCTCAAACCTCACGGCAGAGGGCCTCAAGAATGTCGGAAGCGCCGTCATGCAGCTAGCCAAGGTCGAAGAGCTCGAGGCGCACAGACGAGCTGTTGAGATTAGACTCAGCACGCTCGCGGCATAGAAGATGTACATTTGATATGTTGGGCAATAACAGGAAATTTTGAAACGGGCCTTTGGGGTGTATTGTGTATAGGATGATCAATTATTGGAGTACCTTGGTTTTTGAAGTCTTTCTGTGCTAGAACGTGACATATCGGTCTTAGTCCATTCTTGCTCTACGAAGTCTCACACATAGTGACTCGATGATATTTTGAGCTATGAAACTTGAGCAGAAGATTGACAAGAACATTGCGTTATTATCCATCAATGTTGAAAGTCTAATTCTGCGATCAACATCCAGAAGATATAAATCGACCGTTTCAATATGTGCTTCCTAAATTAATAATACATAGTCCGAATCATGACATGGGAAGCCCAGAAGCGAAAACGCCGGAAATATGGGTATCATTTTTTACTCGAGTCCTCGACCGAATTGCATGTATTACGCCGTTATGCACCTCTATATCTATTTGTAAGAAGCCTCGTATATATATATATATATATATCGCAGAGAGTCGCCTACCGCCCCCATACCCCTTGATGGGGAGTCTGGAGGGCATAAGCCTCGGTATAAACTCCAAAGGGGGGTTGCAATTGGCCGAAAGGCGACTCGCCCGGGTGTCCGTAGTACGGTTGACCGTAGACCTGCTGTGGGCCCTGTGATTGTCGTTGTTGATGTTGCTGTTGATAGTCGGCCACCGTCGATGTCGAGGTTACGACTTCGGTAGAGATGACGAGCGCAGTGTTGGACTCGGACGTCTTTTGGTCGGTCCCCTCCCCCACGACAATATACTGCGAGGCGCCGCGGTTCGTCCTGTTCCCTGTCGGGCTTGTGGATGCGTTCTCTCTGCTTGTCTTGACGCCTGGCTTTAGGACCTTGGACCATAAGACCCGGAGAGAGGGCACGCAGCCGACAATTAGCGCGACGGAGCACTCTGTGATCCTACGGAGTGAATGTCAGTGTGACGGGACGAATAGAGAGAAATGTAATGGACAAGCTTACGTGGCTAGGATTGATAAGGCTAGGGATGTTGTTGGTGATTTCAAGGACATCGCCTTGAAGGCTAATGATATGATGCTAGCAGCAATCGCGCTATTGTGGATGTATTAGTTATCCGGGGAAATATCCGGAGGGGTTTTTGGTGTGTATACGAACAATAGACCGCTCAGAAAGAGAAAGACAAGTCCAACCCTACTCTTTATCAAGAGCTTTAGCCCGAAGACGACGGGCATAGGTAGAACAAGAATGATGACGTCGGCAAGAACTGAGGTGCTACCCAGGTACACATTGACAGTGCGCGTCCGAGTCTGGCAGCGGTCGATAAAGGCCTCGGAAATATCGGTTGTGTGAGGCGCGCAAGCCGGAGGAATAGCAACGATGCCGGAGATGCATATAGCTGCCGTGAGCCCTAATGTCAAGAGCGAAATTATTCGAAGATACTGCTTGATTCCGAAAAGACGGAGATAAAGAAAGAGAATGGGAGCCTTGCACGTCCATAGTGCTAATGGCGTAAAGACTGATATAGCTACAGCGAGCTAGAACGCCGGTTGGTTCGATGTTAGCATTATCCATCCTCACGTTAAGATAGTGCCGTTCATATTAGTTACGCACCTGAGCGATTCTGTAAGGTGAAGAATCCGGATCGTGGAAGCCTGTCCGAACTTTAGTGTTATGCTTATAGATAGAGCCTGTGGACTTGTTGTTACCATTGCCAGCTAAGTCACTGAGGGCCGAGACGGCGACCAAGAAAGGTATGGCAGTAATAGAGATATCTAGTGACGAAATCAGCGTCTAGAACGTAACGACGGACGTGGACTTGCTAAATCTTACAGTCGTCGACTAATAGCTTCCGGTTGTACTTCCAGTTCGCGATGAGCCGCAATACGACGGCTAGGAACGCCAAACTGACGAATAACGCTTTCAAGGCATCCACGGCGCCTTTTGACAGACCATGTATACCGTCCATTGGGGGCCGTATAGGCACCGGCTTCAGGTGTGTGAATTTTGCGAAAAAGAGCGACTATACACGTGAGCCCATAGCTTCGGGTATTCTAAAGGATATAATAAATGTTGGATGAATGCTCGAGCCACGCGATGTAATGTAATTCAGGGATCTTCAAGTCTGGAGGGAAAAGCCACCGTCCGTATCGAGCAGGTAAAGGGGGCTGAGAGAAATTGTTATCGCATGGTTGAACCTGGAGGAAGCACCCAAAACGAGGGCTGACGCTATCTGACTCTCAAACCCAAGGGGCAGGGTATCTACGAATGGCTTAGAGAGGCATTGCATTACTACTATGTAGGTGTATGACTACGGCGGGCAAGCCACGTTTCTTGGAAGCCAGGTAGTTACACTAGGCAGTATTCACAGATCGGGGACAGGACTGGAAGGCTGCATTGTGATATGGCTAAGTGTATTGGACGGACCATGGAGCTAGGCACATATACTAATCAAAGAGGAAGGGAGACGTACCCGGCTCGTGGATGGGATCAGGCATCTATTCGTCCATGTTTCCTGGGTCATGGTATACACTACCCGGTAGTGTCTGTGACCAGTATGTGTAATGTACCCCGATTCCAGTGCGGCGGTTCCTGAGTGAGTCGCCGAGGTACCTGGCTAGAGTAGATGGACAACGCATTGCACTCAAAGCGGTTTCGAGAGGCGGTTAAGCGGCCCTTGACGGGTAGTAAGCGTGCGTGACAAATCCATTTCGCCCGTTGTTCGTGCAGGTTGGGTGTATCTTTCGCGCTATTATTAGCAAGGTGGCAGTCCGGTCAGGCTTTTCAGCTCATGCTCAGCTTTATTACCTCGCATTGACGCTACAGCTCGACGACTCTATATTCAACAGCATGTTGGCAGCTCACGTCTAGAACAGAGATAGAGGACCTGAGGGTTCATCATCAATCTTGAAAATGTTGATTGCACAAGATTGGGTTGAAGGGATAACCCCCTCTTCTCACATGAAGGACAAGCGTTGCTAATCATAGCGTAAATGCCAATCGGCGGATAGGGTGGAGCGCGCCAGGTACGTGATCGGGAACCAGCTGGTAGGATCACGGCCCAGTAGCCGAGATCCCTCTTCTGCACAGGCTTCTGCACAGGCCTTATTGGACCAACCTTGGCTTCGGTAGCCACCTATCGCAATAAGAAATGGGGACGATCAGACCAACTAATCGTCTGATCTTCCATCACATTGTGACTCTCCCCAGAGAGTTTAGCTAATGAAAGATTCCTCGAGCACATCAAGCCGTATCTACTTATGACGAATTGTCAATTGGCATGTCCGGTGCAGTGTACCGTCCGGTGACGATGGTTTTCCTGTCGGATTTACTAGCTCCGAAAGGTATAGTCCCCGGGAATAATCTCAAACTTCTAGAAGGTCGAAGCTGAACCTCTACGCTAGTGAAAGGTATACCATGTAACGGGCAGTTCAACAATTCCTCTCATCCTCTCGTACTACTAGTATAATACTCAGTATAGCACGCTCAGTGTGACAACCTGCCTTGATAGGCCTAGTGAGCGCGTCTACGCCGCTAGCATGGCGTGGCGTTGCTGTTAGTAGAAATAACGAGCTTTGCGCGAGCAAAAAGCCAGGGAAATTTTTATCCAATGACGACTACCGTAGCTCGACAGGAGACGAAGCTCGCAATTGGTCATCAGCTTCTCACGGCAAGCGTTTGAACTTTGAGGATGCTTGGGTGACTCCGCGTATTGATTTCCCCTGCATCTCACTCGCAGCATGCAACTCCTTTCACACTACCCCTCGTCTTACAAGCGTCATCCGGCACGTGGATTGCTGACAATGTCATAGTAGTCGGTTTATAGATATAAGGTTGGTATATATAGTACTGAGTAAGGACATCTACATTACGAGCTTAGAGCACTGACTGCTTCCAACTCGAGACGTTGGGGCTACATGCGCTTTGAGGTTCCATTGGTTTTCTGTCTGGGAAGCCTCGTAGATTGGGAAGCAAGCGGATTTATGCGATAGTGCAACTTACGGAAGTTGGCGCTAGCATCAAAAGCAATTGATGCATGGGAGAATTATTCAACTTCGTCTAAACATACCTAGACTACAATTTTAATAATGCAGTTCTCTGCATGTGGTCTGTATGTGTACACATTCTAGGCTTATTCGTGGTGGCCCTAAGGCACAAGCTCACAGTTCACAACATGCATCGTTCGAGGCTGTTTCGAATATAATGCTGACTGCAGTACTGCTGACTGCGTGGCAGCCATATGAAGGTTCTCCTCATGTTGAATTAGATGTCCTGGTTGCCTAGATCCGATTCCCTCTTCACCATCAATATGCTCATTCTTACCAAAGAAAAACCTCACTATGATGGGCCATAGTATTTACGAAGAACACTACTTACTACCAGGTATCAGTAGCGTAGCTTGCATGCACTTCTATAGAATACGCACGGTGGGGTCCTGCATTGGCTCCTATGAATAGATTTGGTAGCTGTAAGCGATCTTGCAGGATCAGGAGAAGAACACGGGTGCGATCGAAGTGGATCTACAAATATGGGGTGCGAGCCAAAAGGCGAAGAAATAGGTAGTTGACCCGAAGTTAGATGTCTGTTTCTTTCCCATCCACAGAAAGTAGTGACAGCGAAGCCGAACCCCATTCTAGATTCAGTCTGGTACAACAGGCTCTATGTTGGCAGGCAACAGGATGACTGACAGCAACGATGACGCCACGCGATTTGCAAGCATCTAGTGTGCATATGCCGTAATTAAGGGATTCAACTCGTGCGTCGAAGAATCCGTGCGTGAGCAGAACCACGAGGCAGACGAGGTAAGAAGAGACGGAATATCCAAGAACCCCCCTGTCGAAAGGGATAGTTCTCCACTTCTCGGTCCCGCCAGCCCGACGGCGCTGGGGTTCGCGATCCTCTGAGGCATCTAGGCCCGTCTGCACCATCTACCTAGTACGATGCAACCGAGTATCGAATGTACCAAGTTGCCGGGGACCAAGCAGTTGTATTTCTGACGTAGTATTACACTAGGGTATATAGAAGCATTATTGATACACTAATGGTATCTGATCCCGAGGTGATCGATTATGGTCTGTTCCTCACGGAGGATCCTCGGATCAGATAAAGACGTGTCCCGGCTCGGCACCCTATTGGATCTTGGTTTGGATAGTTGGGTAAGATTGGCATCTAAACTACTTAACCAAATTTCACGTGTCCTTAGCAGAATTTTGTGTGGTGCGTGATGAAGATCGTACTGTATTTTTTAGGCAACCCTTCTCCCATATAGTGGAAATGACACTATCAAGACGGAATAATAGTGATATCAACAAAAGTAGCTTCCGCCACAAAAGAGGGGGCTGTTATTTTGACGAAGGGATCGAAGTACGGCGTAAAACGGCGTGGTTATGAATTCCCTCCCTTTCTATTCCCGAATATCGTCTAGTAACGCTTCTGTATCCTTAATGCGCTAGCATGGCATTAGCGCTTCCATGAGAGACAAATGGAGAGAGGAAAACGGGCAATTACGTGCCACAGGCCAGACGAATTCGTAAGCTGCATAGTATGATACGACATGACACGATGATGCTCTCGACTCTTGCAGTCGACGCCACGCAGCAGTGACTCTTTTCGTTCCCTAGGAAGAGGAACAATCCTAAGTTAACAAACCCTAAGCAAGGGAATCAATAGCTCTGCGGCACAGCTCGTGGTAAGTTCCGTACGCTGACGGATCTTAATAAGCAGGCATGGGAAGGCGGGAGAAAGGAAGATGGCACGTCGTTCGATTTGCTTGGTCGAACTTCTCTCGACTACCAAGAATAACTAAGGTTAGTAGTACTCGATAGACGGTGAAACTATATCACGCATGTACTCATAACACGTCGGCGGTCTTGAGCTAATAGAAATCTCACCCAAATCGTAACGAAAGGTTCAGGCAAGCGAGCAATCGACGTTCAGAAATTCGGTTAACAAGCGTCGTTGGTTAGTAAGGTTGACCCTGCCTAGACTGTCATCAAGGCTAGAGGTTATACGTTATCTAACATACCTAGGTATCTATACAAATAAGTGTATCGGTATCGTTGACGTGGCTGCATAGCAAGCCAACTCGGAACTATTTCAATCCGTCTCAAGCTTTGCGAGAAAAAACAAAAACAAAACACACTGTATTCTTGCTGGTCTGCCTCAAGCCACCATCCCCCTGGTCTCGTTATCCAGGTTATGACGAGCGACCTGCATCCCGTAATAGCACAACAATATATTTGTGCCCTGTCCATACGATCTACGAAGAGTAGACATGTTAGGGCTTGAAAAATTACATGGGGTCATAGAAACTATGATCGACCTATGGGTAAAAAGGTGCGGGTTGTGCGATGGAATCCAACAATTAATTCTATGCATCATTACTGTTTAGATTGTTCTTTGATTCGTTGGTCCTGTCCCTCTTTCGACGTCGATTAACCGATTCGCCTCGAGCGTACTCTTCATGAATAAAATTATTATGGCTCAAGGGATGGGCCGTCGAAGCGGGTGGGCTTCCGTATTAAAGACGAACTCGTCTAGGTGTATTAGATCTGGTGATGAAAATATTAGGTAAAAGTACCGTAGAGTCTCGGCTAACCAGAAACTCTACACGGGAGTTAGTGGACCAACTATCGCAAATGGTGGATACGAATCAAAGAGGGGATTGACTGACCTCCATCGAATCGAGCTTGACCGTGTCAGTCACCCTGACAGACTCAATGGCCGAAAACGCCAGGTCAGTCTCAGTCGCGTTACGAATTGCCTGGAACATCCTCCATGCCATTTCCTGATACTCAGTGTCCCCAGTTATACGGTACATGAGAAATATACTTTCAATCGCCTCCGGTCGAAGGAGATAACGGGGATCGGGCACGTTCTTGATACCCTCCTTCAGCTTTGTATTGCCCACAATATCCCATAGTTCCTGGTTCCACTCGCACGGCTCTAGGCTCTCGCAATTGAGCAAGTTGAGGACCTCAGGCATGATACCAGTTGGCATCGCATCATAAGCCCACACGCAGCCCTTCGTAATCTTTTCGCCGATTGTGACGTGCTCAGGGATTTGGAAAAGCTTTCCGCCGAGACCAAACATCCCACCTACAAAACAGCATAAATGTTGAGATTGGGCGGTTAGGCGTGGACCCTGACTCGTGACCCAAACATTGCCTGAAAACAGAATATCCGCTTGGTCAGGCACTTTGGGCCGAAATAATATGTTCTTAATCACAGTGTCCATCGCTCCACGATAGAGTTTTTCGTAGACTGGCTCGAGGCCGCCGAGTATAGCGAATGTTTTAGGAAGATACTCATAAAGGCTATCAGCCGATGCGCCCAGCGTGAAACTGTTGTCCCCATCCAACTCTATGCGCTGCAGGTCGAAGTACGTTGGCCACATTCCAGGAAGACCCGTTTTATTCTGCCATTCATCCAGAACTCGTGTCACCCTACTTATTGCGTCATAATACTTATTATCGCCAGTCAACTGCGTCAGGCGGGAAAATTCCAAGGATGATGAAGCAACGGAAGCTGATGGGTCACGGGTCCCGGCCACCTGTTTCCCCGTTTTGGCATCTTGAAAATTAAAAAAGAAGCCAGGCATGCGATTCGGGGTGTCGTATGCTGCGTAAAGCATGTCACCAAGTTCGACGGCCTTCTCCAGCAATGCAGTCTCTCTGCTCAAGTCATAGGCGCTGAGTAAGCCGCCTAGGTGTCGTATGGTGGTTTCGAAGTAGTTACAGGACGTATATCGCGATCTAGAATAGTCTATGGTAACGGCGGCGGCGGCGGCTTCGTAAAAGTCATCCTTGAGATCCATTATCCAGAGGGTCGACAAGGAATCCACGAGAGTAGCTCCCCATCCGCCAAAGCTAGGTGTATCATGTCCCCCTCCAGACACGGGCATGAGCTCGTCATATCCGAAACCGACATTTTTGTAGCTCCTCCAACTCTTCACAAAAGCTTCCTTCACCTCACTCCGCCGTGATGCTAGGACGACCTCCCGTGCGACGCCTTCAGGACTCTTATCTTCTTTGAACGCATATTGAACTGAGGGTAGTAGTCGGGGCTGGCCGGTCGGGATTGGGGTGTATTCGGGTACTGGATAGAATATCTTCTGTTGAGACCAGTCGTAGCGATCATGGACATAGGTGAAACCCCAAAGCACGTCACTATTTTCAGGAAGGAGGCCGACGAGAAGGTATACTAGGATGACGAGTAGTAGGGCGACAACGATTCGAGACCTGCGACGGAGGATAGGGGTCATGGCGTCGAGAGGCCGGTCTCGAATCTGCCATACCACATCTTCGGCGAGCATGGGCGTCTTACCCTGCGCAGTGTAGGGGTCCTTTCAGGCTCAATACTCCTATTCCTACACTATTCCTCCCACAGTGCCGCCGTATCGGATGCTGAAAGGTGAATATTGCCAGTGCATCGATGCGGGATATGTATTCCACAAGATAGATACAGTATTAGTATTATTTTATGAGCGCCGTGAATAAAACTAGGCGGGCACCGTGGTGCGGGCTCTGAGGAATATGTAAAACCAAGCAATGTATAATGCAGTATACGACAGTGTAGTAAGGATGCCTGGCTTACACAAAACGTGAGGTCTCGATACCGGGACAGATCGGGGGATAAAGGAGGGAGGTAAGCTTGTTGGGAAGTGAGCCAAGACTTGACAGGCAGGGAAAGCCATGTGCAATGCACAGATAAGGTTAAGTACCTCGGGGCAGCGCTGGAATAACCCCTGTCTACCACCAACCTAACCGTTAGTGTACGTCACAGTACCCAGCACGCACCCATTTATCATCTACTCACTAGGTACAACTACCTCTAGGTTAAGTTACCTACATGTACCTACTATGTATACAATTGCACCGAAGATGCAGCAACATCACCTTCTCCTAACTGAGGCCACAATCAATCGCTGATGAGATACAGGGTACAACAATACTGGGAGTTGTCCTTCTTCTCTGCTACAAAATGTTCCTATCAGTTTCATATGATTGTAACCCACGTTGTACTAATAAGTGCGGAGTGCCACATTCGGATAGGCTGCTAGACATAAAATGACACTAGGCGCTGATCGTTAATGACGAGGAACAAGGGCGAATGGTCTAGGGGTATGATACTCCCTTCGCATCTCTGTCCAAAGAGACCAAATGCTTGGGAGGGGTCCGGGGTTCAATTCCCCGTTCGTCCAGACAGTTTCATTTTTAGTTGAATGCCATCTTTCTTTTTAAACTTATTTGTTATCGTAGGCCCGTCAAGGGCAAAGTAGCCAAAATAATCTTTTTACATTTGATACATCCCGGGACCATACCGTGCAGAAAGTAAGTAGGTAGTCATTACTGCAAACCCTATACTCAATGTTTTAGCAATATCAAAGTAGATTGGGTATTTTACACCGTGATTTACTTTATCTGAGGAGTTAAACACACTAAGCATAAAGCGCCACAAAAGCGCAGGCGCGTGTATACAGCAATAGTAGTTAGTACATGGGATAATGATGGGCGATATTCGAGGCGGATATTTTAATTAAGGACAAGTCTCTCTCTACTCGATGTGTTTTAAATTAAAGTTTTTTTTTTTTTTTTTGTTTTTTCCAAAAGCCTTTTTGAATCTCTTCAATCACGCCCTCGCAGATATATAGATAAGAATTGCTTGAGCTGAGGGAGGGGGGATGAGAGGACTAATACTGCAAACGAAGTCTCGTACGCACGAAATAGCAGAGCTTTACGGGAATTCATATAAAGAATTACTTTCTTCTACTATGCTTACTAGCAACCTATGGGGAACGGGGATGAGGGGAAGAGGGGAAGAGCAAATGCGTCGATGATTGGGTATTCGCGTGGTAATAGAGACAGACACGTGGGAGAGAGACAAAAGGAGAACCCGGAGGAATCTTGGACACCCGCCAAACCTCTTTTAATGGCCTGGCTTGATTTGGCTCGAAACGGGTACTTCGCACATGCCTAAAGTGGCTCAGAACTCTTCACATTAAATCAAATATACACTTCCCCAAATCGGATCACGCTGAAAGATAGGAATGGATAGGAACTGACGTTTTCTATACTACGTTCTTATTAGCATTTACTCGTCGTTCACTCTATCTCGCGGGGACAAGACTTACTCTCGTGGTTGCATATTAATTACACTCTTTCAAGCTATGAAAGTTGACAACTCAAGAGGCACGAATTATGATGTATGATGAGGTTAGGTGCAACGGACCTGCGGATCAAATTCGGGGTGTTCGTACATTTATCTATATCGTTCACTTCCACTGATGATTGCTTTAACGGGATAGTTCCACATCGCACAATCAAACCATCGAGTACTTAATCAAAATTAATTGTAAGTTAATATAGTAATCTGAGGCCCTTGGCTACCCCTCACGATGACGAAATTTTCATCAAAACAGCGCAATGTGTGACACCCAGCAGATAAGGAGAGAGATGGTATGGATTCTTATAGAATATGACTATTCATTTAAAATTGGGGGTATATCCAAGCCAATGCGCCTTCTAATAAACACTATCCCAGCCTACCTAATGCTTCAGATGACAAGGTAATCTTCAAACGCCCAATGCTCGCTTTCTCCAAAATATCCCCAGCACATGATGTGATGCTCTATCCAAACTCATGACGCCGAACCGATGCTAAAAAATCACTACATATGTACCATGCAAGCAGATTCGTTGAACTCAGGAGAACCCGGGGAATACTGTCCGTGCCGCACGCTTCCCTAGAACGAGGTTAGATGTCTCAGCATTATGGTATAATAATATTGGGGGTGAAGCACACATTGAGGGCGCCCATCATCACTATTCGTTTCGTCGATAGGCGTAATCAACTCTTGCATCCGTTGCCTCGTGTTACCCGGAGGGCTGGGCTGTTTCTGTAATTGAATAGAAGTGCCGAGCTCTGTTGATATCGATACTCTTCCATGTAGAGCTCGGTTCTCGGGACCGTTCATAGTTAACAATCGCCGCCATCCATTTCTGAAACTAACCCCGAAAGCACGGTGCGACCTAAGTTTTCGAGTGCTAAGCTCTCTTCGAACCATCGAGTTCGTAATCTTAGGACAATGACCTCGAGGGTACATCGACGCTTTGCAAAGGGGACATAGAGAGCTCATCTCACTCAAGAATTCATCAATACATTCAGAATGGAATATATGGCCGCAGGATAGTTCGCGAATAATGGTTACCCTTGATTCGAAATTTTCCAAGCAGATCAGGCAGGCGGGCTGATAGTCGAGCCTGTCACCATGCTTTCCACGATTGTAACTAGAAGATGGGGAAGCAGAGTCAAAAGAAGCCTTGCCAGGAGATTGGAGAGATTTTCGCGCATTTGACGTTGAAGCCGTGGTGGGGTTGTAGTTGTATGTGAACAAAGGGTAAGTTTGTTGAATGTGGGTGAGAGGTACGGTAAGTCGTTTAATGCCTAAAGCTTCTAGGTTTACTTCGCCGTTCATGACGCGACGGCGAAGAGAGGCTCGCCGGCGGTTCTGAACGTAATGCATGAGTAGCGAGGTTCCTCCGATGACAGTCACAAGCACGCCTATAATGATCAATACCAAAGCCCAGATGGCCAGTAGTGAAGGTTCAGGCGTCACAGTCAACTGTGTCCATACCCGCACATAATCTGCTGGGTTTGGGGAGTATGTCTTGTTGATTTCGTCGGCGAAAGGAACCTTAGACAAGTCCCCAGAGTATAAACTTAGTTGTTGCATCATACGTTCTCCTGAACCACTAGAAACGGCGTAGACGGGGAAATGGCTTGTCCGCTTCCAACCTACTCCAGAATCTATGTCCCATAGATCAGACCCTGCGTCGGGAGGTTGGCCATCGTCGTCATCTGGGCGGTACACAAGCATGGCATGCAAAGGGTCCATAGATGCGGACGACATGAAAGACTTGGTACAGCCAGAATTGATCCATGGTACTAGGGCGATGAGAATGTAGTCGGTAGGTGGAAGGTCGCCTTGCCGCGTGGCGTTCGCCGGGACATACTGGTTTGACAACTCAAAGCACGAGTCATCAGAAAGAAGGTCCGGTACATATAACAGGCCCTGGATAGTCCCTTTCGTTGTTGGCGCATCATTGGTAGAGAGAGTAGTGATATTTTCAGGGATAGTCTCCGAATATGCCAGCTGGCTCTGATGATATCATCGTTAGGCCTAGGGCATATCTATAAATCATCTATTATGACATACCGAGAGGGCGGTAATATTTCTAATAATGGTGCTAGGGACGGTATGACCGTTGGACCGTGTGGGATTGCTGAACAACAAACTATCCTCTAGTCAGCGAGAGTATGGCAGAAGATGAGCAGCTCGACGAGGCTACTAGTCGGTCACGCTTATGATACATGTTGGGAAAAGCAATGTTAGCTACAAGTAGGTGACCAACACGGGTCATGCCAAGGCGAGTGCTCATGCTCCCCACGAGGCTGTTGTCCACTGCTGATAGGACTCGACTTGGCCTTGGCAATGATGACGGCGTCCCCACGGCATCCCGATGGCACCTTAGCTCAAGGGATCGGGCCGCGTCGTGTCCAACGTGGATTGGGGGTGAAATGCAATCAAGGTTTTTTCCAAGATATCCAAGGCTGCTGACAGCGGGTAGATCTGACACGGGCGGTGGTAGGAGAAAAAAAGAAGCTTTGGCTTGGCAACCTACACAACATTCCGAATGGCTTGAAGTGCTATAAATTCACATTAGTTGCCGCTGTGCCAAGGAGGCTTAAAAAGAGGGCTGGGTTGGCGCCAAGAGTTTCCGATCAACCACCATGAGACACCGTGATAAACCATTGGCGAGCGCGAACCCGGACCATAAGGCGAGAGCTAGAATAAGAAAAAAGTCTCTTTCTTCTCCCTATTCCCGGTTATGGCCCGGGGCGCAAAGGAAGCGGCAAGGGGAAGGCGAAGGGGCGGAAGAGTGTGAGTGAGCAAAGCCAAGACATTTCGGGAGACATACACATGCTCCTGAATCATCATTCATACAAGTCGCTGAAACACCGACAACGACAATCGGCAGCGGTGCGGGGGGGGGGAAGACAAGACACACACACGGGCGCGCGCACGCACACATAAAAAGAGGTGGGGAGACGCGGGATCGCGATAGAGACGGAGATGGGTAGTCAAAACAGATTGAATTGAATGATTAGTCGACACACAAAAAACCGTACAGTAATGACGAGGCCGAGAGAGAGAATGGTCGAAAAAGATGTTCTTGGCAAGTTGGGGTTTATGGGGGGGGACCAGCAGAGTCGAGATCCAAGACTGGATATTTGGGGGTGGGTGCTTTTCAGGGATTTCAGGTGATATTAGGGATAACGGGGGAATTTGTGGGGGATGAAGGCCTGTACAACACATTTATGTACTCCCTATGTAATACTCTATAAAATAGTGCACGGTTTGGGAACTTCTAGGATGGGAGCTTTTTGTAGGGATGTTTAGGCTTTGACCCAAAACATCACACATAGTGTAGTATAATGTACTAGGTATACAAGGGGGGACCGGAGATGGGGGGGAGACGGTGTTCTGTTGGTTGCATTGGTTGCGTTGGTTGGGGAAGAAAGGTGGACACACGCAGGGTCAAGTTGATACTTGCAATTCATCATACATCACACTACACTAGTGCAGTGTAGTATATTATAGCGTAGAAGAGGAACTTGAAATGGATGGGTCGATGGATGATGGATGGACGGTGGATGGATGGATGGATGAAGGGATGAAGGGATGGATGGAGAACCTGTCCAGCTGAAAATGTCCTGCAACGGGGAAGTTGGCCGAAGGTGACCCGCCTAGGAATATAATGTCGTGTATGCGTGTATGCAAGACAATTCGTCGAGGCGTGAGCTCGCGCAAAGGGAAGCTAGGAGGAGGTAGCCTGCCTGCTTATGCATGTGCATGTATGTGTGCATGTATGCATGTATGTATGTATGTACCTAACCTACATTTCCACATGTATTCATGATGAGGAATCGAGATTCGGGGTAGGGCAGAATATGGAAGTGAAGTCATTTGCAAATACTGTACACTACATAATACGTACTATGTGAGGTAGGCACACTCACTTGCCATACATTGGTATTGTACGTATGACGCTTTCTACAGTCTAGACTTCCGTATCCCTTACTTACATCACACTAACCTGAAGCTGAACAGATCGTGTAAGACTTACAGTAGTTGTAGGCCGGGACTCACCCGTCCACGATGCGGACAGTATACCTACCTACATGTAGGTACTAGTACACTAGACTCTCTCTCCTGTTGTTGTTTAGTGAGCTTTTGGGCTTAAATGATAAGCGTCAGGCACGGATTATACGGGACCTATTATGCCAAATCTAGTATAACACGGGTGTCATCTAGAAATATCAGGAATAAAGTCTCGCTAGGGTGTAGGCAGGAAGGAATATATGATGGCACTCGGTTGTGATCATACTAACCAGATTTGTACTATAAATCCACTACCACGGCAGAGGTGGAGCGCCGTTTGAAAAGGTTAGTTGGAAATACTACTGTACACTGCTAGAGGTGTATGGAAATCAAAAATATAAGATTACTAGGTAGCACATGTTTGCTTGCGAAATTTGAATTACATGGCAACAGCATCTAGGTACCTACATGTAGGTATTTATTGACAATATAGTGTAGATTGAGTAAATCTACCAGAATTTCACTGGTGTAGGCATACCTATGCTTTGTACTGCCACATGGGTTTAGGACTGGTGCTTCTCTTTCTAGTTAGTACGAGATTTGCACAGAAAAAGTCGAAAGACAAACAATGGGGCTGTATCCAAAGTAGGTCTAGTGTATTCGAGCTACCTACTATGTACACTAGAGTATCTAGTACTACGCTGGTAGTAGTGTACATTACCTCCTCTTCGCTATGATGTTTCATTCCGAGAATCTGGGTCGCTAGCATTGATCTGAAGGTATTGTCTTTTACCCTCGAGCATCAGAAAATAGCATAGTGTACCTACCTATGGAGTTTAATATGGCCAAAGTCAATTCTATACTTTTATACGATGTCACCTCCACAAACGACAGCAAGTTTATAGACGAGCTTTTATTGCCCGGATCACATATTCATCACGCAAATCTTTGCATATCAATCAATACTTTGGTCGAATGCCTGTATACACAGTGTGGCCACGTACACATGTAGTGTAGAGAGACATCTGACATGGGAAGCTCGTGCCTTGCTGTGCCTTGCTGTGCGGTACCTACCTTTCTTTACCTTCGCCTTGTCCCGTCTACCGTGCCGAGTTGATGGGATGCACCACGCCACGATTCTACACTATGTGATTCTTCATGTGCTCAGAGATTGTCTTACTTTGTCATGTTGATTGCCATGTAATCACCCGGCAACACCCTAGCAGAACCCTGGACGGTTGGGTACTATAGAGTCTTACACTAGATAATTATGGAATATCTAATGTAGTGTGCAGTACGGTACTGGTAGTGCCTAGTCCTAGTTGTATATCATGCACCGCTAATGCGAGCGCACGAACAACAATGCACCGAGAAATGGTCGAATTAAAGAGATCAGTATCTCGTTTATTATGCACCCAAATGTGAATCCCCCACCCGGTCCGGCATCACGATAGGTACATAGTACGTGTAGGTAAGCCAAGTCCGGACCCCTTGGCAGCAGAAGCCCAAAAGCTTGTCTTCTGCCTGCCGAGAGGAGGGGTTTCCTCGCCATGCCCAAATGCTTCCCCCCTTCGTCCCCACCCACCCAAAAGAAAAGTGATGTGCGGACATGTACTTGTATGTGCCTACCGCCAGACCAAGCTAAAAACAGGTCCACTAACACAAGTAGCGTGAGGTCGCTGAAGTTGGTGGTTACGGTAGCTAACTGGCTGAATCAGATAAATTCATAACCGGCATCGGCGAGAAGATGGGAAGACGACATCCGTGTGACAGTATAGGCATCAACTTAAGGCAGGTTGTCACGAGCACACCATGATGCCGCGGGACTCGGCTTTCGGGAAACATGCAGCATTTCCTGTCAGGAGCGTACCGATATCCCACACCTACGAAACTAGGTACCATACAATACACAGATATTTCTTGTTTACAGGGAACCCTGCAATCTTTGAGTTGGGTTAAGTGCTAAATCCCGCTCCGTTTACACTACAAGTAACAGGTACTTAAGATTAGGTCCTTACAGCGCTATGGATGATGATTAGGTGAGGTGGCTTACGTGGACTGTTAGCTCGATCGGGGCGCTTACATTGGAATAGTGTGAGGGAGAGAGGTATGTCAAAAGTCTGAGTCTGAGCTTCTACCCTCTAGACACTAATTTAGCCTACAACTTAAAACCACCAGGACTGAGGACTGAAAGCTTGACTTGACCAACATTGAGTACGGATATCTCCGCGACCGCTCGATGTCGAATACTTAGAATTAGCGAGGCAGACTCGAGCATGGTTCCACGCCACTCGGTAGACTCCTCGAAATTCCGGCGCGTCTCGTCAATTGCCCCGGGACCGATTAGACAGGTACGCGATCGCATGACTAGGTGATAGGAAATCCCGCAGAATTAGCCTCATGGAAACAATACACTGTATTCACTACTTATTTAGTCAGTGCTGGGTTGAGTTGACCGTGAGTCCCGGTCGGGTTGGAATTGCTTCGAGGCTTGCCTTTGACCGCTTCTTTTGGGCGTGTCTGGATATGAACGCCCCTAGTTCACGATCACGCGGGATCAATCTCCTTCACTAGTATTAAGGTATGCTTGACACACTCCGGTACACAGTACATTCATTATGGTGTATAACAGATAGATATTAAGACACCCAATGCTTTTCTAGTGTCGTAAATTACGCTACACAGACGAGATTTACAAAAAGCCCACACTTGGTTCGGATTTCCCGTTTGGCAGGACAGGTTACACCGAAAATGCTCACTTGATGCCTCTCTAGATGTACCGGCATGTTGCACACCTACTAGTACGATAGGTTCGATTTGACTTCTGAGTATGCTATCAGGGTGAGTTTACGATTAGACGAGAATGATAGGGGTCGGATTGATGCGGTATATTGCACTCGACCTACACTAGACAGGCAACGCACCGATCGTGCTGATCGTGCTTGATAAAGCCCGCTTATCTCGATGGATCTTAACCCCTGGCTTACACCCTCTTCAAGGAGGTATGGGCTAGTGTTAGGTAAGTAGCTAGCGTATGTTCTTTTACCATGTGGAATATCTACAAGCAGACACAGGCCGTCAACGATCTAGAACATTTAGCCTCCTCATCTTTTTCTCAGCTGCCACGTCTTTCTCGCACTAGTACTAGTACTAATGGCTATCCCCTCAACCCACTCTCGAGCTTTTATATTTTGTTCAATGCAGAGCTTTGAAACTTCCACGTATAACAAACGCCACATAGGCACACCAATGCAGTAGGTAATCAACCACTTCTCCTGGCAAGCTCACCGCGATTTTCCTCCGGTCGAAAACGGCCAAACAGAACCTCTTCTGATTAGCTTCATCTATTGCGCAACGTGTTACATAGTATTCCTATTCGTCTTCACGTTTCACCGACAAATGCCGGTGCAAATGATTCAAATCGTCTTATCTCCTATTTTAACACTATTCTAATAAACCCGTATCCTCTTGTTGCCGGCGCCGCTATTCCCATTGCAGGTAGCACTTGCTCCCTGTTACGTCAAAGTGCACGACCTATGGGGTAGGTTCGGGCACCTATACCGAGTTTACGAATGCCACGAGGCCGAACCCCGGGTCACTGGTAGTATGCCGCATACGCCGTAACCCAGCCCATGGACTCATCCATTCGTCGTTATCCTGCTCCGTACCTGTAGGGGCAATACGGCGATCTGGAAACCGGTATATGAACCCACTCCTCCCCACCAACCAGTACAGTGTAACCTTCCGCCAATGATTTAAGTCGATCCTTTCTATTGGTCACGGATATTTTTTTGGTAAGCTGAGTAGCAGCGAGTTGGGATATCCAAGGGCCAATAATTGTTCATGGTTTTAAAGTGATCAAGGGTCAGGCTTTGTGACGATAGGTGATGTCAACCGGGATCGAGTTACACACGGCGTTGTATGAGGAATTTATGGGGGTTCGTGCCTGAAAGATGGCTCACATATACTTGGCCGGCATTTCCTTGCGGAATCCGAGAACGAAGTTGCACTGGCGGGCTTATCTGGGCCCCGAATCACACGGTCTTAGCGCTGCAATGGTTGTGTTACGTTGATGCTGATGTTAAACTCGCAACATCGCCACCTCGTATCATTGAGCTTCACTAATAGGTTAGGCGACACTGTAATTGGACGTCCAGGACCTCTCAGGTGCCTATTAATAATGATGAGTCGGCGCAGAATATCTAGGAAGAGGCCTATAACGGAGTCTTCCTAAAACCCCAGTTCTAGCAGTACTAGGAGGAAATCCACCGAGCTACAAATTATGACTAGTAATGTGACAGGCAAATGCGAGAGGCTATAATGTCCTCCGGAAACCCCAATGAAGGAAATTTAAAATCAATTACGGAGTAGCTATTCATAGAGACAAGGATTTTATGATCTAATGACCTCCCTTCTTGATTATCAGTGGATATATAATAATCTACAGCGATATTTAGGAGAATCAACCGAGAATGGCGACGACGAACTATGTATATTCTCGTCACAACTTCACAATTTACCGACACTTTTCTTTTTGTGCTTTCTAGACGACACCCATCATAGAAGGACACCGTTATCACCAGCTCTAAACGGAATTATAATCATAGGATAACCTGGTTTTGCAACAACGAAGCGCACGATATTCCCTTGTCTATACTGGTACAAGGAGCCAATTTGATTTGTTCCACCGACACATTACTACCACATCGATACTTCCTTTCCTGGCCTTTCGCAAGATGCACTTAAGAGCTTCGGAATGTGTTGCCTCATCAGCATTCCCCGCCTTGATACAGTTGTTGCAATTACCCTATCCTGTCGGCTAAGCTTTGTGTGTACTAGAAACCCCCCCCCCCCCCTTTTTGTCTGTGTGCCTAAGATTTCAAACAACCATATCTATTTTTGGCGGGTTATGACGAATAGGTCATTGCGGTATTTTACAGGGTCTTCGTTGTACTCCATGATAGACTAGAGGTTCGGGTAGAGCCACGCCCTAAATTATCATTTGGTCGACTAGCGAGTTGGCATCAGCAGATTATTCAATGTATCCGAATTCTATAACCTTTCAGCCCCCTATACTATCTCGTGCCTATGTAGTTCTAGATCTAATCGATCCAAATAAGCTTCAGTGCACTGTCAGGGAAGACTTCATCCGTGGGACCCATTGCCTTCATATCGTTGTTAACTCCTAAAAAGCATAAGCCGACCATATCCGCCTCAACTTCGTCCACACCTCCATAACTCTTCTTGTTGGGGCCTTTAGCAGACTTCGAAGCTCGCCTCAGGGCACAAACGGGCACATTCAACCCACATAAATACCAAATCTCATCACCTACTATCAAGTCTTGTGTCCCTATTCCTATGACTCCTTCTTTCTCACAGGTGAACAAAGGCCGGTCTTGAAAGAATGCAGCACTCGACGAGTAGAACTTTCCTTGCGGAGCTTCGTCGTCTTTATTGCCTCCGCGGATCCAATTCCGGTACCAGGTGCTACGATCCCGGTTTCTCTTCTGTAGGTGGAATGCGGGCCAAGATCCTGAATATTGGGAGTTAGCATCCATCGTCTGTAGCAAGGGTATTATTTTATTCGTGACATGATTTCAGCAAGAGGGAATAGGAGATAGCAGTATTTACCATTCTCTTTTTCGCGAGCAGGTTCGTCTAGTTCGGTTATGATTGTATCCCAGCGTTGCTTCAGTTCATGCTCTTTGCCCCCAAGTCTCGTGCGACTAATCTTCGTCACCACCCCGACCTGAAAGCCCAACGCCCTGATACTTCCCCGGCCACCATCGGATGAAGGCACGTACCCAATCCTTGACCACTGTGCCTCCCTCCTTACATGCATCATCGCCCTCGATGCCCCAATAAATCTGATTTCATCACCACCTAGATCGTTCACTGCTTTGTCCCAATTCGCTCTCCATGACTGTCGATGCGTGCTATATAGGAATCGTGAGTCACCTACTTCTATTAGTGCGCCGGATAGGTGCTCGTGAACTTCTTCTCTACTGTACCCGTATCCTACTGGGACCGGGAGGGGTGGATTGAACAGCGATAGGATACTATACAACCTGTCATTGTATAGCTTGCACTTGAATTTGCGCGTGTCAACGAGGTATTCGAGAGCGGCCATAGGTAACATATCGCCTGGCATTCTTTCGCCAATTTGTCCGTCCCAGACGTGGTTCCAACCCCCGGTATTGCTCTTATTGATGATGTAGTCCTCACTGATGCGGATGACGCCCATATTAGAGTCACTTGGAGCGAGCCCAATAAATGTCTCCCAAGACCAGAGAAATGGTGAACAAATGACAATCTTGTCGAAACTCAGAAGTGTCTCTTGTATAATCCACGAGCGCTCGAACCATGGGTAATTACCAACGTCGAAGAGTTCTCGTCTTGCTGTATCATCTAATACAGGTTGCTCGGTTTCCTGTCCGAGGATGCCGGCTTCCCAGCATCGCTGCATCTCCGGCCCCGCACCATTCCCATGGAACGCTTCATTAGAGCCACAGTACTGCAAGAAAATAATCGTTCGAGAAGCAGAGTTGTACACATTCCCAATAATGGGAATCTGTGCTCCCTTCTCCTCTATATCCGCCTGATTAATGCACAAAGCATCGACCCATAGACGCCTGGGCTGGTCTGCTCGACGCAAAGCACGGAGCGCGGAGATACAGTTCGACCCTACGGCCACGGTATCTCCAGCCTCATTAACGGTGACCGGGTGTTGCGTATCCTGATCGCCCCATGTATATGAGAGGGCCTCGAAGCGCGGGCGTTGGGATAATTTGACGTGATAAAAACGAACATTGACGGGAGCATTTGAGCCTTCGCTGTGAGGAAGGAGTTCAAGGATGCGGATCTCATCCCTGTCTTCTAGAGGTCGATAGATTGAAGACGTCATCTTAGACTAAGTTGGGCCTTCCAGGGCATTATCATCGATAATAAAAAATGAGAAAGGGACCAGTGCTTTATTTTAGTTATTGCAAGAATTCCGACTTCTACTCCGCTGGATGACTAGTGCAGACTGTCTAGACGACAATGGTTCTACATAGTATGGGTGTTGGATTCGACCGAGACCGCTGCGCCTCACGCGGTCTCTAAGGATCGCCAGCCAAGGATCGTATAAGTCTTGGCTCTGTGAGGGGTTTAACAGCCTAACTACTTGCAATATCAACAATATAGATTAGAATCTCTGTATGGTTACAATCTCACCATAAACCAAGTCTTTATATAATTCATGACTCTCCTATGTACATACCTAGTCACTCCTTTTTAGTTACTTAGCTATTAATCTCATATGAGATCTGATATAACTCTGACTATTGTATAGACTCCTATAACTAGCCATGGATCAAAGAGGAAGATTGTCGCCAACGCTTTAAGCACGAGTTTGACGCAGCATCTTGAACCAGCGATAGAAGAGCAAGTCGAGATTTTAAGTGGTAGACTTCTTGCGTATTGTAAGAACCCACAAAATCCAATACCGGTCAATTTAATAGTATCATATCGAACGACTTACGCTCGATATAGTTGGGCTGGTAACCTTTGGGCACTTGCTTCAACTTCTAGAGTTAAGACACCCTTCTTCCATTCCGTGAAGCTGTTAAGTTGCACAGCTCCTTGTTCAATATCTTTCTACAACAGCCTGTCTTCAAGTAAATGACTGCCCCCTTCCTTGGCCCTGTTAATTTCCTCGGCTTCGAAGACTACTTTTTACGTACGCTAAACCGCGTCATTTCCCGAAGGTGAGAGGATGACCCAAACGGAAATATGATTTCTACTCTATCTCAGTGGGGGGCGGAGTCTCACTCGGGTCGGTGAAGCAAACGAATCGAAATTCACAACCACAGGGTTGGATTATCCGTTCTTCAGCATTGCCGACACCATCTCCGACAAACTAGCCAGATCCACAACTGTCGCAGAGGAGAAAGGATCGATGAGTCCACAGCGGAATGAGTCATCGACTTGTCGGATTAATTGTTCAACCAGTCCTAGTGTAGAGTCTAGCAGGTCAAAAATGTTGCAGTAGTGACTGTTCTTTAAGGAGAGCTCCTAGCCAATAATATGCGCATCCCGCACGTCTAGATGACCAATATTTACGAAGTGACCCACAGTGAAAGGGCCTCGAGCAAAGTATGTAGCAATTCGTGTTGTACCATACCAATAATCGCATCAAAGCTAATCTTTTGCGCCAGAGACAACGCTCTATGAACGCTGGAAGGCTGGTCGTAAGATATGATGTGCGTGTGGGGGAGGTCCAGATTCGCGTCTAGGAGAGCAGTCTTCAGGTGGCTGTCTCCCACAGCAAAGACTTCAGCCCCATTAGTCCGTGCAAATTGTATTAGAGCTATGCCAATGTTGCTTGTGGTCGACGGTATAAGGATTCTCTGATTCTCATTTAGCCGTGCGATGTGTTCTAGTGCATAGGTAACGGTAGCATATACTAAAGGCATAGTTACCACCTGTAACGGACAGTCCTCACCTCGCAGGTAGGGTTCTCGGTTCCCAGCACTCGTAGCAAGCCGGCAACGACCGCACCACTGGGATCAAGCCCCTGAACTAAGCCACAACTCGTCAGTACAATCAAGGTAGACGCAGTTTAGGCAATATACTGGAGGGTCTCGGGGTCTTCTTTTGCTTCTGAGTATGACTTATCGCATCTTCAATGAGTTGGAGCCCTCAGTCATCTCACACAGCTCTACATCTCTTGTGATACGAGAAGATGAGGATTTGCGATTTGTGGTTCACTACTATTAAGTCGATGAGGCCAAAAAAGAAATCCCTCTACGGTTATCGATCTATGATGAAACACCCTCTCTAACGACGCTGGTGTTCTACAGTGTTGATGAGATGCTTGAAGCCACCGGCGACTATAATATCAATCTAAAAGCGAATCCTTCCCGCGCAGATCAGCAAAATAACCCCATCATCACCAGGCATGGCGTTGGTCTTTTTGGATTCTATGCCAAAGATCTAGAAAAGGCTCCCTGGTTTGCAAAAGCTATGGCGGGGCTGAGAAAGAGTGCGCATACCCCTCTCCGAGAGGAACGATACGAAAGGAGTAACTCCAAAATCAAATACCTGATGACATGGAAGCTAATCATTATTTTCTTCATTTGCAGTGGATAACCACCTGGACTTCATACTAAAAGATGGCTTTGACTGGTCGTCTCTTGAAGGCACAGTTGTTGATGTTGGGGGCGGGAATGGTCATACCTCGAGGAGTCTTGCCCAGGTTAGTTTGCGGATTCGAATTCAAGTTGTTCTCGTTTTACCTTTAACGTGGTCTAATACCGACTTGCAACTTCATCCCCAGCTACAATTTGTCGTGCAAGATTATCACGCCGACGTGCTCGCAGAGTGTTAGCAGAAGCTCACCGATGATATTCGGGATCGCGTTGCGTTTTCCTCCCACAGTTTCTTCGACTGTCAGCCTTGCAACAACATGGCCGCATCCCTGATTCGACAATGTACGCACAATTAGGCTGACGACAACTGTGTGAAAAATTCCCGCCCATTCATGCTGGGGTTAGAGGGGTTTAGCAAGGATACGCCTCTCCTCATTAACGATATCATCATACCCGCGCCTAGGGAATGGCCCTATCACCAAGAGCGTGTTGTCCATCAGGTTGACATGGTCATGTTCGTGAACTGCGGCTCCAAGTAACGCACCAAGGCGGAGTTTAAAGAGTTACTGAAGAAAGCCGACCCTCGTTTTGAAACCCGCAAAGTCCGCGACGACGGTCCGCTTGGACTCTTGGAAGTATACGTAAATCAAATAGTCGAGACGTAAGAGAAGGAGGTGAGATGAGAGTATGGCTACTACCGACTAGTTCCATAGTTGTGAATATGGAAACAGTGCAGATCAGCACTTACGCTACTTAAAACGCGTGTGTCTCTACTGAGTACTCTCCCATGTTCCGATCGCTTTTGTGGTTTTATTACTTGAAGCAACTAGGACCTCGTCTCCATAAGGGACCCCAGTCGTG
Organism: Xylaria sp. Z50; assembly: GCA_037356035.1. Lineage (NCBI taxonomy): Eukaryota > Fungi > Ascomycota > Sordariomycetes > Xylariales > Xylariaceae > Xylaria > Xylaria sp. Z50. The sequence goes on from JBAWJU010000072.1 coordinate 51,690, forward strand.
ATAGCTATGCTTGGGCTATAGTATAAATTGTATGTGATTTATATGGGTGGCTATAGTGGGTTAAGTATGCGGATGCGCGGCCATTCTAGGTTGCATGGATGGCTAACCCAAGTGGCCTCACTCTACAACATCAATGCGACACAAGCATCTTGTAGGGAGGTCGATTACCACATTTCCGACAAAACGAAATTCGAAATTCGAAATTCTAGGTTTGCCCCACTAGTTCGGCACCTACTACACATATCTATAGCTCATATAAATCAATCAATTAATTAATCAATTAATTAATTAATCAGTTAATTAGTTAATTAACTATATATTTTTATATTATAAAAATGTTATAACATTTTAAATAAGTGTTAACTATGTTGTTTTGCAATTGCATACGATAGTATTAATAAAAAACTTTGGCGTCGATCTAACTGCAGACTATAGATGTGGCCCGCGCGCTATAGTCAGCCAGTTAACCTGCTGTATAGACCAGGCCATACAAACAGACCAGGCCATATAGATCAATCAGTCAGTCAGTTAGTTAACTAGTTAACTAGTGTTAAAAGACCTAGGTTTAATAAGGCGTTAAGAATTTTTTTTTTTTTTAGTTCTACTAGTTATCGTATGAATGGAATATAGTGGGGCAAAACCAGAATTTCGGATTTCCAAAAACTAAAATTCGTTTTGTCGGAAATGTGGTAATGGCCCACCGTCATCTTGCCCTCCAATCGATGAACCAATTATAGGGTATGTCAGCGGTAGGCGTGGAATTGCGCAGTGTATAGATGGGCTGACCCGTTGGTGACTTAAAGGTCGAGCGGGGCGCAGCAATGTGGTGGTCTCTCGCTTGTCATGTTTCATCCTGTACCAATTCATTTTGCTGTCGCGCCCCCTTGGCCTCAGTTGTGACGCCTTTAATAACGTTGCTTAATTCGCTAAAATCTTTGGTCAAAGTGTATGAGACTCGAATGATTGAGAACACGACGGGACGACAATGAGCCGTGGGTCTCGCTTTGGCCTCTCCTGGGCGAAGGTGTTCGAGCCTGCAGGTTCGGAATGGGGCATGCACATTCTAGTTGATAAAGATGCGTTCGACACTACAGCCATCGATATCATAGCGATCCATGGTCTCAACGGTCATTGGAACACGACATGGAGAGATGAACCAACTAAGACAAATTGGCTGCAGGATTCCATCCCTAAGCGTCTGAAGACCGCACGTGTCATGTCTTTTTCTTATAACTCATCCGTTCAGTTCAGTAAGTCGGTGTCCAGCGTCGCAGACTTCGCCAAGCAACTATTGGAAAGCCTTGCGGAGAAACGGGCCAGTGGAGTAGAGCAGGATAGGCCAATGCTCTTCATCTGCCATAGTCTTGGCGGCATTGTCTTTAAGCAGGTAAGTCACTATCGTATCATGGTCCATGATAACACCGCTCATAACCACTGTGCGCCTCCCTAGGCATGTAACCGAGCTTACCAGGAGGACTGTTATAAACCTCTTCTTAGGGCTGTTGCGGGCGTGGCATTCTTTGGAACCCCTCATCGAGGATCTAGCATCGCTTCTCTGGGGAATGTCTTGGGTCGTGTGTTAAAGGCTGCTTCATTCGGCACCAACACAAACACACAGCTACTGAAAGAACTTGAGACAGGTTCACCAGTACTTGACGACATAACAACCACGTATGCGAATCGCAAATATGACTTTAAGATATGCAGCTTCTACGAAACCGACAAGATGGACTTTCTGAGCTCAGTGGTAAGGAATCAGAGAGCGTCACTTGACAACACTTGTCTAATTGATGAGACAGGTCGTAGATCGCCATTCCGCTGTTTTGGGTATCGAAGGAGAGACAGTAGTTCCCATTAACGGCAACCATCGCTCAATATGCAGGTTCACTAGCAATGATATCCGGATGCCTGTTGTACTGGAAAATCTCAAACGGATGCTGAAGCACTGGAATGAGATCAATCAAGGAAGTCTCCAACGCGTGTTTCTTGAACGCCTCGCGGCGCCAGACTATCTATTACATAAAGATCGGAACCCATCCCCTACCCAAGGGACATGTTCTTGGGCTCTAAGCCACCCCGAGTTCCTACGTTGGCACAAATCAAAAGGGCCAGCACTGCTATGGTTCTCAGCCAATCCGGGATGCGGCAAGTCTGTGATGATGTCCTTCCTGATCGACCACTTTCGATCAACTATTGTGTCAAAGCATGTTCACCTATGTTATTGGTTCTTCAAATCTGACAATCAGCGGCAGAGGGGCGCCATTTTCGCTCTTCGTGGAATACTACGCCAACTACTCGTAACGCGTCGTAGTACTATACAGACAGTTCAAAACGCAGCAGAAGACAAAGACATTGATACGCTTCAGGATGTCTGGGATCTTTTAATACACGCCGTGCAGACGCCGTCGGCAGAAGATGATGATAACCGAAGCTACACAGCTCCTGTACGCCATACAACAATCTGTCTAATCGATGGTCTAGATGAATGTGAGGCTGACGCAAAACGTGATTTAATATTGCTCTTTCAGTCGTATTTCCAAGAGCTTGAGCGAGTGGATCCAGGAGCAAAATCCGGAACATTGAAACAAGGATTCATGAAGGTTCTCATTGCCAGTCGACCGGAGAACTGGATTAAAGTCATCTTCGACCGACTCAAACCTTCTGTGCATGATCCTGACCAACAACAGCTGAAGAAGGATGAACCAGCCGCTCAATATTGCGCCATTCGCCTGAAGGCTGAGGACGAGTCTAGCTTTATAAGTGCCGATATTTCTCTGGTTGTTCGAGCCGCGATAGCTGATCTAGTAGATCAGGGTTTTCCGAAGCTTCTTCTTCATGATATACAGAAGCAGCTCATTGCCCGAGCTGACAGAACCTTCATCTGGATTACTTTGATAATTGATCTGCTTAAAGAAAAGGTTGAGTCTGGAGCGTCTAGACGTGAACTGGATAAAATTCTGGAAAGTCGAACGGTCGACCAGATCTTCACCGAGATCCTCAGGGAAAGGCCAGACGCCCCAAAGACAAGAAAAATGTTCAGTATTCTGCTCGCTGCTGCACGCCCTTTGACGGTCGGAGAGTTGAGTGTCGCCCTAGCATTGACACCGGAACATAGCGCCCTAAGCAAGTCACCTAGGCCGTTCCGTCCTGGGCTACAAAACTTCGAGAGGTTGAAGTATGACATCGTGTATCCATTTGAAAATAACATACGGTTTCTCGGCGGCCATTTCATTCGAATAATTTGCAACGAAGTGTATTTTGTTCACGAGACGGCCCGGGAATTCCTATTGGAAGAGCAAGTCAAGGGACTCCATTCCTTCATAGGGGAGGAGACAGCACCTTCCTACAATGACTGGAGCGTCATCCGAGATCCAAAAAGCTGCGATTGGCAATATTCTTTCTCTCACCAATCATGCCACTCTCTCCTCCTAGACCTTTGTGCAACTTACTTATATTTGATGGGCCAGGCAGCCTCTCAAAACCACACCTTGTCTAATGATGAAGGCATACTCATCAATTACGTATCTACGGCATGGTTCATCCACTTCGTCGTGGTCGTCGACCACATCGACCTGCGTAACATTCCCTACTACCATAACCTGTGCCACCCAAAATTTCCAGGGTTCGATATTTGGACTAAGGTGAGCTGGGATGGCGAAACCAACCCTGATCTTACCGTCGGCATGAATGATCACGAAATACAGGACTTTTATATCAAAATGTACCATCTCGAACCGCGGCACTTCACGCTAGGAAGTAACAATAATTATGACGATAATTATGATGATGAAATTAATGAGATCCAGGACTTGGATGATGACGAGGGATCTAAAGTTATCAACCACGGAATTCCCATCCCTAAGCTCAAACTCCTCAACTTAAACTCGCCGGACAACCCAAATACTCGACATGTCTCGGATGCTAATCCGACCGCACGGCCCAATCACCACTTTCCGCTCAGCGTCGATAAATGTGGCTTTGTATCCATCGACTATAGCATGTTTAGTAACTATTTGCATTAGTTACCTAGATCAAAAAGTTCTAGAGCGGTAAAGCAGCTAAGGCTAAGGCTAGAGATGGATTTATAGTTAGAGGGTTGGATTCATGGTACGGGTTTCTGGTATAGGCCTAGCGATAAGAAAAAAGGGTTAGAAGTTGTTGGACATAACGATTACTTCTATAGAATTATGCTACTATAACATACGAGAGGCTCCTTTTCCTAGGGCACAAAGACCCTTATTTTCACATTTATTACTAATTTATATAAATAAAATATAACACAATATTGAAATGATAAAAAAGAACGTCGTGGACCTAGTGTTAATAAGTTGCGCGGTTGTTGAAATGTATCAGTTTTTGTATGGGGCTTGCTGTTTCGCGAAGGGGTGGTGCACGGTAGCCCGCGTCGAAGCTAGGCGTCTCGCATTCATTTATATACCAATGCTTACCTTGGAAGGGTGAAGCCTCACTGCATAGTTATGCTATCGATGAGAAATACAGACACTATTGTTGTTAAATCGCCGATTAAGCAAGCCGTACGCAGTCTATTGCCGATTTTCTTTCCGCAATCTGGGTTCTCACTCATGTCCATTCGCCGATTGAGTTGATGAGCCATTGGCAAGCTATTTTCACCCGCTCCGAGAGTATTCATATAGAAATATTAGCAGTTTTGATATCATATTATGCCATACAATTGTAATAGAGCTCTTTCTTGATTTTGTGGGTGGTGGTGCAGGGCCGTTCTTAGTTGGTGGACCTCCATTTATTCAATACAGTATAGGGTAACCGTTGTATGAGCGATGAACGTGGGAGTCGCAAGTGGGATGGGGGCTTCTACTTTGGGCTTCCGTACCGACATTTCAACATTTGTATTCAAAACTTAACATTCGGTAAGATATCTCTGCTAACTCATCGTGGCGGTGCGGCGATCCCACTGTTCTACCTCCTACTCCCTGATACCAGTAAAGGCTCTGCCGAAGGTAAATTTAGGGAGAGCCAATCCTTCCACAAAACACTCAGCAATTCAGCCATATTGGACTTCGAGCAGGTTACTCCGGCATTGTAGGTAGAACTATTTGTTGGCACTAGCCTGAAAAGTAGACCCCTTTTAAGTCATATCCAGTTGAAAATGCCCATCGCTTTGTTAGATAGACTGGCATTGGCGGCCTGGCTTTCGCGCTTTTCGTACAGCTTCCTTATTGTTCCTGGTTCGTGATATAGCGTGGGACCCCAGTTCCGGCCGTTAGGAACCCCGTCTATACCAGTGTCGTTACAATGGCTTTCCCAAGCGAGATCTCCAGGAGAACCCTCTGGCCCAAAGTCCTGCCAGACGTGCAGGTCTAGGAACTGAGAGTAAAGATAGACCGAGAAATCGGTCGCACAACGAGGACAGGCCCCTTTATGCTCTTTCTTGGTGCCTTCAGCGTCGAGTGCCCTTTTTAAAGCTTCTTGAAGCCCATAACTCGGATCCTGGGGACGCCATATGTGAAAAGGAGCTATTATGATATGAGGGCAGATTGGCAGATACCCGATTTTATCGAATGATATCTTCCGGCGAATTTTGTCTTCGTAATATCGCCAGGTAGAGAAAAGTAGAAATGTAAGATTGCCGTTGTGGGCCGTAGCAATCTTAGGGTATGCTGAGTAGCGGATTTTTAGTTGAGAATTAGGGTTAAAGTCCATATCATAATGCGGTGCTAATAAACCTTGCAGATAGGAGTCATATTTATTCTTTTGTAGGCGAGTATATTTAAGAGCAAGCTGAATATGGCGGTGCTCAAGTCTTATTTGTCCGTAATAAAGGCGGGTATCAATCCGGGTTCCTCCATATGACAGGCGGGGACAGGAGGATTGGTAGGAACTAACTGCAGGAGTATCGAGTTTGTTGATAGGATGAAGTGTCGTACATTTTCCGCATACCCATTTGTTAGGTTGATCTCTAGCACAAGCAGCGAGATACAAAAGATACTCGGTGCGAGAAAGTCTAGTAGTATATGTACACTTTTGGAGGATAACCCGTAGCGGATAACAAGTTTGAGAAAACAGGAGAAGGTCTGAAGGGTTGAGAAAATCAGCTATGCAAAGAATTAATTCGACCGGCAACTGTAAAAGGTGGTTAGGGCTCTGTTGCTTGCGGGGTCGCTTCCATAGTGATCCCAAGATAACAAGTGTATTGTGAGCGATTTTCTGGATTTCCATATTGGCGGATAACGGGGAAAGGAGCTAGAAGTATTGTTTTTTTTATACTGGATTCTGGATAATGTTCAAGTATTGGTAGATTCAGAGTCGAAAGCAAAGATGGTCTGAAGCAGGTCACCTAAGTATGGAACGAGAAAAGCGCCAATGCCAGCATAATTGGAATAGCTATATTTTATACTGAACTAAACATGGCTTACTTTATAGGTTCTGATTGGAATTCCCTAGCATAAAGTATGAAGAACACCATATAATGTTTTGTGAAATTACCTTTCGTTGTTTAAACACCTAATTATCAGCAACTTAAAGCTTATATCGGGACCTTGTAGGATGGACTAAAAAGTAAGAAGAAAAGAAAAAATATAAGCTTTCGCTTTAATTTTAATATTTATCCAGGTACCTTATGTTCTTCACCCTAAGGCTACTCAAAACGGCACATATGCTGTTTGATTTATCCAATAATAGCTTTCAGGCCCAGTGTGGCAACTTGCATATAACGAACTTCCTATCCCTTAAGTCCATGGTGATAGTGCAGATAATTATCCAAGCTAGGAGTTATGTTCAATTAAATAGAATATCAAGATCGTATAAGTGATATTCTGACGTAAGTTAATGACTAGGTACCTAGCCGTTAAATACTAATTGCTAGCCATGGGATGGAGTGGCCACTCTAGCTTTATATATACCTGTAGGTAAAGATAAGTTAGGTGTAGACCAGGATAGGCACATGCAAACTAATATTGGGCACGATATCCATTCTAACGTGTTGAGAGCCCTGATCAAGGCCCGAGTAGTTTTCAGTGTGAAATTTATGAGGATTGGTGATAGTTGCTGTGACCCTTACGCCGAACCCCCTAGGGCCCTAAGCCATATTCAATCAGAGCATGAGTGTTGTCACAACTTCGAGTGTAGAAAATAAAACTTGTCATGTATATAAGCCAAGGGTATCAGTAACATCGGGTTAGACTTTTCGCACAGTGATAAATGTTTATCATCCCCTTATACTTAGGTCACAACACGATGGACACCGATTATATGATAATGTAGGAGAATATCACGGAGAAAAAGTAGCTAGGGCCTATTAACAAGATGATGTCGAAGTTAAGTAGTCACCTCAAATTTAACAAACGCCTATTTACTATCACAGCAGGGTGTCGCTGGAAGAAAGGAACCATTTTGCTGATTACTGTGAAAGGAAGTTTTGGTCCCGACTCGGAAAATCGATGTTAGAAAATAAATGAGGAATGTTGAAGATGGGCAAGTGTAAGGAGGACGTTTCATGAGGCGACGGGCAGGTGAAGAAATTTAGCCAGTGGGTAGCGGTGGTATAGGGAACCCCATTTCTAGAATCACAAATAAAGACAAATTGGTTCTTTTTCGAGCGTTACTCGTAGACTTGTATGTTCGGATAACTATCCAGGTACTTCAATCGTATCTATCCGTCAGGCCAAGGTAATTTAATATTCCTACTTTATGTAGACTAGAAAGAGTAGTGGTATAGACTACGAAAGTGAAATAACGGTGAGGCAGAATTTATCAACCCCGCACCTTGAGTGACAGTTTCGCATGCCCAAGAAACAACTCCTCTTGAACAATGAACGCCACTAATTGTAGCCTAGTGCTACTAATCATCAATTTTATATCTCAGGGGGGAAATCTGGGAAATCCTCATGTGTTCGGTTTAACCCCTCTCGGGGGATGTGCTGCCATGATTATTGATGGTGCCCACGTTGTGGTCACCGACCTCACAATAAGTTTCGAACCTTCTCCGACTATTGTTCCCACCGCCGGGGCTTCGAACCAACACCGATGGCATCGCATAGAAAAGGACTTATATCTTCATTCGGGTGAAAAAAGAGCTTGGCTGTATGTAGCTACTAAGAAAGAGGAGGAGCTTATTCCTGATGACTTGATTGTCACCCAAGTTAGAATTGACGAACGGAGTTCTATTGATGACCCTAACTCCGAATGGGAGGGGCGACCTGCCGGGGTTTGGGTGCAGAGAAGAAAGTATACGGAGAACGACTTAGCCGTGATCGATCTAGATATATTATTCGGCATTGATGCTGTTGATCCGAGACCGCGATGGACTTGCCTGCGACATCCTCTCCAGCTTGGCATGGGCGCTCGAACAGACACACCCGTCGCGAGGTTAAGTGTGCGTCATGGACGGGCCAAATCCAGACCAGATGATCCTCACATCCCAACCACATTAAGAGTAAGAGTGGATGGTAAGTTCAAGATAGTTCAGATATCCGATACTCATATGGTTACTGGTGTCGGTGTCTGCAGGGATGCCATCGATGCTCATGGAAACTTTTTACCTCCGACTGTGGCCGATCCTCTAACTGTAGATTTCATCGGAGAAGTGTTGGATATTGAAAACCCGGACCTAGTAATCCTAACTGGGGATCAAGTACACCACGATATCCTCGATTGCCAATCTGCCATTTTCAAGATTATCGCCCCGTTGATCATACGTTCAATCCCGTTCGCGGCCGTGTTTGGCAATCATGACGCAGAGGGGACCTATGCGCTAACTCGTAAGTACCCTGTATGCTCTAGGATAGCTAGACGGCAAGAAGGATAGAGAATACCTGAGCCCCTAAAACTGGTTTAGCCGGCCTCGACTGTGTATTGCAAATTATTAATAGGGTTGCTGATTAGATAATCTTCTAGGAGCCTCACAGATGTCACTACTTAAGAGCCTCCCATTGAGCCTCTGTCGGGCCGGTCCTGCGGAGGTTGAAGGCGTCGGAAACTATCACCTTCGAGTCCTTTCTCATACTTCACAGACTCCATTGATTACTCTATTTTTCCTCGACTCTCACGGACAAATACAGAGCACTGTCCAAGATCCAGACTATGAGGCGATTAAACAAAGTCAGATCGACTGGTTCAAAAGCACTTCTCAAACATTACGAAAAGCACATGTGCATAACCCCGACGGTGAAAATAGCTATCATGTATCGCTAGTGTTTATGCATATCCCCTTTCCCGAATATGGAGACAGTCGTCTCAATATTTTTGGCGGCCAACGAAGGGAACCTACCGAGGGCCCCAGTTTCAACTCACACTTCTATGACGCTTTGGTTGAGGAAGGCGTGGTGGCAGTAGGCTGCGGACATGATCACGTAAATGACTTTTGCGGATTGTTACCGGGAACTGGAAGCGGGGAGTCAGGAGAGGGACATCGGGGTTCGAGTCGGTTTGGTCCCTGGCTCTGCTATGGAGGTGGTAGTGGGTTTGGAGGATATGGTTCGTATGGAGAAAACCGATATTACCGTCGAGTGAGGGTTTGGGAGTTCGATACTGACACCGGCGGCGTACTGACCTGGAAACGTGTCGAGTATGCTAGTGGGAGAGTTGATGAACTGGTGCTTGTCGAGAATGGTGTTATCACACCCCCTTCGAATATGTCCGACAGAGAGGCCAGAGGTATTGTAACTCATGTTGAATTATAAATAGGAGATGTCTTAGAAACGAAAATGCGGCAAAGCGACAACACCTGATAATGCAAGGGAAGAGGCAACGACCGCGGCGACGCTTCTGGCGGCCGTGGCGTTATGCTGTTGGGTAATGTGACCCATGAATCCGGTAGGTATATTCCGGAGCCGGGGATAGAATCCTCTTAGCTACTAACTAGTTCACGAGGCCAACATATCCGCGCGCTTATCGTACAATAAGTTCTCTTCTTCGGGGGAAAATGCGCAGTGAACTACACCATCATTTTACATAGCACTACCCTGCAGGCCACCCGCAGACCGCCTGCAGACTGGCAGGGGTGTTAACTACAGGGCTCAGCTAAGGCTGATGAACGGAGTTTTTGCATTATACCATAGTCCTATATATAGCGTGGTAAGGAGAATTATAGACTCGCCGAGCTTTAGGTAGGTATTGTTGTTGCAGTCTTGTAAACGTGACTTCATAAACCTAATTCTGATATAATTTACACCACATACCTACCTCTTAGAACACTAACCTAGTCAATAAACGCCCGCGCTTTTAGATCTGCGGAACTTCCCCATCAGGAGCGCCCACCCTCAATTAGTTCACATTGTCAATATGTACCTGTGATGTCGTTAGCCGGACTGGGCATGCTGACAGAACATGATGAAAACCTGGATGTCCGATATGGTGGGAAGCATGTTTGGGTGTGATTGGTAGCCTATTGGTCACGACTGCGAATAAAGCCGCTTGGTATTGACATTGACATATGGCGTACTACTGTAGGTGGTAAGTTTCCAATCGAAATGAACAAATGTCGCTAACATGTTGGTTTAGAGTGAATGCATGCTTCCGTACAGACTTCCGCGTTCCTAGGTTGTCTCGTTACTAAAGGTAGTATAAGAAAATTGGTATTAACTCGATACGAAAGAGTGTCAAGGGCGGGGTGGATGCTACATAACAAAGCCGCGGTACCGTATCTTCATATCACTGGTAAACATAAAACATTGTCGGGTTGGGCAATAGATTGTCACCGACATGCTCGACGGTAGCAACTTCTTCCAATACACACCTGGCGAAAGAAAGGCTAGAGTGTTTGATATTGGGTATCTCTTGCATCTTCCGTTCCTTCATCTCGTGGGTCTTGCCATCTCCCATGGGAGGAATGCGCTCGGTAGATAAGGCCGCTTGTGCCTTCGTGTGTAGCAGGGAGCTTGGCCAAGTAATCCATGGTACGAGGGAGTCTGGCTTGCTGAACATCGTACGTAAATTCCTGCGGGAGGCGAGGATCATATCCGAGTTATATACCGATGGCATGATAATAGTAGGTTTATTCGCGCCGAATCTGTTCGTAACGTAGTAGGTAGGCAACATCCTGCTTAACGGTCTTTCAGCGTGGTAGTCTATGATCATCAATCAAACCAAAGGCCTACATGACATGCCAAGTCGGAGATTTGGCGACAGGGCACATACCTGGTAATTGTATGATTTTTTTTAACCACGGACTAAAAGCGGATTGGTTGAAAATGACAGCCACATTCACACATCCCTACTTCAGGTTTGCTTGGGTTCGGACAAATATATGTCATGATATCTACAATATTGGATCGTTTTGCTGGTTGGCCTTTAAATAATTCATGTACGGTTTGATTATAACGTGAATTCAATTCCGAGTTACTAGAGCAGTAGACCGACTGACTGACTGACTGACTGTACATTGCAGTATATGCAGGTGGGTTGATATTCACTGTGGTTATTATTATGTAAGTGTCGAGGACGTTGAAGCTGGTGCTACTGTAAAGTAAACAGGCCAACCTTGCTAATTACTGAATTTTCGATTTTTACCCTCCTGCTTATCCGGGCAAAAGACGCCTTCGTTGGATCGACATTGGCGCGCTTGACGGGTAGTGATGGTGGTGATGGTGGTCTTGGCTCAATTGAGAGCGTGTAGCTAGCGAGGTCAGGTAGAAGTAAGTGTCCCACTGAACCTGTTTTATTGGGGGGTCGGGTTGTGGGCGTTGCAGGCGTTGCAGGTACAGGGCGGCTATTAGCTATCTGTGGTGTGATGCCCGATATGATTGGATCAGCCAGAACCCCCACATCCTGCAGCCGGCCGTCTATTTTTGGGTCCCGGACGAATCAAACCATGGCATCTCCTCTCACCAGCTTCTTGCCCTTCCAATATTGTCGAATGCCCATGCTTTCTACCCATGCTGGCCGATATCGACTTTCACTACCAGCTCAACTACCCTGAGGGTGACTATGCAACACAGATAGCCACGTCTGTCCCTAGTGGTTGTCCTTCATGAATAACCCCACTGTCGACGGCGTGCAAGGCGCTTAATTTGAATGCGCTGCGCCGGTAATGGACATTATGAGCGAGCATCACCGCCGCCAATATGACTCGCTACCAGTGCGCCTACGTGCCTCCATGCAGGAGTGAGCTGGGGTCGGGAATCCTAGGCACTATACTGGGAACTCCGCTGCTCTGGTATATTTTACATATACATATCCATGTTTCCTGATCTACCGGGAGAGGGACTGGGGAGGGATCTCACTTTCTCGCCACCTTTTTATAATTCTACTCTGCTTGTTGGTTGCACAATAAAGACTCAAACCGCGTTCGGATGTTTGTGCTGCCTCTCTGCGTGCTATTTTTTCCGACTTGGTCATACTGTAACAAGGTGAGCTTGGGTTGGTCATAATCCCACGGGACGGGCTTCTACTAGACCAACGGATCACACCCCGCAGGAGGGAGGACGAGTGGCAAACCCGGAACAAACTTCTATTTCTGTTAAACAGGAGGCCGGTGGATATAATAAGCTGGGCGGCAGAATGTCGAATGCACCTTCGGGAGGGTTTTCCCTCTTCCCAAGTGCGAGTATCTCTAAAACGCCGCCGAGGAAGACGACGCCTAGACCGCGAGCTGCTACCCCGCAGTCACCACGAGGACGCGGTCCGTCATTGGATATGTCGCCGCCACGCAATGGCCGCCAAACACCGGAAGGCTTAGGAGAGTATGTAATTGATGGGACGCCGTCGGTGGCCAATGACCTCCGGATGGCGCCGAACAATCCATTTTATCAGAGTCAGGCCGGCCCTTTTATACAACCACAGTCAGCCTCTCCGCCACCCAGTGTCCCGCCGAAGGACGTTCCGCCGAGGACGACCACAGCACTGTCTGGGGCGAGTACTTTTATTGGCCGAAGCCCTAGTGAAAGGTCACGAAGTTCAATAGCCAAACGGCCCTTAGAAGATTTCCCAGCAACTACACCTGCGAGAGAGACTGCAATACGTTCTATATTCCCCCAGTATGATCACACATTACCGTTCGATCAACAAAACTACTACCCCACCCAGGCAAGCCCAACCCATATTCCGAGGACGGTTATCAGCAGGCAGTCCCATGTACCACAACAGATAGAACCTAGGAGTCCACCGGTTAGAAGTCCTGTACGAAGTCCGATGAGCGCAGGATCCGCCCAGCGCTGGCCGAGGCGGCAGAACGAGCCACCCGTGATCCCACCCGTGAGCACAACCGAGGAGCTTCGAGGCTACTGGAAGGCGGCGAACGGGTGGAAAGCATCTACCGTTGAGGGACGGACGTTTTGCATGAAACTACTTCCGGAAAAGGATACTCCAATTTACACGTTGACGTCGAGGACCCAACAACCACTTTATCACTTGCGCATCGACCCAACGTCGGCATCCGCGTATGTCACGCTCAGCCGGCATGACCCTAGCAAGCCGTGTAAAGATAAGGACCCGACAGAGGCGTCGCGGGCCTCCACTGGATTGCTGAGCGCGCTTCGCGAAGCCGAGGGTAAGCAGCCCTGGCAAGAAGCCCTAGCCACGACACTAGAAGAACCATCGCGCCGGCTGCCCCCCAACGACGGCCTCGTCGCGCTGCTGTACCCGAGCGCGGCTGCAAAAGTGGCCATAGACCGGCCCTACGACGTGTCGGCTGTCGCGGCAGCCGAACGCGAGTGCGCGCGCCTCGTCTGGGATGAGGACAGCGCGAATTACTTCCTCGCACACCCAGCGGTCGCGACGCCGTTCTGCATCACGATCGAGCGGAGCCCGGCGTGGAGCCGCACGGAGTACACGATCGAGCATATAGAGTCGCCGCAGCACCTCGGCCGCCTGACGCGTGACGGCACGGGTGAGGGATGGATGGAGCTCGACACGCTCGTCGCCGGCCGCATCGAGAGCTACTACGTGCTAGACGTGGCGGCTACGGCGTTGCTCCTCGTGGCCCATCTCGACGAAAAGAACGTCCTCGTCGAGCAGTTCGCACCTCCTCCCGCCGCACACTTGCGGGATTCGCCCACATCAGGATCACGGAGTGGTAGTCAATTAGGCGGCACGATTCTTGCATCGAAGGATAAAGATAAGAAAAACAAGAAGAAGAAGAAGCGCGGCCGGTTTGAGGTCTTCGAGCTTGATCTAGAAAGCCAAGCCAGTAGCCTCGGCGCCAAACTTGACATTAAGGAAGCCGATCGCGAAAAGTTACCCGGCACCACCCGGACGATCATCAAATTGCTCGGGTTCGCGTTCAAGTGTGTCATTTGGGCGCTCACGCTTGCGTTTAAGGCTGCCATGGCCATTATTGTCGGGTTGACTAAGTGCATTACCAACGAGAAACTGTAAATGCGGGGTGTATTTTCACACATATGACTAGATGTCCATTGCTGGATACAATGACTTTGAACGGATGCACATCGGGAACGCAAGGCGGGTCTAGAGCTGAATTTCGGATCGGAGCTGCACACTGTACTAGTGGGAATGACTTCACTAGAATAGGCGATGGAGGCCTTCTGCTTACAGGTTTTTTTTAAGTTTTATACTCAGCAGCCCGTGTATAACCCCCATGTGTCGACATATGGGCGGGCTTTTCAACTTTTCATAATCAAGCTGGGACGTAATGGTGTAAAAAAGGCGGCCAACGAATACATGATTTATGGACTAGCTAGTTAGCGCGGAGTTGTGTTCACATTGGGAAGTGTTATCTTGAGCAAGCGAGTACGCGAACAAGATCTATACATCTTGGGCATGTTATAGCAGGTCTGCAAAATCAACGGCTGTTGGAAATCCTCGAACGCCATGCGCCTGCTTGCCTATCAAATATATATACCGATTTTCCCGACCACATCATAACATAATGCAAGAACACCGGTGAAGCTCAATGTGACTTTGTATTAGTCGTTCCTCCTTGCCAATCGTCTGTATTTCGTTGGAGTATATGGCATACCCGTCCAGTCAACAAGACGGACTTTACCGCTTCCTCTGGCGCACCTTGATCTTCTTCCCGGACTTTGTGACGCCCCCCATCGTCGCCGTCTTGGCCATTCTAGCACGCTGTACTTCGAGTTGCTGCTCGGCCTGAGCGAGTACGCTTTGCTTTTTCCGGGCGTTCTGTAGGCGGCGTTGTAATTTCTCCAGAAGCCTCTGCTTCTGCTCTGCGGTACGTTTCCCCGAATCTGGGCCCTCTAAGTTCTCGTTATCATCTGAATCCTGTTCCATGTCTTGCCGCATCTTGTCCTCACGCTCGTCCTGGCCATCCGCAAATATTATCTTTTTGTTTTTCGAAGCAGGTGTCTTTTTCGCACTTGGCTCGTCCCCGAAGTCAAAGTCTAGATCCATGTCGTCCTCGTCTTCTTCGTTGTTGTTGAGTAGATTGTCGATGTCGCCCCCGAGCGCAATAACACGTTCTTCGAGTTTGCGGACTTCCTTCATCGCTACGTTTCGTACCGACCGTATGTAACCCATGTCCTGTGTCTTGAGGAGCCGCACTACATTCATGTCGAGCGACTTGTTGCCGCGGTCGCCGGCTACGGTGCCGTCCCATTTCTTGCTGCCGCTTGACAGGGCTGTCGCGGGGCCCTTGCGCGAAAGCATGCCGAAATAGAATTCCTGTTTGGTAGAACCGAAATGCATTAGGCTAATTCAAGGTGAAAGCCGGAGTCGGGAGGACGTGATTAGGACGTAGGGATTTGTACTCACATCTTCATTACGGTCTTCTGCCTTCTTTTTAAGGGCCTTTAATTGTGCCTTCTTACGGTTGTGGTCTTGTGCTCGAAGCCGGTAGTCCTGTTTCCTGTCGTCAGTGCTGTTGTCGTGCGACATGGAGGGCTGGTAGATCGAGCAAGGATGCACACCTTATGCTTCTCGAGAAGACCGTAGCGGTTCTTGCGGTCTTGTAATTGATCTCGTTCACGGTGTACGCGCCGGTTTACGGCGTTTCGAAGGGAAGACATGATGTGCCGTCGCCTGTAGGTTGTTGTATACGACAAGCTTGACCGTACTAGTGGGATGTTTGGATGTGATAGAAATTTGGCTTTCACGATAAAGACAAGACAAGCGATAAGGAAAGCTTGTGATAATGGGCAGCCGGTACTTACAGGCACTGTAGGTACTACCTCGCTATGGATTAGGTAACATATATAGTGCTTGGCACAGTGTACTGAGTGAGCCCCACAAGTCGCACTGTATTTAGGTGTCCCTGTATATATACCTAGGTACTTTAGGTAGCCAGCATTCTAAATGCCTTCCTCTCCCCTTTGCAGAGGGATTGGTTGCCCTTTCACGAGTCGCATTGAAGCTGCCTTTGGTATTAAATCCAATAAATTTCACATTGGGTTTGGATGTGCCGAAGGGCTTTTGAATTTCCCTTATATACCAATAACTTTGGTTGGCACTTGTAGAATCGTGACACCGGCTTCAATATCATTCGTTTTCCGACGTATCGAGACGATGGCGGGTGCGAAATGCGATCGTCATTGAGACGACGGGTGCTCTGTAAGATTGTATACAAGTATGGCCGGGTAAATTACCCAAGAGAATATCGGTCTCGTTCCCTCCAAGCTTCTCTCGGAATGGAATGTACCGATATCCTGATGCATCCAAAGCCTCAGTTGCCCTAGAAGTTTCGATTCCAGATCCTCACTCTCTCATCGGGTTTGATTCCAAATTCACTCTTACAACATACCATGCCCTCCGTAGTACATGTTTTATTCATCCTCGAAAATGGCTAAAAAGCCCACTGCCAAGGTGACAGTAACTGAAAACCACACCACCATATCAATTGCTGTTACGTTTATTTGCGCCTTGCTAGCTGCATGGCTACTTGGCCGGGCTTCGAACTCCCCAGTGGACTCATTTCATTCCCTCCCGCCATTACCACAATCAAACTCATCATCTAGTGAACTACGGTGCGAAGATCAGAGCTATAAAACAGAGCTCATCTCACTCGACCCCCTTGTGATCTATATCCGCGACTTCTTGAATACACAGGAGATCAAGAGCATTGTGCAAGCGGGTGAGGACCGCTTCAACCCCTCGGTAGTAAATCAAAATGGAAAGATGATCCAAAATCCGTACCGCACCTCGTGGAGTGCCGCCTTGCCAGCTGAAGACCCAGCAGTACAATGCGTCCTCGAGCGCTCGAGGAGATTTCTCGGGACCGTCCTTAACCCGAATGAGGACGAGATGGGCGTGCCGCAGCTTGTACGATATACCGAAGGACAAGAGTATAATCTTCATCACGACTGGATGCGGATACCACAGGCGGCATTCGACGGGTCACCGCGCTCATTCAACCGGGTCGCGAGTTTCTTCGTTATATTGCAAGATAATTGTAAGGGCGGTGAGACCTGGTTTCCCTTCATCAAAGCCGTGTCGCCTCAGCCGAAAGAGCGTGAGGAGGGCCAGCTATGGCGTGAGCACGAAGACGGTGGACTCGCTTTCAAGCCAGTTGCTGGGAATGGCATCTTCTGGGTCAATCTTTTCCCTAACGGTACGGGTGACACACGAACTGTGCACGCTGGTTTACCGGTTACTAGCGGATTGAAGACCGCGATGAACATCTGGCCAAGGCAGTACCGTCCGTCCTAACTCACATCGATGTCAATCTCATGCAGACCATACTATGAGCCTCTAGCTTACGATCACACCCTATTGAGATGCCCTGGAGATGTATTGAAACAATGCACTTCCCGCAATTCTTATTGTGTTCTCCCCTAATGTAGTCGACACCCCTATCCCGACGTTCGCGACTTTCATTTCGCCAACAAAAGTTACTATCAACGCATATCAGGGAGCTGGATTGTTCAAAGCTTCGGTTATTTACACACGGTATCAAAATTCTTATCGCAAGTTGCTGGGATATTGTATGATTATCCGTAATATTTAGCCGATGGAATTGCCATCATTGAAGAAAAAAACAAATAGAGAAAGATTAAGGGAAAGTCATAAGGCCTGCCCGAATTTCAAAACTAAATATAGAGAGCCTTGTAAAGTAAGTAATAGTGGTTGGAAAAGTTCCTGTTAGTCCAAGGTGTGTGTTATTGGATTTAAACCGAGTGGCTTAATGTATTTAGTCGTCTAACCGACACCATTAATGTGCCAAGAAAAAAAATCGAGGAATACAAAAATAAACCCAATCGACTAGGGCCTGATTCGAACAGACGCTCCCGAAGGAAGTAGATTGCACGATTTATTCGAGTCTACCGCGTTAACCACTCCGCCACCTAGCCATTGAACTGCATGCTACTGGATGCATGAGATTACCCATCCTTGAGCGACCTATTACTTTTCCATTGTCTTCCTTCCAAACCCTCTGAGCAGTGGCCGGGGGCAATTCTTATTTGCCTTTCCCCCTTTCCATTAAGCCGTTGTTGTTTGCTAGAAGACGGGTCCTCGCGCTACACCGAAATTCAAGCGATTACTATGTACGTTGGAGCACTAGGTGCCTGACATTAAGGCACGAGCTATTGCTTCATGCTGAATCACTCAAATAAACATATAATAAGTAAGTTGCATAAGGTGATGTGTATAATAACCCCTCCCGAACGTACGGTGTTAGACTGCTCTGACTACGGTTTCATTTCCCAACAAAACAAGTTTGTCACCACTCAACACAATGCTTTGAGCCGTAGACCCCTGTCTTTACCAACTCACGATTTGAGTATATCGCCGTCATACACTGTGAAGCAAATACATCTCCCGATAACCGCCGTACGCAAATCTTTTAACCATGGGTAGGCGGGGCATTTACAACAGCGAAGAAGTCGAAGTTGGGATTATTATATCCGCCACCTTCTTTCCAAGTCGATGCATACGAGGCGTAGTAGTCCCAATTAGAAGAAGTGTTGAGACCAAGCTCGGCCCAGACGAAGAGGCCGTTGGCGAGACCGTTGCCGAGGAAAAGGTAGTTCGGGAAGGGGTCGTAGTTGGCGCTGGCGGCATAGCCGTTAAACTGATCCCCTAAGTTAGTCGTCTTTGGGATGCGGTTCGTGTTGTACGGTGCCGTGAGCTCGACGGCATCACGCAAGGCCTGGTCAAAGAACAGCTGAGAAAGATGGGCGACCCGGCCGCCGGTGTAAGTCCCGTTTGGCAGCGTCTGGGAGCCGACGTGCGCAATGATGTGTTGGTGAGTTGCCCGCCCTTGGTAGTGTCCTGGGAAAATACTGTCGAAGGACACGACGCCGTCCGCATCGGTAGGCTGTACGCCGCGCAACCACGTCGTACCAAGGCCGCCTTGGCCTGCTGCGCTCACGCCACTGTATTGGCCTGTCGCATTACAAGACCAGACGTCAATTAACAGCTGTGTGGCCGGCTTGCAGGTCGTTACGTCGATAAATTGAAGCTCAAGATGCATAGGCACGCCAACTGTTTGCTCCACGATGTCTGACCGGATATGCTCTTGATAAACGAAGTATGGCCCATTCGAATTATCTGGGGCCAACACGCAGCTAGTGTTGGAGCCGAAGATCTCTGCATTGGTCGATTCCTTATTCAGGTCGATCGAACCCGTTTTGTTGTGACTCAAAGCTGCCCATTTTCGAAACGAGGCAGCGTCTCTTCGATGAAGCCAAGCCGCTAAGTACACATGAGCCTCTCACTTCATCTTGTCCTCATCAAGTTTGACATATTGGCTTACCGTCATCAAGATCCCTTTCTTGGCGCAGCCGTGCGAAAGTGGCTGCTCGACGAGCGATGGCCCGCTCCTTACGCGCCTTAACCTCTGGGTCGTTCTGGCATGCCTCCAAGGCCCTCGAGTTAATCATATTGATCATGTGAGCGGTATCCATCTCATCCTTGATCTGGCGCGCGCTGGGGCTTTCCCCCGGGTGCGCCGTGGTCATAGAGACCAGCGACAGCACCACAGCCACACCGACTACGAAGGGCGATATAAATATCATTCTCAACACTACGCTTTTGGTAGACGCGAAAACGATGAGATACCTAGTTCCGGAATACAGACTTTGGCCCCCATCGCTCATCGGGGTCTTGAGCTCCTTTAAACCAAGATCCGGCCTTATGACGAGCTCGACATGACAGTTGTCCAGGTCCAATATTATTACTTCCTTTCCTCATCTAGCTGCCAAGAATACACATCGAACGTATGTATCGGCAGACTATAGTAGACATGGCAGTGGTAGTCGGCAAGGCGTCACGGCAGGAATAAACTTTCTTCCTGTAAATTTGCCAGGTGACTCTTTGTTCGAGCGAAGGCTTGTTGGCTCCGAACCTGGAAGCTGTGTTTATCCGGGCGGTGCCACAGCCCGTTTCATACTAGTGTGAGCTTCACGTATACAGAATGAGGGTCCCTCCTAAGGCTAAATCTCGTAATAACATATCCCTTCGCCCTGAGAGGTCATTGATCATGCACCCCAGATATAAGTATCTATCATTATGAACAACTGACTTGCCGGGACCAATAAGAAGCGGCTTTGCCAGGATTGTGCATATATACCTTCACGCCTTGGCCTTGTTCCTACGTCAGCCCATAATTACAATAAGACAGACGATTGATCACAAGTGAAATCGGTAAATACAAAAGACGGATTGCGTATACTCTGTGATTAAGTACCCATATGAATGGGAAATAGCTGACGTCGTATACGGGCACTAACCAAAAGGATATCAAGTAATTAGACTACACTTCCGCTGACAGTAAGGAATTAAACGATCATGCACTCCCCTAATAGTTGATATTTACTAAGGCAAAAAGATATGTAGATCTCTGAGAGTCTCTTGTAGTCATTGCGCGATATCATGGCCGTGTTTGAAAACGAAATGACGTTGGCCATTGTGCTGCAGGTAAAGCATATTCTCTTCTTGGCTAAAGATCATTAAGCTTTAGTGGCAGCCGACGATTCTACAGATTACTAGCTCCAGGGAGTTTGCTTTGATGCTATTAAATTCACAGGTTTTGGTACGAAGATGAACGGCGGAGAAAGTAGAGAATAGAAGATATGATACTAGCTAAATATTATTCTAGACTAGATAATCCTGTCATAAGCCATGCGCGTGACTTCACTCAGAGGCTAGGCTTGTCATTTTCATAATCTCGTTAGGTGCTCATAACCTCAAAACACTATTGCCCGAATGATGCTGTTCCAGTAAAGCTTAGCACATCGGGGCACTCTGGATTTAGCGATTTAGGCACCGTTGCCGTTGTAGGCGACAAGGTTGACGGTGCCACTAGGGACGCTGGTGATCTTGCCAGAGGTAGCCAGCGCCTTTATGCGGGCGGTGACAGCAGCAGGGGTTGAGAGACCCTCAAGAGCGATGAGGTAAAGGGCAAGACCAGCGACGTGGGGAGTGGACATCGAGGTACCCGAGATGGTGTTGGTAGCAGTGTTGCTGCCAATCCAAGAAGATAGAACGCTGACACCGGGAGCAGCAACGTCGACAACAGAGCCATAGTTGGAGAAGTAGGCGAATGCCCAGCTCGAGTCAATGGCAGCAACAGTGAGGGCGTTAGCGGCAGAGGCAGGGGAGTAGTTGGCAGCGTTGGCGGCGTCGTTACCGGCGGCAATGACGGAGAGAACGCCGGAGCTGTAGGCGCTGTTGACGGCGTTGTTGAAGGCAGCAGAGTAGCCACCACCTGAAGAATATTAGGGTTTGAGTCAAGATAAGGGTAGGAGTAGTTTCTTACCTAGCGACAAGCTAAGGACAGCCTTGGACTGGCGGCCCTTGCTGATGATGTCGTTGACAGCCCAGTTGTAACCATCAAGAATGATGGTGGTGGTAGAAGACGATCCAGAGAAAACCTTGACAGAGATGAGGGTGGCGGCCTTGGCAACACCGTAGGTAGAGCCACCGAGAGTACCAGCGACGTGAGTGCCGTGACCGTTGGAGTCGATGTTTTGGCCTCCGATGGCGTTGTAGCCGTATGAAGCTCGGGAGCCGAACTGGGTGTGAGTGGTCAGGAGACCGGTGTCAACAATGTAGGCGTAAGTGCCGGCACCAGCTGTGCTGTCATAAATGTAGCTAGTGGAACCGCTGGTCTTGTGGGAGATCGTTCCCAAGCCCCAGGTCGCGCCGGTCTGGGTAACGAGGGCTCGTTCAGAGAGTTCATGGACCTCATCGAAGAGGTGCCAGACCTGGTCCTGCTCAACCTCTGCAACCTTGTGAAAGAGTTAGTATTTCTTTTTCTGGGGGTTGGCGTTGGAATTGCACAACATACCTGGGGGTTAGCCTTAATCTCCGCAAGGGTGGCAGCGTCCATCTCGACGGCGTAGGCATTGAAGTCCTTGATGCTATAGGTCTTCTCAACACCGGCAAAGTCGCGGCGGGTCAAGCTACGAGCGTGGACATCACGGGCCCAGCTGACGTGGCTCTCAAAGTCGGCGGTGCTGATGCCGCTCTTGAGAGTGACGATGTACTTGTTTGGGACGTACTCGGGCTCGCTAGGCTGCTTGCTGGCGGGGGCAGCGAGGGCAGCAGGGAGCAGAGCTCCGAAGAAGAGAGCCAAACTGCGGAAGCTAGGCATCTTGGAAAGTAGGCTGGATGAACTGGTCTGTAGTCTACGAGGTGTGGTGATGGTAAAGCTAAGAACTCATGAATATCGTCCACATGCCATCTTTATATAGACCCTGAAGCCCATGATGACTTCAATGGCGACGCCCTGATATGGTGTTGCACAATAGCTGCCAAGCCACTCATCGCATGGCCAAGAGTTGTTGAGTTTCCCAAAGCATCGAGAGAGGGATATTCCACATGGGTGAGAATTCGTAGGCTCCAAAATACCAGTCAAAATAAGGAAGGAGTAAAGCAGACAAGTTGAGGGGAGGGCCATAATAGCGACGGTCAGGCGACGATATCGTTCTACACTAGTAGTATTCTTGGCGGCGTAGAGTATTTAGATAGCAATGTGGAAGCCAGGTTGCAGGTTCGCCAGCAATGGTGGGTTGCTGTCGTGATACCAACGGGAATCACAACATAGGTGAGGGTGACCAGTCGATTTCACCGGAGTTATCGACTTCATCGTCGAATACGAAGTTGATATTTTGATGCCCCTTGATTCCTAGGGTAGTGATCATCGCACAGTTACTCGGAGGTCTCCGGATCAGCATGTCTCGTGCCCATAAGCTCTCCCGCGAGCCTGGGGCGGCCCCTAGAGCGGCTAGTAGCTAAAGAGGCACGTACTCATACAGCAGTGTATGACACATAAAATGTGCGCATCTCAGATGTGTGGGCGATCATTGTTAAGCCACCAAGGTATCGATCCTGTAGGGAAAAGCTTGGTACTGCAAGCCAACTATCTCTTAGATAGGAAGGCGATCAATACGTAATCATGAGGCTCGGTGGCTTGCACACGACGAAGGGCAGATCCCTACCCAATAGGAGGTGAATTTAAGCCGCTTCCACCACCAGTCGCCAAAAGCTCGAAGCCCAACAGAGCCCGACTCCTCCTAAGCTGGTCTAATTGATTTGGTTCGCTTGCAGAGCGGCAGGCGCCATGCCACAGAGGGTCGAGCAGCATCGAAGTTTTGAGTGTCAATCTACGATAGGTACATGTGTTCAAACGTACCTGAATGTGGGTTCGAAGCCGTACATATCATACATACTAACGGTTAGTGTGGTGTGGTAGTAGTGAGCAGGGTGGTGTTTTTCAGGATCAATATGCACAACACTTCTCCACAGCTGCTAGTGATGGTGCTAGTACCGATGGCATTCTTTCAAAGAAGCTCACCCAAGCTCATTCCCCTACGTCAGCTAGTCCCCCTCCCCTCGCGTTAATTGATGATAAACCCAACGGCCCGGCCGGCAGATGATTGGCGGGATGGTTCATAGGTTCGGTTGACGACTCTTGGCCATTTCTTGGCTCTCCTTGAATTAACTTCACAGCTGCCCTTTTAGTTATGCATCCGTGGACGCAGCTGTCCCACCTTCGTCGAGAATAAGTTAAGATTCCATCTAAATGGTACAATATGACGAGCTAAATTCGCCCGGGAAGTCGTGAATGATAGTTTACGGCCGGTGCAGTCAATACTTTTCACATTCTCTTGTAGTAAAATTGGCCAGTTTAGTGATACAAGTAACTGGCCGGTGGATTTCCAACAAAGCCGAAGATGGCAGTGTATAATTAATGCGTATACCTGTATGTCTCCCCATTCAAGAGAATATGACCTTCGTCGTAAATACACTATAATAAGTTGCCGAGACGAAATGATAATAGTGCATGTGATGCAACCGGCGTCGGATATTTTATCAAGGTCAAGGCGATACGTGATTGGACAGTGAGATCGAATTCACTTGGCAAAGAAATGCCAAGAAGACACAATGCTACTGTATCTACTTCCAAGCCTTCACTAGTGTAGCGCTTGACTGAGGCCCGTCAAAAATATGGCCAATGCTCACTCGAAAGAGCCACGACAAGGCCGGCGAGGTGGCGTGTAATAGGCTGGCACACATACAGTAAACAAGAAATTTGGTGTATCTCTAGAGCATGTTTCTTTCTAGAACTAAATCCGGTGATGATAGCATTAGCTGAGACTGGCGCCCTCAAGGTCCTCATTCGTCTAAATGATCTAACTGCCTTCCTCTTTCGGTCTCGATTGAAGGTCTCATCAGGAATAGGGGACGCAACACCAACGCACTGCCGAGATCCGACGCGGTTCCATTGCTTCAATGATGGCATAAACTGATCGCGAGGGTGTATGGTATGCCGAAGAGTGAATATCCCGTCATAATCACGATCCTTTAAGGGATGCCATTATGGGAAGCGCTGTACGAAGCTAATGTCGCAGTTTAGAGACACAGCATTTAAAAAGGTGCCCTTTCATTTGGTTATACACGTTTATTATTCTAAGAGATGATCTTCTCTAGCTTGCATTATTTTGGATTTGATTCACAGTCTCACCACCGTCATCTTGTTTACATCAACACAGCCCCTTGTTTCAATACCCTTATGTTCTAGGTGCGGTTCGTCCCCGACAAATAATAGCCGGCCAAAGGTCCGTGTCACCGATACAATAATTCCGAAGTTAACGGCATGCAGAAGTCCCGCCCACTTATTAAACTGGGCAGCAATACTTCGGATGCCCGGAAATACAGCCGATTTAGGGCACGTGAGCCGAGACATACATCTAGCGCGGAACTTTCGAATCATATAGGCGGCCATCTATGTAAGTTAAAATCGGAAAAGGTCTAGGATGGGAGAACTCTTCATGATAGACTTCTCTCAATACCTATGCAAGGATCTTGTTTAATGGCCATTGGCCAGCCACAAAAGGTATAGGTTATATCTATTGTTGTTGCAACAGGAAAAGAAACAGATCCCGTTAAAGTAGAGTTTAATGTTCTGTAAAGTGCATGTGACATACGTTGCATCGAAAACGAAAACATTCATATCGCTTGACCCCAGGTCAGGGAATCTCTGCTTGATCCCCCGTTCTGATTATGGATTATTACCTACTCGTTTTCTCTTAATATGCTAGGCCTTGGTTATAAGGAGGCTATTGGTGTTTCACACGCATACATGCCTGAGGTAAAAATGTCTTAATTTGAGGTCAAGTGGCTGGAAATTGTTTCTGGGGGTCGGGCGGGAGTGGCGGATATACAAATAATAATGAGCTTACGTTCAATTTATTGATTGTAGACAGAGTGAAACTTACTTTGGGGTAATATCCACGACTCCAAATGAGACAATATGTCGTTATATTTCAATGAATAATGAATATGTCACTATCGTGGATCATTTGGAGCACGTCTAATATTCCAAATATATCGGCTCAACTCGTGATAACTCATAAAATTAACGAGTTTTGATCTTCATTAGATGCACTGAGTTACCCATAGATCCTATATAAATGAACAAAATGATGCTTATGAATTTTGTGCTTGCGAATTATAGACCTAAAAGAGCGGGTGAAAATTTTCTATAACGCCACTGAACGATGTATCAGACTTTATAAAACTTGTTGGGGCAGTATAGATTCCTAAGCTGCCTACCTCACAGCCGATTAAATTATACAAGTGATTCTTCTGTGAGAACCTCAATACTTTGCTGAGTGGATGATCGTACCTCCTTTTACGTGCGAATGAGAGCCTAAGTCGTAAATATTCACATAAACATCGTTGAAATATGGCGGCTAGATACTAAAAGATGTAAAATAATATCCAACTTCGAGCTGTTGATGTGGCCTGCGGAATACTATCGAATAATCCGCGGAAGTTAATAATATATCTTCATGGAAGATTGCGTATATCCGTAAGGGTTCCTGTGACGACAGACCGGGCTAATTCTGGCCGGTCCTGGTTATCCTCGACCTGGCTAGTAGAACTGCTTCAACAGCCAGTTCACGAGTTCGCATTTCTCTCTCGTTAGTGGAACCCGACGGCTACTGGCAATAAACATCCCAGAACTCCACAGTTCTCATAGTTTCTGGCATAAGAGCTGTAGGAGGGGCAGAGGGTAGTATGTTCGTGTCATCCTATCCTCAAGGTGAGATCGGAGGTTATTTGACTCCGGAGTGAAGATATGCCATTGGTAAGTCGCCGGTATTTGGGAGTGTATGCGTCAAGGCTTAATTTATTAATGCCCGAGCCTCTCTCAGCTCACTTTGAGGACTCAGGTCCTTGTATGGGCACATATAATCTTCAACCTAACTACCTTAGGTCTCCCAGCTTTCCCCTTATTAACACTTGTACCTAGCAAGCAATGATAGCGTAACAGTATATGTAACTGCCTTAGTATATCGATAAGGGATTTATATATATACATTATGAAACGATGGGAGGTGACGGCATTTGTATGCCAAAAAATTATATCTTTAGTACCTAGGTACATGATGCACTGAGTACTTCTCTATCAGGGACTACGTCATCATAAGGCCATGGTAGATGCCTCATGCATCAACCACTCGGGTTCCGTTCACAAAAGAATACACAACTTATTATCGAGTTGTTAGAAGACTTTCAAGGAGATGTGTACTTCATTTCTATCTCTTCTATCTACTAGGGCTGATCTCATCACTTATGTAGAAGTATGAGTCTTTGTTATCCTTTCCCTAGGCATACTGCATAGAACCTTCTATTCAAACAAGTCATCAAAGACATTACTACAGGCAACAGGTTCCTACAGCACAGTAACCAACTTTGTTTCCAGTTATTATCGGACATAATGCATCGACAACAAGAGCTGTGAGCATGTCGTTGAATGTTTGTGTATATGTACGCCACCCACCTATTACTACATAGTATTGCACTAGGATTACTGTACTTAGCACGCACCTAACTGTAATTGGTTTAGCCGAGTTCCAAATTAAGCCCCAAGACAACGCGCCTGAGAGAAAAGAGACATGTCACTCAATTATGACATGCATTCTTTGCTTCCTTCCTTTCAAAAGCATCAGGTAGACAAAAAACAGACACTCTGACGCCTGCAACGTTGTCTGACTTTAATGAGGCCATCCATCTATAATGATGTGTTCTTCACTCTTTCTATATTGTGTATAATTTGACTCGACTCCCGGAATCCCAGGTTGTGATTCATCTGCCGCCATGGCATCCTCCCATCTTCTCAATGGTGAGCGAAACAGAGGGAGCCGCATAGTCGCGGCTAGAGGCAAAGGCAGAATAGAAACTTATACTATCTGAATAGATGCTTCCTGGTCATCCATCCCGAGTGATATCCTTCGTGCCGAGTTAGCGAGAAGGCAAGAGAACAATGGCGTTTCCGAGAAACCCGCCTGCGGCTCCGGCGACCGAGGCGCATACGATACACCATTACACGTCTTCGCTCTCGTACTCATCCTCGCTCTTAGCACACTCGGTATGTTTGCTTCTACGCTTCGGATCCGCGCCATCAAATCCTTGAATACAGTATCGCGGCATATTGGCATATAATAACTATCTACCTTTCTAGCATGTGGCTTCCCCCTCTTCTCCCGCCAGACGTCGTCGAAAGGTAGTCGTCGCGCAAATACCATCATCTTCCTAAGTCAGCACTTCGGCACGGGGGTCCTCATCGCAACGGCCTTCGTTCACCTCCTTCCGACTGCATTCGTATCACTTACAGACCCATGCCTACCCGACTTCTTCACATCGAGATACCAACCAACCGCCGGCCTCGTTGCCATGATATCTGCCCTTATCGTGGTCACGCTCGAATCCTACTTAACCACGAGGGGGGCAGGACACACCCACACGCATAATCATGGCTGGGAATCAGAAGACGAGGGACCAGAAGATGGGGGGCATCTCAAATCCCAAGCGAATGGCGGATTCGCTGCAAAAAGAATAACAAACCACCGACCAGCAGATATTGCCCTTGACGATGTAGGTGCAAGTCGCGGGCTTATGACCGATGTATCTCCATTGCCGGAAGTAACACCAACAGCTGTTGCGCCTCGAGAGAACGGAAAGAAGCTCTTTGTCCCAAATAAGGACGTGCATCACGATGACGACGATGACGTAGACGATGATCTAGATCTGAACTTGAACGAGCTTGATCCTGCTACGAACGACCATACCCAGCCCCTTACCAATCCAAGTCACCAAAGCCGGGTTTCTGAAACTGGACTATCCCAAGAACCGCTAACACCTGAAGAGCAGAAACGGCGAATGTTACAATGCATGCTGCTCGAAGCTGGCATATTATTTCACAGTGTCTTTATCGGCATGGCTGTTTCCGTTGCGACAGGCCCACCATTCGTGGTTTTCCTAGTCGCCATTGCTTTCCATCAAACTTTCGAAGGCCTAGCCCTCGGTTCGCGGATCGCAGCAGTACAATTCCCTCGCTCGTCTATTCGCCCGTGGCTTATGGTACTGGCTTACGGGACCACCACTCCTCTAGGACAAGCCATTGGCCTAGGCGTCCACACCCTCTACGACCCGAAGAGTCAGACCGGGCTTTTGATGGTGGGCTTCATGAATGCTGTCTCAAGTGGCCTTCTACTATTCGCCGGCTTGGTACAGCTACTAGCTGAGGATTTCCTCACCGAGAAGAGTTACAGGACACTAAAAGGAAAGAAAAGGAGGAACGCGGGCCTGGCCGTATTCGCGGGCGCTGCGCTCATGGCTCTCGTGGGGGCTTTTGCTTAGAAAGGATGTCTCTCATGGACTTGCTACGCGAACGTTGCCATGACACTATATAGATCAACTTGTATATATGGATATTTGGCTCAAGCATTATATTGGCGTTTAGGCAGCTGTTTTTTGCGTAGTAGAGGTAACCTACAATGATTATTATGTCACGATTCCTTGAAATTTCGAAATCCTCTCAGAATGCTCACTCCTCCCTCTCGGGGGTGTCGGTGCACGCGTACTAATTCGCTTTCGGCACGGCGGTCGCCCCTGAGTAATGGAAACATGTTAGTCGGGTTCTAGTTAAATTACCCTAGGACCTACTAGATCACAGGGATATGGAGAGTAAAGGAGGCACGAGAGGGTTGAATACGCACAGGGGAAAGCGGTCTTCATCGGAGAACCGTAGGTGCCCAGGTCATCATAGTTCTTTGTCAAAGTGGCGTTCTGAAGGATGTGAGTTACAAAAGGGAGAACGCTATCACTGTTGCGAGCAATCATTAGCACTAGCCTGCTTCCAGTCGTTATACAGCGCAGAGGTCTACGGGAAGAAGGGTTCGACAAATTAAAAAGGGGCAGGAAACTGACAATCCGCTCATATCGCAATGCCCACCACTACGAACCGACATGGCAATCTTGTTCCCGACACCCAGAAATTCATAGACGGCCTTTGCGGCCGGGTACACGATGACGGCGGTGCCCTTGCTGTTCGTGAACTGGTCGCCAGTTCCCTGGTCGATGACGAGGGCGCGGGGCGCGAGCGCCGCGGCGATGGTATGCGCGTCATAGGGCAGGTTCTCAGCGTGGTTCATAAAGGTGCCTAGTGTGTTGTCGCTCCACCACGGCGCGCCCTGCTTCGAATTCTCGAGCGTCTCGTCCTGTCCGCTCAGCCCGTGGTACCGGTACGGCCCTAGGCCCTGCACGCCCGAGCTCACTGTTTACGCGCTGGAGTTAGTAACTGCCGAGATGAGTAAGATTTAAGCTCATGTTTCGGGAGCATGCGGGAGCAATGAGGCCCAAAACCTGTCAAAAGGGGAAAATAATGACTCTAGGGGACTAACTGGGCATCGTCAGCGTGATCCGCTTGTCAAGCAAGCCGGCGGCTAGGGCGCCTTTCCCAAGGCGTGAGCAACCCGTTACTCCGACGCGGTTCGGGTCGATTTCTGGCACCGTGGCGTTTAGCGCGTCGAGGGTACGATGGAAGCCCCAGGCCCAGGCTGCTAGGGAACCTGTTCGGTGAGAGGATGGTTAGTTCTGTCTCTTGGATTATTGATGCCTGGTTTCGGCCCATCTTGAAAGTTACTCCCCAACTCCCCATAACACGATACGCCACGGAGAGTTCCACGAGAAAAGGGAGAACAGGGGATTGGGGAAGGAGGTTTCGCCGCGCTAATGGCTACCCCTTGAATATGTCAATGCGGAAAAAGATCTTACCAATATCCCTGCCGCTATAGATGTCAAAGAAGGCACCCGTCTTGGCGTTGCTATCGGAGGCCACACGCGTGTAGTCGAAGCCGACGATGGCGATGCCGGCCCGGAGGTATGGCTGGTTGTTCATGCCGCCAATATTAATGACGACGGGCGCGGGCTTGGCACTCGAGGCACCCGACGGCAGTGACAGCGTGGCACTGAACCTGCCCGTCTTCCCGCCGGCCGTCACCTCGATATTCACTGTGTTGCCGCTGCGTGTGGCCTTGACCGTCTCCAGGCTGTGGTCAGGGTAGTAGCCATACCTGCGATAGGGTAGGGAAAACCGAGGGTTAGTTTTGAATCTAGAATATGGATGTCAAGGAACCACGGCACGCACTGATACTCCTGCAGCATTTGGATAATCTCAGGTTGCCGGCAGCTGTACCACTCCTCGGGCGTCTGGATCCGGTTCTTGCCCTTCCCAGTCATGACATCCTGCGCGAAATTCGCCGAGTCCCCTGCGTTGTCTGTCGTTGTGTACGCAAGCGGTAGAAACGGGTCAGGCAGTGTTGTCTGCAGTGGGAGTTGGGACCATGTCGGGTACTTCGAGGCCGCGGGCACCGACGCGCAGTCTGCCCGTGCCGATTCGAGGTGGCTTGGTACAGCCGCTGCTGATGCTAGATGTAGGAGGGACAGGATGCCTGTGGCCGTTTTGACTGTCGAAGGCGCCATGTTCGTTGATCACGCCGAGTTTCGTGATACAAGGCGATTTTGAAGCTCACTGGTATACTCCGTCATATGACATTTTCTAGATGGGCAACGACGACCTTCTTCTATATGGCGTTGCGGAGTCTTAGTCGCCACACCCCATATCGTAGTGCCGTTGCTCCGAATTAACAACCGGGTATTATAACGACCCGGCTATTTGGATCAACTGGAGGGCTCAGGTCAGATCTGGGCTCCTCGCTATTGCAATAGTACAAATTATCATTTGCGGCTAGTGGATAATTACGTACTCTTATTTCTATCCTCGATCTAGCTTCTGTTCTTATTTTCTCGCTGCTTGTAGGAAACATAGGTAAAAGAAATACAGGTATTATTTACGGATATCAACTGGTTAATCATCCCAAGGCCGAGTCCATCACTTTCGAGGCGATGATGACAATTTTAGCCGGGAGTCACTAGCTTATTTCTTCTTTAGGCATTACTTTATTTCGACGGCCAATCGTAGATGACGGCGGTTGCTACTATGTAGCCACCCGCATAAATAGTATCTATATATAAATATATCCACGTGTAGGTGAAGGGGCCCTGCTCTAGTTGCTGAACCGTACGACCAGGGGGAAGGGGCTACGGTATGATGTCACCACTAGAAATTGAAGCTATCGTGCTTTTTTTTGTGTGAATTTCTGTGGGTTTTTCCCTTTTCCTAGAACTTCGAAGCGCCATATGTTATATAGCCTATGGCTTTACTGCTTGATATCTACATTAGGGTTGAAGCAAGAGATCATAGTTTAACGTTTGTATTTATTTATGTCCCCGCGTGTTGGATGTAAATTATACTATTTTCTTGTATTATCCTAAAACATTCCTTTTTTGACAACTCGGTCCCTACTCGCTATGCCTACCTAATACACTAGCTGGGTTGCTCGTTAGCATCGACCATTTAAATTCTCTTAACTACAACAATCCACTCTTATATTTCATAATTATTCAGCACATGTGAATATCTCTGGATTCAATGTTACCGGCTGTAGAGTGTTCCTCCAGAGTTGTGCATACCATGGCCATTCTCTCGTAATGTTCATTCATCTTAACGATTCGCCCTCTTTATAGTGATATTCCGTGGCGCGCACCTACTACTAGTGTAGCCACAAAAAATACTTAGACTGACACACCAGATGTTCTCTCTATAGCAGAGATTACCAGTTATTTAATATTAATCCTTTTGCGCAATAACAAATATACTCATACCCTATACCTAGGCCTTGACGTATTATTTTATTTTTGAAGAATCAAACTGAGAGTAGTACTAGGGACTTAGTACTGTCTGGCTGAATACAGACACTGCAGGATGCATATTTAAGATATATGGGAAAGAGACTGAGAATTTCGTCCGATGCTACCCCTAATAGCATGACTTTCGGGCTTCATACTAGGTCGTTAGAAGAAACTTCAGTTTTCGAGATTCTGTTTAACTCCTACGCTGTCAGGATTGCTAGTATAGGGGTATATTATGACATTTGTTGATGCACGAGGTTGTTGGAAGCCTCGTAACTGTCTATTTACTATATACGAGAACTCCTTTGTTTAGTGTCATGGAGTTGTGACATACGCCAACTCTGATTTCCCTCTTCACATCTATCTGACTCTCGGTGAGTTAGATATATCATGACCTCGCAGCATGCGTCCAAATCATGGAGATAGACTACTTAGGTACTAAGATAGGTGGCGGTTTTAGGTAACTAGTCCGTTATCTTTGGTAATGGATAAGTGGTGGGTGTTGTGATTTGATACTTGGGTGTTATTTCAATCACATCCGATTGGCCATGTAGTTGACCCGTTATCATCAATAATCGTGTATATGACCTATAAAGATAAGAGGAGACATCGTAGTGTACTGCCTAGAGGTACCTGGTAGTTATAATTCCGTATCTATCCGACAACATATCATTATGTACAATGCTATTGAGCCGGATGACAAAACGCAATGCGATCTAATTACTGCTACATGCACTGTAAGTTTCAAAACCTCTTCCCTATGCGACGGTGCTAACCTAGGTAGTTGTATTGTTATTACTAATCGCGTTACGCGGGCTACGTAGTAGTGGCTGGGGATTGGAACTCTCGATATCATGTTCTACCTACTTTAAGTACTTAAACTAGTACTATATAGGTTAGGTAGGTTTAGTTGATGGCAACCAGCTTCTCCGCATCAAGATAAGAATGTGGTTTTCCATAGACTTGGTTCCATCTCCACTTCTGTTCGACACTCCACAGTCCATGCCCGAGCAGTACCGAGGACGCTTGCCCCTGGCCGAACTGGGCCGTGCCTGGGGCAGTACCCAGATAGGAAACCTATAGGTGGGTAGACCTGGATATGTGCGT
Source organism: Xylaria sp. Z50 (assembly GCA_037356035.1). Lineage (NCBI taxonomy): Eukaryota > Fungi > Ascomycota > Sordariomycetes > Xylariales > Xylariaceae > Xylaria > Xylaria sp. Z50. The sequence continues at coordinate 85,170 of JBAWJU010000072.1, forward strand.
AGCTACATATGTATGTGGGAGATCCAAGTAGGTAGAACCTACGGGCTGGCGACTTATTTTCTAGCGACAACTCCTTGTCTAACGCTCCCCGTCTGATGCCCCTATATGATTAATTTTAACCTAGAAATCATCAACATGGCTATGTCTGTAGCAAACGCAAACGACATGTCTTCCACATCTCAACAACCCTATCAATGTCTTGTCTGCAACAGGCGTTTTACGCGGCATGAGAACCTCAAGCGACATGCCCTGCTTCATTCTCAGTCTCAAGGCCGTAGTGTTCTTCGATGCGAATTTTGTGCCGCCACCTTTTCTCGGGGCGACCTGCGCAATCGTCATGTGCATAGGAAACACCCAGAGCAAGCGGGGAAATTGATGACGAGACCAAAACCTCAGAGGCGCCTAGATGCTCCTTGCGCGGGCTTGAGTGGTGAGGATGGCGAAGAAGTCGGGTCTGCAGTATTTGATGCCATTGGTTTGGCCCAGAAATCTGAGCTCGATTACGATCATGAGGGTTACATTGTCCACGATATGAATTTTGCGACTAACAATGTTTCGACGACGAAGTCTAGGGGGGAACTTCCACGGATCGTGGCGTTATCGGCGACCTCGCCGTCGAGTGACAAATCAATAGCCATTGATCGATTGCTGAATAGTCAGAACCTCCAGCACCTCGTAGAGGAATCTCGTTCAAGTCAGGATGGTCACCCTGATAAAGTACATTCGCCTATGGATATGTACTTTCCATCGTTTGATGCCGACATGGCTGGTTTCAACTTCATTTCAGCTATCACAGATAAAAATCCATCGAATAGCCCGCCGCAATTGCAAGAAGATTGGGCTCCATCTCCATTCCAGTATTCCCGAGGATGCGAACTGTTCTTTATTCACGTTGCGCATTACGTACCGTTCATCCACTACTCAACCTTCGACCGATCTCAAATCCCTCTCTACCTACTACTCAGTATGCTCTGCCTTGGTTATCAGTACGGCGAGGACCCGGACTGCGAATATGAGATAGGTACGGGGGCAAGATTATCTCGGCGTTGCTTCCGTCGAGCGCGGGTTTGCATTGCGACGATCGAAGAAGACGAGGAAGAAGCTACACAACAGCTCTTTTTAGTGCAGTCATATTTATTACTTCAGATTTGCGCAATGATGTTCCTCTGCGGAAAAGATTCATTCTACGGCCTTAGAGCACACTCAAAAATGATTTCACATGCTAGAAGCGGAGGCCTCATGCGACCAGTTCTAGATAATATCCAGGGGGCAGGGGACCTTGAGACCTTATGGCAAGGATTTCTTAAAGCCGAGTCCCTTAAACGGACACTATTTGCAGTACACCAGATTGACGCGCTGTGGTACCAGGTATTATCGATCCCTCGTCAGCTATCACATTTAGAAGTCAAGCACGAGCTACCATGTAGAGAGGACCTTTGGAATGCTTCATCTGCTGCTGAATGGGCCCATCGGCGGCTCATCTCGCAGCAATCCGGCCCGTCGATAAATTACCCAGACGCTATACGGCAATTTCTCTCTGGTGAAGTGAACCCCATCTCGTTTCCAGCATTTGACCCATATGGTGCTATCAATATTGCGCAATTCTTGATATCGAGTGCTCGCGAGATATCTGGTTGGTGTACGATGACTGGACAAATCAGTTTGGAGAGGTTTGAGCCCCTCAAAGCATCCCTGCCTGCGCTTGGTCGTGTCATATGCCAACAGCGTGAAAAATCGGAATCGGGGCTGGGGGCCTTATCCGAGATGACGTGGCATATCGCTATGATTGAGATAGAGGTATGGTCGCCGTCGCATGTCGGTGGAATTGTGGAAGAAAGTGTAGACTCGCTTTTGAAACAGTCGACCTATCTTTCACCCCATGTCGACCTTTTATGTGAGCCTAGCATTGCGAATGCTATTCAGCCCCATGTTGACTGGTTTCTGCGCTACCTCGACACAACTATTACGTCCGACCTGGAGGCACCGTGGGTAACCCTGTACGCTTACAAGGCCTTTCTGATTGCTTGGCAATTCATGCGTGGCCAAATATCGGCATCTATGGAGGTTGTTGGCGTCCTCGACGGCGACGTGAAAGGTGCTTTGAAATGGGCAAAAAAAGTCTTTCAACGCAGGCAGAGATGGCAGCTTGGCAAGCTTGTCCTAGAACGCCTCGACTCCTTAAGCAACGAGTTTCTTGAACCTATTAGGCCAAAGGTTCCTGAAGATTGGACGTCTAGGCAGAGGCAGAAAACTACCTGCTAAATTTCATATAAAAACCAAGCTCGTTTGCCTAATTCCAGGCTACTGAGATCAAAACATTGATACCTCAGCCGGTCCTACTCTCATAGTCTCTGCACCGCGAGAGATGAGGTACAATAAAATTAAGTGCATAGGGCTGATATTTAACCGCAGCTCGACTACTTGACTTGAGCAACTATGTCAAGATAATTTGTATATATAAAGTTGCGGGCTTCTAAAACTTAAGATAAATAGCTTAAGCCACCATGAACCACGCATATATATGGCTATAGCAATTTAATTTGACGTTCAATATATACTAATTTTGTATAGCCCTTGGCCTTCTTCAAAGTTTGATAGTTGAGATATTTGTAATTTTCAAGGTAGTTAAGCTGCTTACTTTCTTCCCTTGTTTATTTAAGTCTCCTAATCGATTGTGTTGTTGAAGTAGTAGGTATATGAGTGGTTCAGTTGAGTTCAATTGACTTGGTAACTAACTGACAGGTAGGTGGGAAGACCTCTATATATACACATTCTGGTGACCGTTGCCCCTATTCGTAGACTAACATGACAGTGACTCCTTGACCCCTTATACTTTCGACATGTGTAACCCCTCTGTGACTATTCTCGAATGTTTATACTGGTAGCACAACCTTCATGCCGAGATATTCACGTTGGTGCATGATCTGACCGTCAATAACCACTTGATGGACGCCCACCCGGTTATGGGCGGTATCGGTTGGGTCCGTGGCAGTCGATATTTGAATCTCGCGCCACTGGCGGTTGGTTGGGACGGGCCGGCCGCTGGCCATCTGCTTCTTGTACTCTTTGTAGATTCCCTGTTCTTCGATGCAGCCTTCACGTTGGATCAGTGGTGAATCTAGGGAGAATCAATTAGCACCGAGTCTCTTCCAATTATTTACCTCTCGGTATATATACATACCTATTGCGGGCGACATGGGCAGATCTCCGACCGAACTATTAAACAAGACCAAGGAGAGGCGCTCGGACTGGAGTTGGTCGACAGGCGGCTTGAAGACGCGGTGGCGGGTGGCTTTGAAATGGCCGCCGGACACAATCTCCAGCGTATCGCCGATATTGATGACCAGAGCGCCTGGCTTGTACGGGACGTAGTACCACTTTTCGTCGCGGCCCCAGATCTGGAGGCAGGAGATCGGGACGGAGAATAGCTGGGTCGTGAGGCCGAAGTCGGTGTGCCCATGCATGCGAAGGCCCTTGGAAGCTTCCTCGGTCGACTTCTCCACGGGGCGGAATAGTGCGTGTCGGAAATAGCCCTCGCCGGTAGGGCTGCCATGGGACTGGACATTGTCCCACAGGTAATCGTCAGGAAGCTCGAGGACCCTTGAGAATAGAGTGAGAAGGCGGCGATTCACCGACTTGGTCAGGTAGTTGCAAAATGCCTCGATCTCGTCCATAAAGGGTTGTAGACAGGTGGGTATCCGCCTGGGGTCTTCCCAGTCGGGTTTGTACCAGTTGAATTGTTCGATTCCATCTGGGACGCCTCGATGACGCTGAAGGTTCAAATTTTGTTAGACCGGATTGACAATTATTCAGGGTATCTCGCCAGGGAAGGAGGGCCTTGCCTTGAATCCGTATGGGTGCTTGTAGCCGGACCATACACCTGTTTCTGGGTTAAATAAAAGACGTTCTTTGTCTTCTTCGCTGATGTTGTGATATAGGTATTGGGCTAGAGCAAATTGGCGATGGAGCTATTCAGAAATGTACCGTCAGTAAACATGGTCTTGTCACTCGAGTGGTGATTGTGTCTCGTCTTACCTGCTCGAGTGAAATTCCATAATTCTCTAGGAATAGAAAGCCGTCATCACGAATGGCGACTTTTACATTCCGGATCAAGTCGTCAACTACCTCTGGGTCATCCGAGTCGAGCAGTGACAAATCGATGGACTTGAGTTCTGCAAAGTTCTCCTTTTGCTGGGTCACGGGCGGAGGAATCCATTCTGGCACAAAAGGTTTGTGAGGGAGGTTAGCCGGAGGCGGATTAAAAGGAGCTGTTGGAGCCATTGTCAGGACTGTGTTATGAAAATTTTATATCACCAAGTGGCACAACTCAGAAGATGTTAAGACGAAGTCAAAGGTGTGAGTGGGTATGTGGATAGTCTTTAGACGTGAATACTGTTGCTCAGGACCTTTACTTATAAGCGCCGTTTACGTTGCCACATAGTGCTAGATGGAATCCCGGTCGTGATATCTCTCGTCCTAGGGGCTTAGAGCTCCTCCATCATACGACCACTATAGTAATGGGCACGCCGCTGAAGCTCGACAACTCGTCCCCCGTTTTTTGTCTCGTTATCTGATCCCGGGCTCCTCCTCTCCACACGAATTCCTTATCGCATTACCAACCCCTTTACTTGATAGTGATCGGGGTTGTAAGATATTGGAGCTATGTAGTGCAATGCTAAATTCGCGGCAAATTGTGATTGCTACGGCTAGGCTCACCGAACTCCGTGACTTGACATATTCCACACCAGGAGTCACAGTATCGCCCCCCGAAACCTCGGGTTTATCTGGGTCGCAGGCTTGGATAAACTTATCCGTCATCACCTAGGCTATTTGGCCCCTAAGTGCTCTCTCTCTCTCTCTCTCCACACATGCACGCCCCAGGTATATGTGATATTTCCATAATCGGCCAAGCTGCCTGAACTCTACCGCTCCTACCCCAGAATGAAAGGAGTCCAGAAACGTGAAGATAGTCATGCCCCACTGATATGTTCTGTTCTCCACTGCGTCCCTGATCATGCACGCATGGGCCGTGGATTGGCACATTGCGGAGGGCCGGGGGTCGTTAGCGTGGGAGGAGCTCCTCCCGGCTCAAACCCGGATTGAGCTCCTCCTGGAGTTGACTGGCTTGGCGAAATTGAGGCAGATAACCGTTTATGATGGTTTGCGTAAGTATGGTAAAAGGAAAGAAGATAGAAAAAAGATAGGGGAATGTAATGAAGATTAAAGCGGAACCTCTCGAAACTATCCAAGGCAAGCGAGCATAAATGACACGTACAAGGCCCTCGGTATACTAACCAATTCCTAATCTCCTCCATCCCAACCCAAACCCCTTAGCCCTATTCCAAGCTGGATCCGCGAATCTACACTTGAGTCAAGATCCGACTATCAATACCGTCAGCAACCATGTCGCGCCAACTCATTTCAAGCGAGAAGTTCCCGACAAAGCCGCACAACTGTAGGTAAAATCCTATCAAGCATGGTGGCAAAGGCAAAGACGCTTATCTGACTTGTCCGGCCCACAGGTCCTGCAACAAAGGTCCCCGGTCTCGTCTTCTGTGCCGGTCAGACCGCTACTGGCGAAATCAAGCAGGCAACAGTAAGTCTCACTCATGTCCAACCACGCGTCTTTTGTAGGCCTAGAACTCTGTACGCTGACAAGGATGCCACCCATCTATAGAGGACCGTTCTACAGAACCTAAAGGAAGTTCTTGAGCTTTCCGGTTCGTCGCTAGATAAGGTTGTCAAGTACAATGTCTATCTTGCCGATATGAAGGATTTTGCCGCTATGAACGAGGTTTACATTGATTTCTTACCTCAACCAATGCCGTCACGCTCCTGCCTGCAGGCCCTACCTCCAGGCGATGGTACTGTTATTGAGATTGAGTGTATTGCACAGGCTTAAATTCGTGTCTATATAAGAAAGTTTAGGCTCATGCGGGCATCAAAATGGTAATGTTGGATTATTCCCGGGCAACTCAGGTACAGATTATAGAGTTGAATACTTGGTGTTTAGTTGACTCCTAACACAGGATATATAGTATCCAATAGCAATATACAAACTTCATTGTTTAACTCTTCTTAGTCAACCTAGTAATGCTTAGTTAGGACTGTACCACTAGTTGGTAGGCGTCGGGTTTCACCATCTTACTTTAGGGTATAGTATATTTTTTCTTCGTTATAGACTTAGACGCTCGAGAGTGTTTCGTATCTGTGTTTATGATTTATTTCAGTATTACCTAGCGTCTAGACTACTATCATTACTAAAGTGGTACGCGTAGCCTAGTTATATATAACTAATCAACGCTTAAGAATACCAAATATTCTCTAACAACTCGTCCTTATTCCGTTGGTAAGTTGACTAGAACAACGCCCCAAACTAAACATGTAATGGGATTATAACCGTAAGCTACCGTACTAATTTTTGAATTGAAAATTGTCTCTTTTATAAACTATATCTCATGGGATCCTCTAGACATGTTTAGCTACACAACTAGCCCAGCCGGCCCGCCTTCTTATGACCGAGCTATTTCGAATTCAGCCATATACCAATTTTGGATGGCCTTGGTATCTCCAGTGATAGCCACCGTGTCGTATTTCTTTCTCTCCTGCTTCGCCACAGTACCGTTATTTACCATACGACCAGCCCACTTGCCGTGTTTCCGCGCAGCCGCTACAATCTTGTCAACAGCGGCAATAAACTCTGGCTCGTCTCCCCTAGCTGGTACGTAACCAAGTAGAGACTGCGCAAGATCGTTGGGACCGATGAAAACGAGGTCTACACCTGGCACGGCGCAGATGGCATCCACGTTCTCAACACCTGCCCGGGTCTCTATTTGTACCATAGTAATAATAGTCTCGTTAGCGGACTTCATATACTCTGGCGTAGTGAGACCGTGTCCAATGGCAGGGAAAGCCGACCCTTGACCCCGGACGCCCTGGGGAGGAAACTTGGCTGACGCGACAACTTGCGCCGCCTCCTCGGCGTTGTTGACTTGTGGCACCATAATGCCGTGGGCACCGGTGTCTAGGGCACGCTTGATAATATCATGGGTGGGCCCACGAATACGTATGATGGGCGAGACGCCAAGTGCTGAGATGGCGGCAACGGAATTGTGCATAGAGTCATCTCCAATATGGCCATGTTCACAGTCAATGATGATTCCATCAAGCCCTGTCAACGCAACTATTTGAGCCTGGCGCACTGAGGGAATAGCAACAAAAGTCATCAAAGGGTACTCCCCGGCCTTGAGCTTGTTAAGTAACCGTAACCGAGAGTTTTGGATGTCGGTAGTCTGAGGTGTGCGATAAGTGGTAGTAGGGGCTGCCATGTTGAGTATGGATTATAGCTTTCTAGGATGATTCGGCAATAACAAGACTAACTAGCTCGAACGGGATTGACTATTAAGTAAGATGCGTATCAGGGGGAAAACAGTAGTGATAGCAAGGATTATTCTAGATATCCGGTTAGAGCCTTTACCAGTGCCTTCACTTGAGAAGACATGAGCTCAAGTACTATATACAGGATTCCTGGAGCTTGTCCCGTGTCTTGACTTACACCTTACGCCTGGCTAATTTTCTAGTTCATAGGGAGGACTCGGAGGAGCTCCTCCAAGTATCTATCCTCCAACAGACGGCCAATTATAGCGTATAAGCTAATAGCTACTAAACCCTGATCCTCCAGCCGCGTTGTGGAGACGATAACCACATGCTATCATTCCTGGTCCCAACGTCAAATGGCCCGGATCCATTTGTTGTGTGGGGTTGCTGATACCGAATTGCCGTATCTTGGTCTGTTATGGGGGATTGGCCCCGTGTCGAACAGACATGCACCGAGAACCATGCGGCAGCGAATGGCCAATAGAACGAGGCCTAATGACTTATCATCCCCTTTGGTAACTTCGGTTTCCACTACCGTCGATGGCAATAGATGGACAATAAAGGCAACATAATTCCTCTTGGATACTTCCATCGTACGGGCAGCATGATCATAGACCTACCTAAATTACCAATTACTTCAACATAGCTATACGACATTCCCGTCTGCAACCGGATATAATCGAGGTCAAATGGCCCCAACGCCAACTGTCAGTTCTCAGGATGATAAGCCTAAAGTACCGGCGTCCATCAGTGACGACAATGTGTCGGCTGCTGAAGGTCAATTTGATGTTGTCGGAGCCAATTTCGACTCTCGTCCCGAGGCCCTTCAAAGCCTGACCCGAGAGGAAGTGGATCTTCTGAACAAGAAACTCGTACGCAAGATCGACCTCGTGATTCTTCCTATTATCGGCCTATTATATATCTTGAACTACATCGACCGACAAAATTTAGCGGCTGCGAAGTTGCAAGGCATTTTAGAAGATCTGCATCTATCAACCCAACAGTTTGCAACTGCTGTATCGATCCTCTTTGTAGGGTATCTACCCTTCCAGATTCCGAGCAACCTCCTTATCACCAAGATATCTCGGCCTGGCCTCTATATTTGTACTGCTGCCCTTATCTGGGGTGCGATATCCGCCGTTACGGCGACTGTGAAGAACTATCAGCAACTCCTCGCAGTCAGGGCTATTCTCGGCATTGTAGAAGCCGTTTTCTTCCCTGGCGCAATCTACTACCTTTCCGCCTGGTACACTAAGACAGAACTTGGGAAGCGTATTGCTGGTCTCTACATTGCACAGCAAGTTGGTAACGCTTTTGGGGGTCTTTTTGCTGCTGCCATCCTGAAGCTAGATGGAACACACGGCATCGCTGGTTGGCAATGGCTTTTCATCATCGAGGGTAGCGCAACAGTTGGCGTTGCCTCCATATGTGCTTTTCTCATGCCCGAGTTCCCGCACAATAGTCGCATCTTATCTGACGCTGAACGAGCACTTGCTGTATGGCGTATTGAATCGGAAGCTGGTGCAGCCGAAGGCACGGAAAAGGAAAGTGTTCTTCGCGGGTTCGCCCAGGCATTGTCTGACCCCAAGCTCTGGCTTCTCATCTTCTGTAACCTGCTATCACAAGCACAAGGGTCAATCGCCAACTACTTTCCCACAATCGTTGCTTCGCTGGGTTTCAATAACACCATCAGTTTACTTCTAACAGCGCCACCATACGTACTCGCTGGATTCATTTACTACGGTCTCATGTTTTACTCTGATCGGAAAAACACTGCCTACCCTCTCATCGTTGGTTGCATCTCACTTTCCATTGTCCTGTATGTCATCCTCTTGACAACCCAGAATATCGGCGCACTATACTTCGCTATGGTTCTCTTGCCTTTTGCTTCTGTTGGCCCTCAACTACTTATGTATAAGACGATAAGCCTACATTTGGCGCGGCCAATTTCAAAGCGAGCCGTAGCCTCAGCGTTAGTCAACGCTTTGGGAGGAACCTCTAACATCTGGTCTTCGTATCTGTATTACGATTCCCCACGCTTTTACGCCGCCTTTGGGACCTTGGCGGGTGCTGCGGTTTTGTTCGCTGCCACCATCACTTTTTATCGATGGGTTGTCAGGCGCGAGAACAAGCGTTTGGATTCAGGTGACCCCGAGCAAATTGAAAAGGTGAAGAAGGGCGGTGTCACGGATGAGATGGTACAGTTGGGTTGGCGCTATGAGATGTACTAGAGAAACACAACGTGGAGTAGAGCGCGAGCCGAGGTGGGAGGTTGGGGGTGTAACATCTACCTTTCCATACGCAAACTAGGTATTTTTGAATTCATGATTTTAAATGAGATGGGGTTTCGACGGGTGGGTTTCAGTATGAATGGAAGCCCACTCAATCTTATCAAGGGGGATTGGCTCTTGAGCCGCAGAATTTGTTTGCGCCTCGACATTTTTCAAATATCTTCACTAATTAGAAATATGATATGCCGTATCCAAGGCCATACATAGCCTTTACCGATGCTTCCTAACAGCCGCCTTCTTCTCAAGGGTGATTACTTACACAGTACGTAATGTAGGGCATCTTATATGCCATTTGTGTGTGCGTGCGTGTACGTGTGTGTATGAAGCGAGTCAATCGGGGGTTTTGAACATTGGAGTTTTGATATGTGTAAGCTATTTGGTATGTTTTCCTAGGGGGTTATCCCCCTACGCCGAAGTTTGTTGGGTGGGTCGTACACTCAGGAGTGTTAGTGCTACCTTTCCAATGAGTATGCACCGCATGCAACGGAGGCAAAATACTTTGAGGTTAATAGTGTAAGTCGTCTAGTGAAGAACTATGTGGATTAGAAATTATGGCACGGAGTCTTCTCACAAAGCAAAAGCCCATGGAAACTCAAAAGTGCCGTATACTGATAGCTTCTGGCGAGTGTGTCGATCAATGTGTGCGGATTCCATTCACGAGCAGGCAATTGAGGTACGACCAGGGCGGCATATATAGTTTGTCATAAAAGAGTAGACGTTCATCACGGGTTACATCGTATAGTGGTTAGTACAATTCGTTGTGGCAAGCCGCCAGGCGCAACAGCACCGAGTAAACGCAGGTTCGATTCCTGCTGTAGCCATTTCTTTGGTATCACTTACTAGATTGATTCCACATCTTTTTCCCATTTTCTTTTTCTTCTTGTCGGCTTTATTTTTCTTTTAAACACATACTAAGGCGGTTGTTAGTTAGGTTGTTACCCTAATCTATATACTGCTACCGTCTAATAGTACTAGTGTACGGAGTAGGTACCTACATAGTACCTGGTGTACATAGTAGTAGATCGGGAACAAGATCTACTATGTAACTAGTACGCAGTTCTTGTTACAGGTATAGAAAGAAGTACGCCCTTTTCTACCGCGCGTCGTAATACTCGTCGTCTATCTTCGTTACATTACCTACCTAGGTAAGGGAGGCAGCCAAGTACCGTGAGTTTCTGATTACACATTTGGAAGGATTCTCAGGTCAATTAACCATCTCCGAACCTTCTTGTCCTAGGTATTCTATTCTACACAGTACACTAGGTATAGGGCTGCAAGGGCACGTCGTCCCCACTATCCCCCAGCCCCCTTGCAGCTATAGGGAGGTACTATGTATTACCTACCTAAGCTAAGGCACTAACCAATTCTAGATATCGAAACGAGAAAGGGATGCCAGCAAAGGATAGGTATTCCTTTTTCATATACCTCTTTCGAATATCTACATCTTTCGAATCTTTACAACGATACACATCTGCCGTAATCTACTAACTTGCGCAAATCATGGCACAGGAGGATTCAGAAGAACAGGGACGGCTATACTTCGCTTACGGCTCAAACCTGTCAACAACGCAGATGCGAGATCGATGTCCACGCTCTACCCCAATAGGTCTAGCGCATCTCGACGCCTGGACGGTTAGTAACTTCCCACGCCAATTCTAGTGTATTCCCATCGTAGCCGTTTTCAAGGGTGCCTTTTGAAGTCCTAAGTGCTTTTAGCTCCATTACTCATCTCGCATGCTACAGTGGATCATTAATGAACGTGGATATGCAAATATCGTGCCAAATGAGGCAGCGCGTGAAGCCGAAGCAAGCGATGACTCCTCTTCGGACAAACCATCACAATCTCCAGGTGTCTACGGGCTAGTTTACCGACTGCACCCCGACGACGAACGGATGCTCGATGTCTACGAAGGGGTAGGCTTCGCGTATGATCGGCAAAGGTTGAAAGTTGTATGGACCGCATCCGACGCTTTACCAGAAACGGAACTCAAAATACTTATACATGGGACGGGGGAAAGCGAGGTCCTCGTTTACGTCGACAGCGCCCGCATCACTCCCTCAACTCCCAAAGAAGAGTATATCGGCCGTATGAACGTGGGTATTGAAGAGTCAAGGCTGCCTACTTCGTATGTAAATGACGTTATCCGTCCGTATATCCCCGCGCCTGGTAAATATGCGGTTGGAACTAGAAAAGGGGTACATCATAGCCACAAAGTCAGTGCTGCCAGAGAGAAATGAGAAAAATGGGAACTGGGGTTATCGGGTCGGATTCAGCCTCATGTATGTAAGCCCAATCGTCGCTACATATTCTTAAAGGGATAATGATAATGGCTGGAGCTCACGAGAGGGCAAACCCGCGGGTCGTATAGCCCGGAGTATCCAATCATAGTATAGAAGCCACGAGATAACATAACCTTCAAACCCATCGGATTCGTAACCTTGCCTTGAGGAGCCCAGCGGACAGTGCTGTCGTGTAACAAGGAACGATAGTAGACCACGAAGCTTACGGGCTAGATTTTAATCGGGATTATAGCTAAAGTCAAAATTACTCATAGTCTTGAACTCGAATGAAAATCAGACATTCCGATAAATTGGCGACAGCATGCCTCCCGTAGACCGCTGTACATACAAGTTTGTGATACAATTATTATCGCGCTAGAAAAAGAAATATGTCATCACGCACGATAAAGTCACGTCCGCGCACCTTGCCCGTTGCCTACAAGAGTCTCGGCATTCCCCAAATACAGTCCCATGTTAAATCTAGAGTTTAGGTTAAATAACCGCGAAACGGTCGATTAGCTCAGCCCAAGGCTAGACGGCTGAGTAGGGATTGGGGGCGTGAGATGGCAATTTGAGGGATAGCTGGACCTACGGCACGGAAACACTGACGACTCGTCAACATTTGGCGCTATCACTGACGCGAAGTCCTTCGAAGGGTATATGCGGAGGAACTTTAGAGGTTGACAACATAGCGGCACGGAAGTTGATGAGATTCGGACTGGAAATAAGTAGTCTTCGTGCGAACCTCGATTTCTTGCTCTTTTCACGTACGATACCTATAAATATGTGCCTAGTAATGAGCTCGACACTAGGCCGGCTGCCCAACGCCATCGAGGTACCACGGCGAAAGAATCAATATTGGACTTCTTGTAACAACGAATATTTACCAACCCCCATATACTTGGGTTATGACAGCTAAAATTTCAGTGTAATCGTGTAATAAGTACATGGTGATCATTCTCCTAAGTTCTAGCAAAGTCCCTGAGTATGCTGGGCCTTTCGTGGAATCCTCACCAACTAGAAATTATAGAAATACCTGGACCGTAGTATCAAAGCACAGCACTACTGAAAGTAGAATGCTACCGGGCCCGAGGCTCCACTATCTGCGATTGTTTATACATCCAATGTCGGAGCCGCTTCATCGGCAGCGAACGTCGTAACCGGGGGGCGCCAATCCTTCCAACACGGCCATGAATGAGGACACGCTACGTTAGAGAAACAATATGTTAGTCCGATGCAGGCGCGACGTCATGGAAAATGCCGGATGTCACGATAAGGGAAGAAGAGTAGGGGGAAGAGTAGGGGATCAGGCATGAGAGGATTCAATACGTACCGCAGGACCACCCTGGTTGTAGGAGTTCTTGGTACTTTTGGTATCTCTGGGGGAGGAAGACCCATTGTTTCAACCATTTTCTACTCTGAACCCGACCGCTTTTGCCTTTGCCGCACTCTTCTGTGATCACTGCTAATACCTGGTCTATTTCGACTCGGTCGATGGAGTCATGACCACGCTTATGGTTGCAGACAGTCAAGCTCACGCCGTCGAAGGTATGTATGTCTGGGACATACACTTGGACATACCACCCCGGCTCTATTCTCGCTTCCTCGACCTTTTTAACCAATATATCCCTAGCAATCTCGTATTCGCGTGGTAAATCTTCATCGTGACAATATACGTGTGATAAGGGTATGAGCCCTTTCTCAGTGACGATGGACAGGGTTTCGTTCAAGTGTAGGGCAGAAACGGCCAGAAGCACGCTCTGGATACTAATAAGAAATGGAATACGCATTGTCAATCCAGTTTGAGGCTGTATGTGTGTGCGCGTGTGTGCTATTCGGTAAACGTTTACGGGGATAGCGTAATAGGGGCGAAGTAGAAGGAAAGAAACCAACGAGCAAAGAGTCCTTGGCCCTTGATGGTATCGTCCAGTTTTGGCTAAAGCTGGACTAATAACTGTAACGTATCCATGGCCTTTACATACACCTGATGCTTAGGTTTCCCCCATCCTGAAGATTATGCTCTCGGCCTACGAGTGGATAGTTAAACTAGTAATAGTAGATTACTTTATAGTTATACGTCTACTAAGCCCCATGCGATTTATACTTCGTCTGAGCGTAATGAGAGCTAGATGGAAGTTCGTGATATCAAGTTGCTGTTGGTGATTCAGCACCTCAGAAGACGATTCGACTGCTTTCATATACGAAAGTGAGCTATTAGTGATTTCAAAAATCGGTTAACATCGCTCTTATTGAAGCCATGACCATACTTACTTATTCGTCAAGGTGCCACTATCCCAGAGCCCTAGGCATTCTTTCGTTCTAATCTTGGTAGCAAATTCTTCCCCCCCCCCCCCCCCCCCCCCCCCCCCCCCCCCCCCCCCCCCCCCCAAAGCCGAGGCGTCATAACCTGCGATGATTATCGGGTGATCCGACATGCCAGCATAGAGGGGTGAGATGCGTGGGGTCCTCAGATTGATAACCGTCCCAAGAAGAGCCGCGTCTAAAACAGCGGTGCACGTCCACCCCTGGACCATCAACGCGCATTCCGGAACCCCCACCATGCTGACTGACCGACGGGTAAAATACGATTAGGCTCCGAAAGCTATCGGTGGGGAATAGCACCGGTGCGACTAGTGCAAGCGTGCTATCAGAGAGATGTCCGGCACGACTAGGCGTAGCGCGCAGTATCATCGAAAGTAGCCAGCAGGGGGTTTCCGGGACCTGACCGATGATCGACGTCGAAAATAGCATGTCGAATTCGCCGAGAGATCTCGAGGCAGAGTAGATCATCGGCACCGAGGAGGAGAAGCGCGAGACCAGACCGGAAGCAATTTATCAGCAGGGGTCGTGGGATTGCAACGCTTCATTGGGACCATTGGTGGACGTTACAAGGGGGACGGCGAGTAGAGTGCACCCGCATAGCATGCCCCGATTCCCGTGAGGGGCACTCTGCTGTAAGCACCGCTTCTGGCTTTGCCTGCACACGAGGGGGTCAGGAGGCAAATAATCAATTGGGTCGAGTAAACTGGTGTTTTAAGGCGGAGACTACAGGTAGCTGCAATAAGGGACTTTAGTCCACGAGCTGAAAACTGCGCCTAGAGCTGTGTGTGAGGTTACCAAGTATACTAGTTGATAAAGGAGAACAACTTTGTTAGCTGAAGGTCGGGGGAGTGGCGAGCGATGCCCCCCAGCTAACCGGAAAGACGGGCCATATTACCGATAGCTGTCACGTAAGTATGACGTCCATTGCGGTGGAATCAGAAAAAAAATCATCATCGTAGTAAGTTCTCGCTGACTCAATAATATAGAGCACTATTATACTATGTAGACGAACCGCGAAGTGTCGTAGCATGGAAGTGGTTGTTGTGCCAGGCGCCGGACGCTACGTACCAGCATATGCTGTAAGCATTGGCTCGCAGCTCTGGGTCCATGCACTGTATAGATTTGTATACGCTAGGCTATGGTCGGGATAGCTCGCCTGCTGTTATAGCTCGAAGGGTCCACGGGGTTTGCCGTTATAGGCTCTAACTACTATGTAATAGCTTCATGTATCACATAATAGGATATATACCGCCGAGGTTGGGTGAGGATTGAGAATACGACTTAGGTTATGTGATTGATTGTCCACTCGAACGAACACCTAATCCGGTTATACAGCTATACCGCTTTGCTTAGACTAGTCTAGAACCCCGTCTATAGTTTCCCCGGGTCAGATGACTATCCCTTAACCATTCACTATCAGGGTCGAGCAGCAAGTCTTCATGCAGACTCATCACTCTTATCAAGAGATACTGATAAGGCGATCGCCGATATCGAGTTGGAGCTCGTTGCTGTGGAAGGTCTCGTGGCAGGCCAATCTCAGACCGCTTCTTGGCAATGTCAATAGTTGTGTTACCTGCGATCACAAGGGCCTAAATTCAAACATGATTATTGGCTATACTTTCTGTGCCGCCATAGAGATCTAATTGTGTGTCTAACGAGTAGAAGAGCGGTCAATTTAGAATGGAAACTATTCTTTTTGGAACCAGGGGGGAAATTGGAACATTGGAGAATATTTCCGTCATTTGTTTTGATATCCCATTTCAGCAGTTCTATTTCCTACCACGGCCAATGGATTAATTCCTTGTCGAAATCGATAGTTGTAGGATAGGAGCCCCTTGATATTAATCATAGTACGACTAATGCAGTGGGGCTCTTTGGCTCAGCTTGTTGACTTGCAAGGTGAAGCAACGATTCAATTGGACGTAATCAATAAAATGAACGATCATGATTTTTATTAGGAACCCAATATGTTACAAATCCTATCATCTAGGTGACTGTCTTGAAGACCCGGCAGATTGATTTTGCAATCCCTCTAATCCACATAAACTCTTCATACTCGTAAAGACCACCTCGGAAATCTGCCTCTGGGACAGTTGAGGATTGCTCGATACCAATCCCGTGAGAAAGGCACACAGATTAGGCAACTGGAGAGGTTCTCCGTTAGTATCTTACTACATAAAATGCCAAGCTTTATGGTTTCTACTCACCGTATCTCCCAATGCTGCCTCGTTCACGCTCTCATTCTCGCTGCCATTTCCATCGGCCTTGTGGAAACCGCTGTATTCTATGGCGCATATTTCCTCAGCTGCCTTTAGAATTTCGTCTTGATAGCCACGGCGCTGCCAGGGATTCCAGGTGGTTGACTGCTTCCTGAGCTCGGCGAGAAGTTCCGGTAAGCGTCGGTTGCGGCTTAACCGCTGTTCCAGCGCCAGGGCGGAGGCTGGGTGGAAATTTCGTGTGTAGTAGTGTAATGCCATGGTGTCAAAGCTATCGAATCCCACACGCTGCGCGCAACCCAAAACGTATTCGAACTGCTCTTCCACTGTGGGTTGTGGGTTTGTTAAGCCACCTACTGACCACTGGGTAGGCCCGGTGGCCATGGGTGGGTTTGTAATTCCGTCTCGATAGAAATTCGGCTGGGGTGTGTTTATTGTCTGTCTCCCCGGTATAGAGTCATCAGTAGCGGCTCTCAGCTCTAGCTTTTGTCCCCAAGGAGACAAATCGGGTGAATTGAAGCCATGAGAATGACAAATTTGGCCATCTTCATCTGTTTCTGAAAGTAGTTAGTGGCTTTAGTTTATTGAAATTATTGACTAGTTGTTGAGAGGACGTAATATAGTAAAAAATGGGAAGTGCATGACACCGTACCAAAAATATTGCCAACTGTATTAATAATTTGATGCTGCGAATTGTCTTCAACTCCGCGAGAGAAGGCTAGAGTGTCACGTGGAGGCTCCCCATGACATGTTTGTGAGCATAATACACTACTAGAAAGATCCAGAGGGAGGCTTGTCGGTGATAGAGATTGTAGTGTTGTTCCTGGAGTCAACTCGAGAGGCGGTTTTGTGGGTAAAGGGAAAGGGTTGTACGCAAAGCCCGTGGCCCCGAGTGGAGAGTTCCACATATTAGGCTGACTGTGTACACCGGTCCACGGATCCCTGGGGATTTCCTGAGACGTAGCCTCGAGGTTGGAACGGACTGCCATGGTAGTAGGAATCCGAGTAAATGGAGGATATACGGCGACTCCCTCATTTCCACTATCATCCGCCTCTAGTTCACGCGTCTGAGTATCGCGCTGGTGCTCTCCTTCCCTCTGTTGCAGCTGATGCACTTGTTGCTGCAGGTCATGAAGCCTTTGTTTAATTCGAGTGCCTATACGTAGTGAGCTTAACCGGACCAGTGCTGAGTGTGCCAAGTCTTACGGTACGTTCTTTGCGCAACCCTGTTCTGGATGCGCTTTTTAGTCTTGCGGTCCACGCCTGTTGTAGAACCTTCTAAGTTGGATGGAATGTGCTCGGCGTTCTGTAGTATGATTTGGCTTGGAGGCATGGGAGGATCGTTAGTCCGATTCGAGTGAGGGTCCATAGCTAATGTTGATGATATTTATCGGCGGGATATTGGTGTTGCAAAGTTGACCGGGTGAATATTCAACGGCGATATAACATGGCAATAACGTGTCAAATGCTTCAAATCTGGTTGGCTGTGATATGTTGGTGGATGAATGTTGTCGCCATCTCTGCGAGCCTTCTTTATAAAGCAGTGGGTGTCATGTAGTTTATAATACATATGGATATTATGGGAAGCACCTGTAGGATGTGTTTGAGCCATGTCGTCATGCAATTGCTGGTCTATGGACTCCACGAACACTCTCTCCATCGTACAACTTCTGGTAACGGCAGAACGGGTGGCGAGAAAGAAAAAAAAGAAGAAAAAAAAAAGCGTTGTGCTCGGTCAAACCTTCCTTGACAAATTCTTACCGCCTGTCCAGCGGGGAAAGGAACCACGATAGATGCAAACCCTGCAGACCTGAAGACTATCACAACCAAGAGCTCGACGTAAATCTCTATACAAACCTTCGCGGTGTCATGTTTCCCACAGTGAAAAATTCGGCCGAGCCCTGGTTGCATCTCTCCAAGCATGCGGCTCAGATACAATCCATGGCCCACATCGCAAGCTCCCTACCTTTAGGATAGCACACAGGCATCAATAGTAACGTTGAAGATAGCATGCACAAAGTACACAAGTACTCGCTGCAAGCATCTTTCGGTTGTGTAGGTCGCTGGTGCTGACGATACCCTTGCAATTAAGCACTAATCTGGAAAGAGTACGTGTTTAATGCAACCCAGTGTGCCAATCGTAGGGCGAACAGCCCGCTGCTGACCGTCCAGCAGCACCCATGCATCGGTATTGCCCGCATATTCAGCTTGCCACTAGAGTAGCATACATATAGCCAAGAGGCGGCCTCGAAGTCGCATCAAAAGTCGGCTAGCCCGTCCGAGGCCAAAAGACCTGATGCCCTCCTCTGCCCAGCGTTGTACGGCTCCATTCGGGCTAGTTCCAGTATACTGTCGTTGGGCCCGGAAATCCATTTTTCGCAAATTTTTATAATAAATATTAATAGACTGTCACCGACGGCCTACGACGTTCTCTTGAACATTATTAACAGTATTATAAGCAGAGCTTTACTCTATATGTCATTTAGATAGTAAGGTGTCAATGATGGGCACGTGTAGTTGAGACTACTATGGTGTGTCGCATCTACGAGTCTCGTCGATTCGTTGAAGTACCACAATATCAGTAAGCGCATCAAGAAGTAGTGTTCGCATAAACTTCCCAAGCCTTTGTCAAACTATTAATGAAGTTTCTTGCGTGTTTTAGGATGTGACCCGAGAGACCGAGAGCGTCCAATTGGCGTACTTTCGACAACATCGACGAGATAGGATATTCTAAAAAGTACAGGCCTAGTGCCCGGGAGGCGTAATGCAGATAGTAAGTGGGTAGAACGGCTAGGGCGTACACCATTGAAGCAATAATCATTCGTTTCATGCCCTTGCAATGAGTATCGAGGCAGCCCTAGGAGACTAGTTCGCCCTTGGGTGGCCTGAGAAGAAGATCCAGCATTCCAATTCCGGAAAATAGAAACTATAGTGCTACGGGCTAACTACTACAAATAAGTCTTCCCGCATCCATTCCATCCTCACACTATACCCTCGGCTGTCCAGCTTCGACAAGAACAGATGAAAGTTCAAGTGAGATCAGGATCGTCTATTCCCCAGGGGGGTCTTTGGCCCATTGAGGCGGAACTAGTCCGCCAGTATTCCGCTGATTTCAGCCATGCCAATCGTTTCGTCAGTTAGCAAAGTATGATCCTGTTGGCAAGTCAAAGGAATAGATTGGCTCATACATGCTGTCTAGGGATTTTCTCGATTCTCTTGAGAACAAGGCCTAGCTCCCCTTCATCATGGAGTCGTAACTCCAAGCCAGGGGTACGCATGAGGTTGTTATGCAGCGAGTAAGCTCTTATCCCTACAGGTCTCCCTTTGGGGACTGTCCACTGCTGATATGAAAGCACAACATCTAAAGGCCGTCGGGGTAATTGACACGAAACACATTAATTTAAGCTTCTGGGAACGTGGCGAGGTGTAAGGCTTAGCAGAATTGCCTGTATACCTTGCCGAAGACCTTCTTTCCTAATGGCTTGTAGACAGGGCAGCTTCTCTAGACTTCAGGCCGGGCTAATTTTGTAAGTTACTAACCTAGGGTAATCAGACATTAGTGGCACTAGTTCAGCCATAAGGCTTGCCTTTACAAGCTGTTTGCT
This sequence comes from Xylaria sp. Z50, assembly GCA_037356035.1. NCBI lineage: Eukaryota > Fungi > Ascomycota > Sordariomycetes > Xylariales > Xylariaceae > Xylaria > Xylaria sp. Z50. The sequence goes on from JBAWJU010000072.1 coordinate 105,261, forward strand.
TAGGGTGTGGTACAAAAGATGAAAGCTAACGTGGGGGCAGTGGTGTCGCTAGCACGACCGAAAATGATCATGGCTTCTTTTTCGTAATCACATCATAAGTTGAAATCATCCAATCACAAAGAAGCGGCAGTTTCGGACTCCGAAATCGAGCAAGAAGATAAATGTAGAAATTATACCACTACGTGGAAATAAAGTAGATTGAGAGGACGGTAGGAAGTAGAGTCACGCGGCGGGATGGGAAGATAGGGTATCCAATATCTTCAAAAGGGAACTCCGTGGTATGCAGATAGCGTGATTCAGACCTACATGTAAGAATACAGATCTCGCTTAGCTGACAAAAAATATCTTAAGAGTCTTAAAACGTCGGGGGTTACTGTCACTCACCCCGGATTCGGCATCAGGCATATTGCATCATCGCACTCTAATACTTCCGCCGACATAAAAGCTTCGCCCATTATTAATGGCGGCGGAGAGCCCTCCTATATCATCATACGTTAAAGCTCCTTGACCAGGTCTCGAGGCGAAGTTTCTAGTCACCTGCCGAAGCGCCTTCAAGCTCACCGGATGCCACATTGGATAAATTTGATTCAAGTCAAACATGGCCATGCTGAAAACTGTCACCTAGTTGTAAACTAAATACTCAAAATTTGCTTAATTGTTTACCAATACATACGCAGAAATGCACTCGCCCAAGAATGGCCAGTTGCTGCATAGCCTAGGCGAATGTTACATCACAGAGACGTTCGTTGATACGGCTTACACGAAACATGCTGGAGCGTTAAGTGTTAGACTTCACCGGTCAGTGATCGCGATATATTAACTTTCTCAGTTACTTGCTGGTTGTTATCAAGAGTGCTTTGTACGTCGGGGATAACCCTAGGGTTTCAACAACCAGCCTGCCGCCACCAATTCAAGGACCTAAGCGAGCTAGCTTACGGGTCCCCAATACAAACCACGGTTGGGCCTTGATATTTGCCAAGGGCCCTAAGCCCAAGTTAAATATCAATTAGGAGGGATCGATGATACTCTTATGATGTTGTTCGAGACAGAGTACGTCGCTCCCGTACAGAGACTGGGTGGTAAAGGTTATATGTACCACACCCTGTGACATACATGATCCGTTGGCTAATTAAATGTCTACACAAAAGAAACAGGTGATTTCCACGCAGGCTCGCATCGGAAATGTGCATTTTCAAGGGGTATACGGACGACATGGCGCCATTCCCATGCGATTCTTCTATATTGGGTTGTACAAGGAGGGCAGAAGGTTATACCTTCCGGCGCTGATCTACTTCAATGTAGAGCATTATACGGTCAGAAGCTTGAAATAATTCAAAAAAGGCCTACACAAGCTTGCTGAAGGAACCGACATGATTTTTAAGTGCTGTTCTCGTTGTGGCAGGCCTGCTTGCTACTCCCCTACCCCATCTCGTTGGGCTTGGAAGGAAAGCTGTATTTCCCCTCCATGCGTTGAGCATCCGGCAATCAGTAATATAACTATTAATGAAAGGCCATTCTAGGCACCGTGTTGATTTTACGTTTAGCCCCGAGTGATTCCTTCCAACGCAACCAGATGAAAACGAGGGCGTGTTTAAGCATAGAGCGAAGGCTGTACTATTTGGAGATGGTGATTCAGCCGGCGGGAATACGACGGTCGCGCTAGCGCCAGAAAAGCGTTCTTTGGTGATGCACAAAAGTCTAAAGGCCCAGATATTGGTATACCCCAAGGCGATATTACTATTTGATACACCTGCCGCGGCTGAAAATAACCCAGAGCTTTATCTTGAATGACAATTAATCATTCTAGAACTGTTAGCTCCCTTCTTGACTTCATGCGTCGCAGTTAACAAGCTATAAAATACACTAAGTCGCTTATGGACATGTCTCTCGGGAAAATAGGCAACAGTATTTTCTCTTTAGCCGCCTACATATTGGTACGTATCACCAGGTATGTCAAGCGTCGAAAGTCTCAAAGGCTAACCGCCTACGGCAGTCTTTGCATTGAACCCCTCAACGATTCCAGCCTTGAGTCTGCCTCTAAGCCACGAAAAGCCGGGATGGAGTGGCCTGGGGATATTCCGGGGATCACACGTGGGTTCTTATAGATGGCTCATCCGAGAGAGGGTGCAATGAAAGCGACGAATGAGGTCGCAGAAGTGGTCAAGAAGCCTACCAATTGAGCTTTGGTTTGGGGTAATGGGCTGAAGATGACAAGGAACGCGTTAAGGACTGTGCTTTTCGAGATAGGAGTATCAGTGTCCGTAGACGCTCTTGACGGTGTAAAAGTACATAAGGAAATTTCTATCTAGTAAAAAAATCATATATAGATCCTTAGTTCTAGATCCTCGATTGAGGGGACGGGAAGTCCGCCGGCCGAAAACCCCTGTGGGTGCGTCCTCGGATACCGGAGTTCGGTACACCTCGAGAGAGGTCATTGGGTAGCAACATTCCTCGCTAAGATACAAATACAGGAGCGGCGTAGATATCGTTTTTGTGTACCCATTGGATAATGGGCACACAGAAGGCGCCCCAGCTACCCTGTCGTGGTTTTAGCATTATCGGGCTGCCTGATCTTGTACTGTCATTCGTAGAATAGAGTATTCTTTGTTTCATAGGATGGGCCGTATCCGACACGTTTTCTTAGACGTTATATCTAGGGAGGATAGATACCTAGATAAGCCTTAGAATCTGTCAAGGGTGGAATTCGTATCATTATCCTTACATGCGGGGCTCTATAGGCATTACCCTCCCTACACTTCTAAATAGAGGAGGGCTTCTTGAACGTAATAAAACGAAATTAGATTCAACGGTTAGCTACATGATGGAGCTATACAGCCACATGGTGGCTATTTCTTTTTCTTTTAAACTTTTGCCTCTTACCCGCCCCGACTTCCGAGCACGAAGCTCTCTCCTTCTACAACTATATCCCCCTACCCTCGTCTCTATCTTTATTCGCCAATCCTGTCACGTGTAACGAAGAAAAAGTTTGGGCACTGCGCCGCACGCGAAATACGAAAGACAGGCCGAAAATATACCACGTGGGAGGGAACTAATCAATGTGCGAAGAGCAGTGGATCCTGGGAATACAATGTGGCATCAAACAAAAATTTAGTGAATCATTCAGAAACAACGAAGTATCACCGAGCGACTCATTCGTCAATCTGACAACAAGATGGTGAATCACAATATCTACTAAGCAGTGTTTAAGTCTACTTAGCTCATTGACTGGTGGATCCTTGGAATGGATTCGGAATCAAAGTAGTAATCGACTAGATTGCCACATTAGAAGGGCGCGTATGGTAGGGGGGCTGCTTAATAATAGTTGTCACGATGCCGCGGTTGGCAAACAATGGAGTAAAATGTATTTGAGCCGGAGCGAGTCAATGATATAGTTCAAGACCCCTCGCACAATGGCGACAATGATAATCCCTATCTGTAACTAGCCTGTCACAACATAGATAGTGAAGCCCGAAAAATAAAGAGCTAGGCTCGATATCTCCGTTAGGTTGGGATGCCGTCAAGGTAACCCGAGAAGCCGCAAAAGCTAAGCGACACAAAGAGATTTTGGATGTTGTGAGACTAGACTAGCCATTTTCCTCATTCTATGAGGGTATAAAAATACCTATCTCCGGGCGCGTCGATAGACCCGTACTATTGATTCTTCAATATTCCCTCCATGAAGACGCTGGAAAAAGAGCAACTTGTAAGCGAACCTCGACTAATATAAATCTAAAAGCAAAGGTAAATATATGACGTCGAATCTTACCGAAAGTCGCTAATTCGCCTAGATTACGCTATAAATCATGTGCCATTGGATAAGGATCTTTTGTCGGTTGTGCGAGGCTTTTGTTCAGGATAAGATTGTCTCCTCCTGCCCCGACGTCTACCATAAAATCTTCACAGAGGGCTCGACCATGGAGAGTGCATACGGTTGCTGTAGGTCTTGCCGTCTTCCAACACCCCCCCCTGAAGCCGAGTCATCGAATTGATTATAGCTTTTCTGGCGATGGTATCCGATTACGAGTTTATCGTGAGATTGTGTTGGAAGTCGCACTAGCAGTTTGGTGTAGGAAGATTATTGGTTGGCACTATGACGACAGTTTGTGGACGGCCATAAGTTGGAACACTGTCGCTGAGATGGTCAATATCAAATTGGGGCTGGCTCCCTAGCCTTGTATTGCCATGAATTTCTTGCATGTCTTCATTGACCTGTATTTGAAGCCCTCTTGTATCTGTCATAGCTGTGTGGTTCTTGCTGATCCATACTCCAAGAAGTGGGAGATCATTCTTCTCGGCGATATACGCTGTTACAGGATCGTATGCCGTGTGAAATATATCGAAAGCAAGATATTTGACACCCGTCCAGCACTCTTCGGCAATAAATCTGGCATCGGATAGCTTACATTTATTATTAGGGATTAAGCCCTTCTCCTTGAGAACCTCAAGTGCAATCTCTACGACTTTGCCCGGTTTCCCCCAGGCAGTAGACCAAGCACTATGTCTACCAGGGACAATGACTGGAACTCATCTGGCAATTGAAACAGGGGTGGAATTCCTATCTAGTGTGTTGCCATATAAGAAGGTATAGGTGCTGAGAATATACAACCGGTGCGCGTAATTTGAGATAGAGAGTATCTAGGTGGAAGGGTGTGAAGTGTGGAGTTGGCGGTGTACAGATGACGGAACAAGTATGTAAGAGGATGCTTGACAGCAAATACATATGTAGGCACGACAAAGAGCATAGCATAAGGTCATGTGACACGGAGGTTACTCGTGTGTGGCAGACATGTCTACGGTCGTTTACGAGTAGCACGCAACCGCCAAAGTACCACCCAAGCTGTCAAGACTCGGTTAGGTAGGCCAATCACAAGTATGAGTTACGATTATCATCGCGCAAATCATCTCATATCCCCTCGCTAGTTATCCTCGCTCTATTTACCCAATTTCTTCTTTGTAGGGTAGCATCATAATATGAGACTTCTCTGCATCTCTCCGATGCTAGCGTTCTATTCGGGCGTCACCGAAGGCATGTTTATGGACTTGTAACGGCGCTTCATGCTTTCGTGGCCCAATCGCGGCGTTCTTCCGCCAATAGCTGGCGGGGTGGTTGTACAAAAGCCATACGGCAAATAGCAAATAGGATAGGCAATAGTTTGCGAGACGAAGAGTCCTAAAATAGAGATATGTCATCTAGTCGTGGTCGAAAAAGCTTCGGCCCATTAGTTACCAAGGTTGCATGATGCTTCGCTCGGTGAGAATATCGGATGTTGTGGTGGTCACGTCTAAAGAAGACACCGAATTGGGCTCTTGGCTGACGGTGTATTTCTTGTTGGGGGTAGGGAGACTTGCACGGTGGTAACATGGTCCCCTCGACGGTCCTTTTTCTAGGCTTAGGTGTATGTGTCCATGGGTAGTGGATGCTTTCCTGATGTTGTCATACAAGCGGTAAGCGCAGAGATATATTCTAGTTGTCCTAGATCGGTGGCTTTACTAACGCAGCTTATACTTTTCAAACGTTACATGGGAGTCGGTCAGAATCACAAACCTTTCTCCCACGTCTAGCTTCTATATTCTTAGCTGCACGAAAGCTAATGAAAGTGTAGTCTATACGATTTAAGTAATTCATCACAGCGCCCTCAACTCCGACTCCGAGGCACCGCTGCCTACTCTAAGCCCTTCATAACTAGACTATAAACATTGATCATCTAAACTTAGGTCATGAACACATGCCCATTTAAGCGTCGATCATAGGAATTCCATTCTTCCCCCTAGCAAGAGCCTCTTGTAGCCTCTCGTTCTCTTCAGCGCGAATACGTATTCTCGCCGCCTCGAGTCTCGCCACTCCAGCGTTGATTGTCTCGATATGAACACTAAGTGGGATCGGCATAGTGTCTGCTAACAGCCCCGGTGCTGCGACACGGTCTCGTAGATCGCTCAACTTAGTTTGGATATCGCTAAGGTCATGAATGAGATTTAACAACTGCGTCACGGCCGTGGTTCGTTGTGCCTCGACTTGTTTTAACAAAGACAGCTGAGCGCTCAGCTTGTGTAAACGATTGTTATTTGCTCCGATAAAAGTCCATAAGTCCCACAGTACCTCACTGCGCTTCTCCTTAACGTAGTTGCCTCTACGGATGACAAACTCGTTAATGCGTTGGAGATGATCGTCGGCCTGTAAAAGCAGTCGAAGTATGGCTTGCGCTTCGAGAATGAGACTTTGAATCTTATCTGACACAAATACCGAGTGTTCAATATATTTCTCCAATATCATGCGCTCATCGAATGCAACCGGTTGAAACGGTGAGAAAACCCATTCAATACCCTGGGATATCAAGCTGCCGTGCGCCTCTCTCTTTACCGCGACCGAGTCGATAAACCTAGATGTCCAGCGGTTGATGCTGATCACACTATCCACAGCACCGCCGACATGTGTGTTGAATGCCTGGAGGTCGTCGACGATTTGGCGGACAGTTTCAATGTAGCCGTCGAATTCGTATACGAGCTCCTCACGCGCAGGTAAGTCGCTATATTTGATCACAGTTCGCAAGTCACGCACGGATGCTTCTGTCCTCTTCATATCCATAGGCAGTGAGACGCCTTGCGCTGAGTCTTCAAGTACTTGCTCGAACTGCGATTGCACATTCATGAGTTCGTCGAACTCGACGGGCTGTGCTCTACCTTTCCAGCCCTGGATGTTAGGGTTATCTAAGCAAAATGAAAAATTGAACAGCGGAGCGCCCGGTATCCGGCATATCGGCTGCAATGACGCCGAGATAGATTGGGTGACCACATTCTTACCCGCTATAGAAATTCCAATGGCTATATAAAGGGCTAACAGAAGAGCCACAGGCCATTTTGCAAAGTGGAGAGCCATGCCGACTACTGAAAAACTCCAAGCTAAGCAATCAAAGATAAATACAGGTACCGAGTTGGTGAATCGTTTAGAGAGATTGGGGTGCTGCGCGGGCCTATTAGGCGCGTCGGCTTGCCCGGACGCGTGTGTTTCTTGTGTTTCCGTTGAGTAATTATGGTAGCTCCCGTCTGTCGATGCCTGTCGGAAGGCTCTCCTTCGAACCTGCGGGGTATCATTTGCGACAGGACGAATGGTCCTGGATGAGCGGGCGCTAGAGTAGCGCCGAGAACTACTGACTGGAACAGTAGGCATAAAGAATTCCGGAACTGGCGTATGCTCTTTGTCTACAGAAGCATGCCGCGTGGAAGCTAGGGAAGGTTGAAAAGGCGCTCGTAAGATCACCTGATCTTCATCGGCTCTATCGGCGAAGTCATGGATACTGTCTTGAGACGCCAAGTCTTGTGAGGACGATGTGAGCTGAGATTGTCCGCTCGACACGAAGAAGTCATCTTCGAATGCATCTTGAATGATTGTGGTATCGAAACTGTCGTTTTCGCCTTCTATCATACGCCAAGATCCTTCGACAGGTATGTTTGATCGCCTGGTGCGCGCCATTGTTTTTTCCTTAGTTTCTTTATACTCTACAATGGATTCATGTTATTAACCCAATGTTTCCCTGCAGGCACGTTGAGGCGATCTCACAAGCCAATCCAGCTAAGAATGTATGACACCGCAGTCTCCGTTCCAAGCTCGGGTTAAACCAGTGTGTTTGAAAGCGTGCCGACGAGCTGTCGCGTTGAACAGAATGTTCAAAAACAGTGATACTAGAAGGCGCTTATATATGCATGCCAAGAAACGTCGTGTACCCGGGGTTGGCTACCTAAGTAGGCAGTAAAGGCAAATGTACGCCAAAAGCTTTGATTAGGCTAGTGTTGAAACTTAAGTCTAAAGAGGGTGACTCATAAAACCCAAGGCGAAGACATGCAGGGAAGACTAGGGCTGTACGGGAATCTCGCACATAGCTAGCTAGCTAGCTAGGTATAGCTTAGCTCACTGAGGTTGTCGCCTGAAAGTGAATCACAGTTGACGCGATTTGACGGGGTCTGAAGCACGATGCACGATGTGAGCGTCGGTGGGGGTGGCTTCTACTGTACTACTATGTAGTGCTTGGAATGTGATGAGATAACGGCCTGCAGCTCTCTCACTGGAAAGCGGGATGACGTTGGGGATATATGGAGAATATGGAGATATGGAGATACAAGTAGGTATGAACATGGAGATATGGGGACATCGGGCGTTGATCAGGAGACGAGACAGACGGCCTGGCCAGAACTGTTCGCGGTCACGTCGTGACCTGTCTTTGTTATTGTTTTGATATCGATAAGGCCTCCGATAAGGCCATGTTCTCTCCGTTGGAGCCCGCCCCACATTCTGTATCTGTACCCATGTAAAGCCTCACTAGGTGCATATTATGTTATATTACATCCCGCCTGACCCAGAAAGGCAATCTTCTAGATAATAGGTAGTTAGATCATTTATCTATCAGAGCGTCTTATAGCACCACTTGCAGAAATATGAAGTTGATTGTAGCATGACCGATTGGCAATATGCTCTTCAAGAGGGCAGCAGCCGCTTGCATTTACCCTCGTCTTCCGAGTCAATTATGTCGAATACGATGTCCTAAATATTCGCCTCAATTGGTCGTACACCGGAGCTGCTCTTCTCATGCGACGGCGACGGCGACGACTCCTCCATCCACCTCCAACGCAGATCACAGACAATTAGCTGTACAACAGGAGCTATTCACAACTTCAATCTACAGCCCAGGCTCTCCAATCCTCCTACCGAACGGTGCCAGAATATTCAATCGACTTGTCGCCTTCTTGCGCCAACAATACACCCGCTATGGCTTTGACGAAGTCATCACCCCGACCATCTACAAGAAAGCCCTGTGGGAAAAGTCGGGTCACTTGGAAAACTACAGCGATGACATGTTCACGGTTACAAGCACGTCGCCATCGCGGGGTGACATGAGTAAAGGCGGCGAGGGGGATGAATATGGCCTCAAGCCCATGAATTGCCCTGGCCACTGCCTGATTTTCGCATCGCAACGACGCAGTTACCGAGACCTCCCTATCCGATACGCCGATTTCTCCCCCCTCCATCGAAATGAGATCTCGGGCGCTTTGAGTGGATTAACTCGAGTACGGCGTTTCCACCAAGATGACGGGCATATCTTCTGCAGACCATCACAGATCGAAGAAGAGATACGCAAGACCTTGGACTTCGTGCGCGTCGTTTATTCAACCTTCAAGCTTGGGCCCTACAGATTAACTCTATCGACGCGGCCGAAAGACCAGTATATCGGGACGATAGACGAGTGGGAGGTTGCTGAAGGTGCATTGAAGAGAGCACTAGACGCATCCGAACAGGACTGGACGATCAATGAAGGGGATGGCGCCTTTTACGGCCCTAAGATCGATATCATCTTGAGGGATTCAGACGGGAAAGAACATCAGACAGCGACCATCCAGCTTGATTTCCAATTACCAAAACGATTCGAATTAGGATACATCGCCCCAGCACCCGAATACGAGCGGCGAGGAGAAACCACGACGGATCCCGATGCGCTGAATGAAACTGGCCTCGTCACACCGGTCCTCGTTCATAGGGCGGTCCTGGGTTCAGTGGAACGATTAATGGCTCTACTGATCGAGCATTACAATGGGAATTGGCCCTTTTGGCTAAACCCAAGGCAAGTGATGATTGTTACCGTCAACAATAGCGAGCCGGTTCTAGAACATGCCAGAGCAGTGCAAGATATTCTTATGGGCAGGCAAGGCTCACCGGAAATCCCCGTGAGCCAAGCTACCGGCTTAGTGGTAGACATCGACGACAGGCAGGTGTCCATTGGGGCCAAATCGCGCCAGGCAAAGTCGAGGGGCTATAGTGTTGTCCTTACGGCTGGGCCACGACAACTATCCAGCGGTACCATTACATGCGACCTGTCACGTCTTGAAAGTGGCGGCAAAACTCCCAAAGGGGAACTGATAGAAATGTTGCCCTTAGAGCTACTTGAAATACTCAAAGCGAAAGCCGGCGCTTATCTATGAGTTATGTACAAACAGTCCGGCTTGAATCCGCTCCATTTTTTAATTTTTTTATTTCCAGCGTGCGAACGTCTGAAAGGTGTACTTAAGTATGTTTAAAGGGGATAAGTTTATGTGGGAAATAACCTAACTGTGTGATGAATCCCGCTTGTTAATACCGCTCTTCGTGCCCTAGATAAGGCGTCTGTAGGCTCGGTTGGTATTTTCGTGTTGACTCTATTTCGCTAGTCATCGACTTCGTCCGGTGTTTTCTCGCCTTCAACTCCAGTGTCCATCCTCGTTTGCGTTTGCTTCTAAAATCCCTTCTCCCTATACCCCAGCTCCTCGGGACTTATCTAGGTCTGCACGCCGCCCTCCTCATTAACAGACACACTCTCTGCTGGACCTGCTGAGCTCGCTGGAAGTAGCCGGGTCGATCCCCGGGGACTCGTCTACGATCTGCTAGGTGTCGTCTCCGTTGAGCTCCCTTCTATAAATCACCGCAGGTTAGAAACTATGTCCGGTGGTAAGGGGTGATTGATTTGTAGGGTCTAGGAGAATGTGGGGTATGTTATATATGGTAAATGGTATGGAAAACTTCGGCCAAGCCGACATATAGATGATTGCGGGATACGTACTGTCGATCCCGTTCTTCCAGTCTTGCGAGAATCTCAAGCGGCCTTGAAACGTAGTGTCAGTTGCGGGCTACGCTGTCGGGTTTAACCGAGACATACTCTTTCAACTCCTTTGAGACGTATTCGCCCCGGGCTTCCGCCGCTAGGACTAGCTCGCGACGTCTCACTAGCTGTTCTCTGATAAAGGCTACCGTACGATTCAGAACGAGGCCCTCGGAACGTCCCTGGCCTTCTAAACCCGGTACAAGCTCAGAAAGGCGATCAAAGCCAGCCCGAATCGCCTCGCGGCGTTTCTGTTCTATTCGGCGACGTCAGTAACGTACCCATGTAGTATATAGAGGTTATCGATAAAAGAATGGGCAAAAAGAGTATACCTGATGCTATGTGGTTTTGCTTTTTCTCCTCTTCCGTCAGACGCGGTCGTTCATCGGGACCAAGACCTTGGTTGCTGTCCCCGTCTTGCGGAGACTTGGATCCATTCTCAGCCATGTGGTGTCTAGGACCTGGATATGACGAACGCAAAAGCCTAGTTACTTAGCCTCTACTCGTTGAGAAGAGATATTGCATATGGCGCTACGATTGTGCGTGTGGCTAGCTTCCTTGCTTCGCGAATAATATAGAACGTGATAGACGGGGAATATTAGAGGTGGTATATAAGAACAAAAGGAAGCGAATGGAGATATATAAGCTTCGGGGCATCACATGGCTCGACATGAACTGAAGGATCCAACTCTAATTTTTTAAGATTCAGGATAGTCGATTCCATGTGGCAGCCTCATTTGTTGTAGACGTACTCGATAGTACGTGATGGGCAGCACTTGAAAGCACAATTTGAGGAAGCAGTGGTTGATGAAGATGATGATCTTACTGATGCATGTGATAGTTGCTCCACCCCAAAGTTATTCACGTTATTCACGTTATTCATTCCTTCGACCAAGACTTGGCCGCCCCACATGGCAAGCCAATGATATTGTGGCCAGCACTACATAGTACTACCTACATATTACCTAATGGCCTACATCCATCCGACGGCGTAAGAGGCGATACATAGGTACATAATGTATCGCCTAGGATTGATGTATTGCATAAACCGTTGGTACGCTAGGAGGTATCGGGTACCTACTTACTAGAGTGGACATGACGGATGTACACGGTGAATTGTACATGCCGAATGTACACGGCGAATGTACATGGGCAATTTCACTGCTGCAAGTCAATTCAAATCAATTAAGCTTAACGGGAATCACTCTTACTATCAATGTACGTACCCTTCTCCATTGTCCATCCACTTACCTTTACCCCAAGTAGGTATTTACCTACCTGCCTGCTTCATACCTTCAACTCCTCCTTCACCGTCACTTATAAATCGTACAATTGTTCTCCCTCTGCTTCGTCGTTGTGCTGGACTTTGGAATAATAACACAATTGGCTAGTCTTCGATTCCGCTGCACTACCGTCTCGATCTCGAGAATATCCAAGCCATCCTTCTCCATCAGCAAGAAATCCATACCTAGTAGTCCACTATGGAGAAATCGCAACCCCTTTCTTCACACGACGTCCCGGCCGATCCGCCGCCCGCTTACGCTCCGGCCGCAAAGGAGCATGGCCTGCCCATCCGCCAGCAGCAGCAGGGACGACGCCCACCGCCAGTCGCTGCTCTTGAACTGCCCATTCTGAAATACATGCAGACACATCGTGTCATCCTCGCCTCCGCCTCTCCAAGACGCCGTGCCCTCCTCGCACAGCTTGGCCTTCCCAACATTGAAGTCATACCCTCCACGAAACCCGAAAATCTCCCCAAAGACCAGATGGGTGCCTTCGAATACGTATCATCAACAGCCCAGCAGAAGGCTCTCGAGGTTTACCAGGCAGCCATTAAACGGGTGGAGGAGGCAACCGAGGCAGCCGAAAGGGCAGGAGAGAACGGCGAGGCCGGAGAGACTACGTCTGGGCTCAAAGACCCTGAACTCGTCATAGCCGCCGACACAGTGATTGTGACTCGGGACGGCGCCATCCTCGAAAAGCCACCCTCCGAACAGGCCCATAAGCGGATGTTGCGGCATCTTCGAGACACACGGACCCACCGCGTCCTGACTGCTGTTTGCTGCATTGCCCCGAAAGTGGACGCGAGCTTTCCCGGTTATTCCATCGCAAGCCATATCGAGGAAACTAAAGTCACGTTTGCCAAGGCGAGCGAGGGGCTACCAGACGATGTCATCGACGCCTACGTAAGGACCCGTGAAGGCGTCGATAAAGCGGGTGGGTATGCAGTTCAAGGCATAGGCGGCATGGTGCTTGTAGAAAAGATCGAGGGGAGTGTGGACAATGTAGTGGGATTACCAATCAGACAGTGTTTGCAACTCTGTGAGAAAGTGGTCTTCAAGCAAGAGGAGGAGAGCGAAGGTGAAGAGGATGACTAAGTAATATCCAGATATCTAATGTTCCCTGTGGTAGGAAAAAGGTAAAAACTTGGCTATAGTTAATTTGGAACGGTATATACTAGCTTCTTGATAATATGGAATAAGCTATACTAGATATAGAGCAACAAAAACGAATGACATCAACACCTTATACAAGGGCACCGGTAGATTGCGCTACTCGGTATTTCGTAAGTTTTAGGTGTAGCCCGGATCGCTTTTTTCACGCCGAGAAGCTTGGCATCCGGGGATGCGTAGAGGACCGGCGTCTAGACGTCGACTTAGGCCGGTAATTCGGTCGTCATTGCACCGAGTTGTGAGGCTTTTACAACCGGGAACCCGCTCCAATTTGAGCGCTACCGGAAGATGCCCCAGGTGTGGAGTGTTAGCTCCTATTCGAACCCGTCAGCACTATTAACACAATCGAGTTGGCGCCATTTCCCCATCACCGCCCAGTATGAGTTAGCCTTGGCAAAGGGATAATAAATAGTGATGATAGTCCTCGGTGAGCAGGTGTAGCTGTTCACCGTCTAGTCGCATCTCATTATCAGGGTCGTTTCCTTACACCCGTGACGCTATGGTAGGATTCAAGCATATCTTGGGCCTATTAGGCGTATCAACCTTGGGATTGGGGGCGAGTAACTCGACGGATTGGCCGCTCCACGATAATGGACTTACTGATCTTGTGAAATGGTGTGTCTCATCTCTCTCGCTTACAACGTCAAAGATGTCTAACATCAGCACATCAGGGATCATTACAGTTTTCATATCAACGGCCAGAGGCTATTTATTTTCTCTGGAGAGGTAAGGCTTCTTGCCATGCTACACTGTTTACTATTTGCTAACGTCTCTAGTTCCATTACTGGAGATATCCCGTGTAGGTGTAGAGTGCACTTCTGTTAACATCTAAAAATGCTAAACAACCACGAAGGCCGGAGTTATGGCGTGATCTACTAGAGAAGGTGAAAGCAGCCGGGTAGGAAGAACATAGCCTTCAGAGTGACATCTCAGTACTAACAGATTTAGGTTCAATGCCTTCTCCATTTATAATCACTGGGGCTACCACAACCCACTCTCTGGAATGATCGATTTTGAGAATGGGGCACACAATTTCACCGAGATTTTGACGTTGGCAAAAGAACTAGGCATGTACATGATTATCAGGCCCGGGCCATACATCAATGCCGAGGCAAATGCTGGGGGCTTTCCCCTCTGGGTGACAACAGGCGCCTACGGAGGGCTCAGAGACAATGACCCGAGATACACGGAAGCGTGGACACCTTACATGTCAGAGATATCGAAGATCATTGCTCCTCATCTCATCACTAACGGTGGGAACGTGGCATTCTATCAAATCGAGAATGAATTAGGCAACCAATGGCTTAACATTGAGAAGAGAATCCCTAACGTCCCAGTGCAAGAGTATATGGAACTTTTGCAAGAGACCGCTCGGGAAAATGGCATTGATGTGCCTCTCACTCACAACGCCCCCAACATGTTTGGCTACTCCTGGTCAAATGACTTTTCCGATGCGAGAGGCAATGTCGATGTTGTTGGCTTGGATAGCTATCCCTCGTGCTGGAGTTGCAACCTTAGCGAATGTACTTCAACCAATGGCGAATACGTCGCCTTTGTGAGTCTAGAATCTATACTATTTACTAGTTTCTTCACTAATCTCGCATAGAAAACTCAAAACTACTATGAGTGAGTCCAAAAGCCAAGTAATCCAATCTACTTTGAGATGTTACTGACGTATTTTCAAGCTACTTTTCCGTGCAGTCTCCGTAAGGATCCTACGATATCTCAAACTTACTGCTATATTAACTACGGTTAGAACACAACCAAGCTTCATGCCAGAATTCCAAGGCGGGTCGTATAACCCGTGGGGGGGACCACAAGGAGGTTGCCCAGGTGATATCGGGGAGGACTTTGCTAACCTCTTCTATCGCAACTTGATCTATCAAAGAGTTACCGCGATCTCCTTGTACATGGTCTTCGGAGGAACCTCATGGGGTTGGCATGCTGCAACCGTCGTCGGTGAGTAAATCTGAGAATTATTGATGTTCATCGATACTGATATCGCCTAGCGTCAAGTTACGATTATTCTTCTCCGGTATCCGAAAATCGCAAGATAGGCAGCAAGTACTACGAAACGAAACTCCTGACTCAATTTACAAGAGGTAAGTCGGTCCTAGAGGATACAGAAGAAGTTATACTAACAGGTTCGTAGTGGCAACCGATCTTGCAATGACCGATCGTATTGGAAATGTTAGAGTACCCCTAGTTTTAAGTAGACCAAGACTAACATACCGTGAGTAGAGCACCGACTACTCGACTAATCCAGCCATTGCTGTATCAGAGCTTAGGAATCCAGAGACCGGGGCCAGATTTTACGTAGCAATGCATTCATATACGCCGTCGGGGACATCGGAGACCTTCAATCTTCGAATAAATACTTCTGAGGGCCAACGTATGTGCCTAATACTTGTGGTGTAATGGTATGCTAACTATATATGAAGTAACTGTACCCCAGCACGGGGAGGGGATCAAGATCAACGGGCATCAGGCAAAGATTCTAGTCACCGACTTCCGGTTCGGGTCTAAGAAACTGCTCTATTCGACCGCGGAGGTTTTAACCTATGCAGTCATTGACCATAAGGAAGTTCTGGTCTTGTGGGTTCCGACAGGAGAATCAGGAGAATTTACCGTCCAAGGTGTTAAAACGGGCAAGGTTAAGTATAACGAGGGATCAGCGAACATCAAGTTATTCCCGGGAAAGTCGCGTGTTACAGTCTCGTTCACCCAAAACGCCGGAATGAGTGTGGTAGAGCTCGCGGATGGGTCGAGGGTTGTACTTCTTGACAGGCAGACCGCATATCTATTCTGGGCCCCAGAGTTGAAGAATGATCCTATCCACGATCCATATTCTACAAGTAAGTTCCATTACATCTAGCTCTATTTTAAATCATTCCCGTAACTAACAAGGTCGGTTAGTCTTGGTTCAGGGCCCCTATCTAGTTCGATCATCCAACATCCAGGGACACACTCTCGATTTAACTGGAGATGTCGCTATCGCGACAACGATTCGAGTGTTTGCGCCCAAGTCGGTTCGTAAATTAAAATGGAACGGAGAGACTCTGAAAATAACCTCAACGAAAAATGGATTCCTGACGGCTCAACTCAAAGGGGCCCCCTCCTATACACTGCCGGCATTAACAGGCTGGAAGTCTTCAGACAGCCTTCCAGAGATCAAGAACGATTACGATGCTTCAGGAATCGCTTGGAAAAGTACGTAAAACCCCTAGATTCCTGTCTATGTTTCTCTTTCTCACCGTCTCTAGCTGCCGATCATACTAATACTTCCAACCCGACTCTTCCTGCGTCAAACAACCCGGTTCTTTATGTTGATGACTATGGAGTCCACGCTGGTTATCACATATATAGAGCTAAGTTCGAAACAACTGAGAAGCCACCAACAGGCATTTTCCTAAACGTCGCCGGTGGTCTTGCATTCGGATACTCTGTCTGGCTAAACTCTCACTTCCTCGGCTCGTGGCTAGGATTATCCTACATTGACAAGCAAGGCATAGAACTATCCTTTGAAAACATAACGCTCAACTCTAGCGAAGATAATATTCTTATTTTGTTGCAAGATAACTCGGGTCATGACCAACGCGCCGCCGCCTTGAATTTTAGGGGCATTAGGTTAGTTGCTGAAGTCTTTTATTCCCCCGCTCTTACAGCTCCTACAAACTCCTGCAACCCTTCCCAGGTTTGTACGATAAATAGTGATTACTAACGCCAGAGACTTGGATAGCAACGCTACTCTTTTAGGCCCAGGCAACTACTCTTTTAGTGAATGGAAAATCGCGGGCACTGCCAGAGAAGAAACTGCTCTATTAGATCCTATGCGGGGATTCCTCAACGAGGGTGGCCTGTATGCTGAGCGGGTTGGAATGCATCTTCCAGGATACCCCGACGCGGACTGGGACACCTCGGAGAAGGAGAGCTCGGTCCTAAGAGTCCAGGGAGCGGGAGTTCGCGTTTTCCGGACCAAGATTCCGCTCAACATCCCGAGCGGAATCGACGTTTCGGTTTCTTTCCGATTAACGGCTCCGTCTGACGCGAAATTTACACTCAAAGTTAGCGAAACTAACCAGCTACGGGCACTTCTCTTCGTCAACGGTTACCAGTATGGGCGCTTTAACCCTTATATCGGAAACCAAATCGACTTTCCTGTTCCGCCGGGAATCCTCAATTACAATGGTGAGAATACGATCGCCGTCACTGTCTGGAGCCAGTCTGCCGATGGTGCAGCACTCAAGGTCGAATGGAATGTTGACTACGTCCATAAGAGTTCTTATGATATGAACTTTGATGCGTCGTACTTGCGACCAGGGTGGGATGAAAAGAGACTAGATTACAAATAAGACGGAAGACCATCTCGGAAATTTTGATGAAAAAAAGGCGATAGTGAGGCAGTAAACTAGGCTTGCTATATATGGATACATATATGTATATACTAGGTAAAGAAAAAGTTACAGTTTCCTCAATTCTTGTGCATACCACCAACACAATAAAGTTCTATTAAGTTGAAGAGTATCAAATCCTACCCGTTAATCATCATATTATACGAAGACTTTTATTGAATTCAGAAGATCATCCCCACCTCGTGAATGGGCTCTTAGATATACGAACTGCATCTATAAGGCTTCTTACGCTCTATAACTACGACTTACTCGTTGCTAAGGTTTCCCAAACCCTAAGCCTCAGTTATAATTATTAATAATTTTCGGGTAGAGTTCCCTCTTAGTTCCAAGAGCTGTCTCGAAATGCACCGAATTTCCTGTTTCCACAACAAATTATGCCTGTCTCTTTAGAAATACTTGTAACCCCTTCGATTAGGAATTGCTTTCGTATTACTCCCTCCATCCCCGAGTCCAACATAACTCTTCTTGATCTGCCTGGTCTGGATCCTGTCACGTTCGTAGCTCC
Organism: Xylaria sp. Z50; assembly: GCA_037356035.1. Classification (NCBI taxonomy): domain Eukaryota; kingdom Fungi; phylum Ascomycota; class Sordariomycetes; order Xylariales; family Xylariaceae; genus Xylaria; species Xylaria sp. Z50. The sequence continues at coordinate 123,250 of JBAWJU010000072.1, forward strand.
CCATTCCGCAGAATGGACGCTTGGATACGGCTCGGGCAACCCCCACGGAAGATTTCTAATTTTAATACTGTAGAATTAACGTGATTTTCATTAAACGTGATACCGTTGTAATCGGTGATATAAGGTAGCTGCGCACCATCGGACCTAAGATCGGTAGAGTTAATATACAGCATATTTTAGAGCAGAGTAAGTGTATTAAGCGGCTCTACTTATTGAACCTCCTGTAATAGAGCTGTGTAAATAATCCTAGGGTTTCCAAAGCTTAAAACCTAAAAGCAAAAGCAAAAGCAACTATCTACTACCCTATACAAATATTCAAAGCAGTATAAAGAGGAATTTGCAACATGGATATGGTGGCAGGGGCTTGAAAGTATCGAAGGGGGTCAATACATCCTCCCAGTGCATTGATCCGTTCATGTGTACACTTTCTACCTACCTTCTACCTTTCCTACCTAGGTACTTATATACACTTATAATCATACCTAATACATGCCGTGATCAAACAAGGGTTACTTGTGTCAAACAATGCTATATTGTACGTGGCCTCGAGGTCTCCCCATACCATGACAGAAGATCCGACGATAGCGGGAGAATAAATAAGGAGGTCCCTACCTTTCCTAGAGCGCCATATCCTTGTAGCGTAAACAAGGTGGTGCAGGGGCGGCTTAGCTGAGTTTGAGGAAGCGGCCTCGATTCTGTAAAACGAAAGGACATGAAAAAACCAGCTTTTCGACAATTGGCAACTTCTCGTGTAGCTCATATTATATTATTTACTTTGCGTGGGCGACATAGTCGTTCCTTTCTTGATGTTTCTGGTCCCAATGCTTATAGCGGACCTCATCGTTACGAAATAACACGCTATTACATAATTGGCAGGCCTGCTACCGAAAGTCTAGGATTCCCTAAATTCATACCCCGCGGCCCCAACGCTTCAGCTAGCAACCGCTGTTCTGAAGCAAGCTTATGCATAGGTAACGGCGTATATTAGGGCTCGACACATTGAAGGACTAATACCATTATCTCAGATCTTTACGTCCATGCAGTGCAATGCTAGTATAGTTCCAATATACCATATATACTTGTAGATACGAACCCACTCTTCTATGAAGACTAGAGTGGGTGAACGTGTCTCCCCAAAGTACGGGGTTATGTGAGATGGGCTAGCAGCAGGGATAGCGCTGGGGGTAGTCTCGTTTCAGATAGAATCATCTTGGAAGTCGATACAAGTCTACATTTTGTCGCCCTTCTGGCAATATGCTACTCGAAGAAGACCGTGGGGATATGTTCTCAAATAGGTTGTTAGGATTAGGAATGTTCGCTGTGGAGATCTAAGGGAAAGACGGTTGTCTCGGTATAGGGATGATAGTTGAGTCCCTGGTCTTGGCAGAACCGCCGGGTATGGTAGATGCTCCAATATGGTTTCCTTTTTTAAACACGGGGGATTCAAACGGCTCGGTTATTTGAAGATGGATTTCTGTTATCCGGAGATGAAGCTAAACCCAAGATAGCAAGTGTCCACCATATGTCATAAGCTAACCAATTTTGTATGGTAAAATGGAGTATTTCTGGATATGATGGCAAATGGGGTGATATTGATGTTGTAGAAGTAATGGAGTAATTGACAGAGGGAATCTACTGAGAGGGGTAATATAGGCACTCCCCCCGTACCTGCCTAACAGATACCCCTAGACACTGTAAGATTACTTTCTAAACTAACAGTCCGTCGGATTTAAGGAGTGTGGCTTAATATATCAAACACCTGTACTCCGTAGATACATTAAATTAGCAGAAAACTCTACCAAAAAAAGAGGTACTACTATGTGTTGCCAAGATTAATGTAGAGTTTTAAAGTAGAACGCTATATAACTATAGTAGTGTTAGTAAATAGGTAGGTGGTTTAAGTAGGCGATAATAAGTTAACCGTTCTTTTAAGTAAAGTGATATGTGGCGTTAAAGGCTGTTCTAGTTTTGGTAGGAACTTCATAAGTTGTAGAGCAATCAGCAGCTATAGTGGAGCAACTACCCTATTGGGTATGGTTTCATCTCCAGATAACAGAAACGCATCCTCAAATAACCGAGCCGGGATTCAAACTTCGCGGCCCTTGTCGAACATAATGCATCGGAGATAAGACAACAGGCGACCGTTCATTCAGACGTACAAGTTTCCGAGTGGTATAATTCTCTAATTACTCTAGATAGACCCCCATATCGGCGGTGATTCACTAGCTTTATTCCTGAAGTACGTCAGTCCTTTCTACAACCGGATCCTTCCGCCTTTTATCGACTCCAACCCAGAGCAGATCTGGACGGCTGTAGTGACCAACCACATCGATGAAATGTCTATTGGTGACGATCATAGTCAAGTCAAGGTCCGCATAGACAAGCCCTTCCGACGAAGGATTACCATCTTCTAGCGGTGGAGTCAATCTACGGCCGTCGGGCCCAATAACACAACTGTGACCGCCGCCACACTCAGCAAATCCCAACACATTCTGCATCTGCATCGTGTCAATGGCTTTCTGATTCGCAACCGAAGTGCAGTGCAAAACAAAAGTCCCCCCTTCAACGGCATACGTTTGCGATAAATTTAGGCAGCCGTCTGCAGACTGGGCCCAATGCGTGAGGGCGTTAACACCGCCATGGGGATGGAGTGGTGGCCACATAGCAATGTGGACAGCTTCGCCCTGTGTGAATGTATGATACTTCAGAAGTGGTTGTGCATGTTCCCAACAGGATAGCGTCCCGACCTTGACTTTGCCGATGCCGCCTCCAAAATCTACCTCAACGACATTATTCAGATCCGGGCCGGAACCGTCGCCAAAAACAGTTCTTTCGACATGTGTAGGCTTGATTTTACGGCGCTTTAGAAGCAAGTTACCGTCCGGGGAGATGATAGCTTGAGAAATATATAAACTATCAGTGGGACTGCGCTCAGCGAAACCAAGAACAACTGCGATAGAGTTCTCCCGGGCCGCTTCTTGTATGCGCCTCATCTCTTTTGACTCAACGGAGAGAGAGTTCAGAGTGTACCGAGTTGACATCACAGGGTCTACCGCCCGGCCCCTAAATATCCAATTCGGTCAGCGTTGGCGCAATATGCAGGTTTCACATTGTTAGCAAAAGCCTCACCAGATCCACGCCGGATAGCCAGCAATCCAAACCTCGGGGAAGGCGATAAGCCTCGCACCATTAGAAGACGCTTCGGCGACAAGCCTCACAGTCTTTTCCACTGTCGCAGGTAGATCGAGCCATTCTGGCTCTGCTTGAGTGACGGCTACACGCAGTTTTGGTCCTTCCATAGTTGATTATACTATTTAACTAAAGTATAGAAAATAATCGTAGCCATAGAGAGTATGAATACAAGACAGAACGGACAGGTGGATTGATATATTTCGGAGGGTGCATAATATATCTATTCGCCGTGGGTGGTAGGACTTTACAAGTAATAGTAGGTAGTCAGCGGGCATTGAAGATCAAGTACCTACATAAGACATGAAGCTCCCATAGTATGATCAACCACAGATAAGACCACGAGTGGCACGACTCGTCTAAAACGGGTAAAGATCGCTCCAACAGGGTGTTTGTGCGACCAACCGCATACTTACCTAGCCAGGGTATCTCCTAACAACTATTCGCACTTAATAGTACAAACGACCATTCACATACATTCGTTTATGCTGCGCCGCACCGTCAAAAAGCTGACCACAGCTAGACACCCCTCATATATTTTAATGATCTGTTTGGGGCAAAGAATTCCGATTCAGAGGTTACAATTGTTAGATAGCTGTGACCGGGTAACTGAGATATACAATGTGTGATGCAAGGAATAAGCATTCTGTGATGCCGTGATGAACTAGTAGGTAACAGGTTACCAGTAAAGTGCCCGACTAGAAATCGAACGACCATCATTTTCTTGATGGCTAGATAGCTAACGATCAGGTATATGAAGTAGGAGATAGATTGTTTAACTAGATTAGTTGCAAAGAAAATATACTGTGACTAGTTTTGCTAAGGCTACGGTAAACCACTTTGAGCCACAATAGGAGGGGTGTCAATTGAAGTCTTATATTATAGCTAACACAGCTATGTAGTCAATATAAAGTGTAACTGCACTGAATCTTAACTACCTAACTTTTGGGTAATCGCTCACTTGAAATACTACTTCAGGTTGCTATCAGCTTCGTTTGCAGTTCCTGTCTCCTGCTATGAATCGTTTCCTTATTGCGCCGGTATAACTAAGGCCTGTTCAATCACTTTCATTAACTCTCTCCATTATCCAGCCGCTACCTAAGTACCTACTACGATTAGGAATACCACCACCGTTACGTCTTCTGGGGCAAGGAAAAATGCCTTGTGTACAGTATAGGTCATCATGTTAGTTGGAATTAGGCTCCTTGTGCCATAACAAGTACTCACTTTACCCACCTAGGTTCTAACAAAACTGGGTAATATATAGACCGTAAAGCGCAATATAATAGATATTGTGGAAGGGACAGGAGTAATTGACACGCAAGCTCCGTTAGTTCTACAGCTTTCGTAACGCCTCATTTACTCCAGTTCACTCATATGATTTAAGACACAACTCGCCGACTTTTCCGCCGTCATTCCCATTGGCAGCATGGAAATCATCCTTCCCACGGGATTTGTCACGGCAATAGTAGTCAAACTAATAGTTATTAAATATTCGATGGTGAGAGACTTCATCGGTTTCTATTTATTGTGGATAAGCAAGGGCGCCTTTCTGCCTAGTATTGACGATCTGACCCCATCTTCTAAGCATATAGGGCAGACCCATCAGCACTTCCTTGAATTAGGCGTAATTCGGCTCATCAAAGCCACTCCTAGGATTCTAGCCGTTCACGGTATAGTCTCTCGATCCCGCATTCACTCTGATTCTCCTCAACAATAATATCGAATATCTCAGGATGTATGTATAGTATTTCGTCCAAGGTCTCTCTGACCCTTCGCTAGCCTTCGTGTCCTCACCGTTAATCGATATGAACCCGGCCCCGAACGTAGGAGCAGAGGTCGAGGTACCAGTAAAAGATTATTAAATTTCCAGACTTAGTAGTTGCCATTGATAGTAAAAAATGGGAAAGGTCTCAGGGATTGTCGGGGTAGCAGGAGCGGGAAGCCCTTATTACGCAAATTATGCTCACGAAGCACCTCAAAAGTGGGCTGAATGGGGCGTCGACAGGCGTTGGGGCGTCATTATCCGTCGCACATAGACCAGATATTCTTGAAGCGTCGGGATCCCCAGAGAATATAATTGTAACGCCTATAGGCTCGATTTATACGGATCTCGCACATCCTCGGGCTGTGTGGCTAGGTGTCCTATCTATTTCATGGTGAAATGTTACTGACGCCATCACCCCTTGTCTTCACAACGCCAGCGCATCATAACACCGCTGATGAATCCTATATCACCTAAGCTTACCTAAACCCATCTTGGGACCCCTTTCGTTCTATTTCTGCTCTTTTTTCGCTGTCCAACTCCCAAACACGAATTAAATCAGATGGGTCGTAGGGACACAGTCATAACCTCAGGAATTACGTACAGCGGGGTTGAAAGTAGCGCAACACACACAACGGGACACCAAGTCGACGAATTCAATCACATCACTAATCATAGCCTTCTTACTAGCAAGATTCGTCGGAGTCGTCTACATCTCATACCCCGCGATTTACTGCTAAACATTTCAATACGACGATCTCGTTCTCAAATGGGAAGGCATAGATAGCGAAATCATTAGCGCCAGGCCGTAGATTTAGCTCTATATCACAATCATAACGACCAGCGCCTCTGTGAATCTAGAGACATAGTATCTCTAAATAGTGTCACGACGCGTTGGCGAAGATACCAGAATGTCAGCCCAAGAAACTAAGTGAGAAGGCATTGGCTGCTTCTACTAGTACTGTATCAACTGCGAAATAGTGACATATTAGCGGCCTTCAGGCTCGTAGGAGTAAGGGGCTGACTCTCTGGCTCTCTTCGTTCTTCACTCTGCTCAGTATTTGCTAGGTCTTACCGCCCAAGCATGGGTCCTTGCGTGGCACCCGGTAAGAGAGGGCCCACGAATTGAAGATGCTCTGCCGTAAGCCCTGATTTTGGTCGCTTTGTGTTCAATTGCCTAATATATATACCTAGCCGTAGCGATATAATTCATTTCACGGGCACTTTCATTTGTAGACAAGCAGCCCTTTTCAGTCAATTTCGAGCTGCTTATACTTCTCCTCCCCTAGTGCATCCTCAATTCTCTTCATGATCGCCAGTACTTTCTCCTCCTCAAGCCTGCGTCCCACTACCTGAATACCGACTGGAAGGCCGTGCATTTCGTTAGCATCGTACAACTTGTAAGCTCCCTGGGCAACACCGTTGAGTTTTCTGATGTTAAACCCAGGTGGAAGATTATCGACCTCCCTGTCCACATGAGTGATAGGAATGCAACCGGTGGTATAGTCAAGCTATAGTAGTTAGCAACATTGTGCACCGTGTTCATATTGTCGTGGTGAATGATAGACGTACCACATTGAAAAGGAATGTGTATCCACAACTGCTGACTGCATCCTTCATTCCATCATGAGGGACGGCAGGAGTAGCATTCGTGTGCGTCAGTATGAAGTCGATGTCAACCTTATTCCACCACTCGAACCATTTACTTCGGTACGCCTCGCGCTTGGCGACAAGTCGCCAGTTCTCGTAGGCAGTCTTCTGGTGCCAGCCTTTGATAAGACCAGCCCATACGTCATCTCTCCGAACGTACTTGACCCAAAGGTAATACACATATTTGAACGGGCGTGGAAGCCTCATGAGCCAGTCTAACTGGTCGGCTCCCTTGTCATTCCACTCGCCATATCGCATGAAGGATTTGAACATCTGGCAGCCGTCGGCATTGAGCAAATGCGCGCCGAGATATAGTGCTTCGTAAGGTGAAGGTGGGTCGATCTCTACGATTTCATGACCGGCGCGTTTTAAGGCTATTTCCGTCTCTTCAAGTGCCCGACGGCAGGCTGGACTCGGGTCTACGACCCCGTCAGTCCGTAAGATACCTACGCGAAGCTTGCTCTTCGTCGCATATTCTTTCTCAATATCGGGACGCCAGGAGAGAGGGTGAACTGAGTAATCGTATTTCCATGGCTGCATGCTGATGAGAGACCGGGTAAAGTATGTTAAATCATTCAGGGTGCGGGTCATGGGGCTGTAGACACTTGGTATGCCTTCTTGGCCAGGCATGCTAGTCGAAAAGCCTGCCTTTGGCCACCGCCCGGTCGAACACCGGAGTGAGTAGATGCCGGAGAAATGAGCTGGCGCCCGAACACTGCCGGCCACATCACTGCCGATTCCTATCCGTCCACCCAAAGCAAGAAGTGCTGCCTCGCCACCAGTTGAACCGCCAGGCGAATATTTGCTGTTGTGGGGGTTGGTACACCGGCCCCAAACATCGTTAGTAGACTCGAAACTGAGTAGTGTAATAGGGCAGTTCGTTTTGACATAAGGGACAGCTCCGGCATCCTTTAGTAGCCGGACTGTAGGGCCATCTTCGGCATATTTCTTGCCTACAAAACTACTAAACCCAACCGTCGAGTCGAAGCCGCCGACGTTGATGGTATCCTTTAAGCTTATTGGTATTCCGGCCAAAGGCCCCTTGAAGTTAATTGAACCATCTCGGATCCACCGTTCAGCCTCGGGGATCATAACCTCAGTGACACAATTGGTCTTCTCATGGGCTTTTAACGCCACTTTGCCGTAGGTGTCGAGAAGAGTGGAGGGCTCAAGCTCGCCGTTCTGGACCTCTTCAACGAGTTCTTCAATTGGTCTGTCTACAATTTCCCGATCTAAGGGGGTGAAAGGCCCGCGATATCGGCCCAGGGCCTTGATCCGCTCCGTCCGCTCATTCTGCTTGAATTGACTGCCGATTTGTAAGCTGGTACGGCCTAGCAAGCAAATATAGAAACCACTAGCAAAAAATGCGAACGGACTATGTCTATGCAACTTACCAATCGCGTCTATGTTGCAGATAGTCGAGGAAAAATACCATGTTGGCGGGAACAGAGTGGGCGGCTTTAAAGCGCTAAGGTAGGAAGAGGTATAGTTGGTTGTATTATTGTTGATGGCAAGTCGGTGCAGTGCTACTTGGGGATTCGGGAAGAGGGCCGTTACTAGGTAGTAATGATATATATAGTTGGAACAGAAAACAATGAGCTCCGTCGGTTGTCATGAGCACAACTCCCCGCAGCTTATCAGACAATACGTCCTTCCCATCCCTTCTCAACCAGCCACCGCTCTATCTCGTTGTCACAGATAAACCCGCCGATATAGCATGCACGTTACGCACGCCGTCCCTAGCCGTCGCCGGCTAACCGCTTACGACTTCCCCACACGGAAATTGGACATTCCCCAGTCTCCCCATCCTTGGCTCCATCCTTGGCTCCATCCCACCATTCTCGGTCTATACATAGTAGACACCGCACTTATCTTTATCATGTAATATGTGGATAGCTTGGATAAGGGAGATGTGGGCAGCGAGATACGGCCATACCGATTACCTCACTGACGACGGTTTACGTTGCACAATGTGGTGCCATTTAAGAAATCAATCCGAACATCGGCGTGTAATTCTCATCATACGTGTCAAAAACAGGGGACGCTATTGATACTTTATTCGCACCAGTCAAATAATTACTTTCTTCGTGCGCGCTTTCATCAACGCTAGGATACGTAGAGCCAATCTCGGAGGCCTTAGGATCCTATCTTTAATCCGCTGCCTTTCCGCGCGAACTTGGTCCCAGCCCACCCTGTAGTAGAAAAGAACCCCCTCATTAGTTTAAACCAAGTGGCCAAGTTCAGCCTTCCGATACGAGTCCGTAAGGCATACGATTGTAAGTGAATGTATAAATAGTCAGCTGAGCTACTTAGCCTTAGTCTTAAGGTTCACAAACAAGAGCTTAGGGATAATGGCTTCCGAAAACGAGTCTCCATATAATCCAAATGGGATCGGCTCGTGGCTTGTCTGCAAAACGTGCGGTACTCAATTTCCCACCGACGACAAGCACCAAGTCACAACATGTTTCATCTGCGATGATCCTCGGCAATACGTGCCACCTAGCGGGCAATCATTTGTGTCGCTCGATGTGCTGCGCTCAAGCGGGCACAGGAACATCTTCACTCCTATAGCCGCAGATCCAGAGCGGCTCATCGCGATCAACACACAACCCAAAGTCGCCATAGGACAACGTGCCATACTTGTAAGGACACCGCAAGGCAACGTTCTCTGGGATTGCATCACGCTACTTGATGACGAGACGATAGTGAAGATTAAAGAACTAGGTGGATTGAAGGCAATCGTCATCTCTCACCCGCATTACTACTCAACACACTTGGAATGGGCACGCGCATTCGACTGTCCCGTTTACCTATCAAAAGAAGACAGAGTGTGGCTCGCGCAGCAAGACGCGAGCCGCCAAAAGCTCATCACCGAAAATGAGACACAGCTCCTCGGCACTACGATCCTTAAGCTAGGTGGTCATTTCCCCGGATCGTTGGTCATGTTGTTTGAAGGCAGATTACTGATCGCTGATACCTTCTTCGCGACGCCATCGGGCTTGGGGAATTATGACGCAGATGCGGTCGGTGCGCCGCGCAAGAAGCCGCCCGGAATCAGCAGCTTTGCGTTCATGTGGAGCTACCCTAATATGATTCCGCTTGCACCCCATGCGCTAATGCATATGTGGGATATCCTGAAGAAGTACGAGTTTAGTAGTACTCACGGGGCATTCCCTGGTATGGATATTGTCGATACGCCTACGGGGATGAAGCAGAGGGTTTTAGAGAGCATGCAGATACAAATTAGGTATTCGGGATACGAGGCACATGCAATGTTGGAAGAGGTGATTACATGATGGCTGCATATGACAAATTCATGTTTATCACTTTTATAAACATTCTCGTGTTTTTTTCTAGCTTCTATTGTGTGTATATATACCAATCTGTAGCTTATTTCCAATTTGTAAAGCAGGCGAAAAGCTACCTTTATCACAAAACTAATCCTCGTTAAGAGGCCATGTTGACGCGGCTTACGACCCATTCTAGTACATATTATGGTGTGTAGTGCTGTCTATAATTTGCTTTCGCCTGACTGGGGTACCTTAACCACAACTTTCCCCCATGATTCCCTGCCGCCTAGTGCGAGTAAAGCATCAGAAATCGTCTCGAGCCCAACAAATTCCTTATCTGTAAACACGGTGCTCTTAAACTTCCCTTGCCCAATGAGGTCGTCAATCCCTTTCCACACAGCGGGGACACTCTCCCTCTCGAATTTGGCATACATACCCCAGTGCTGTGTTATAGAAATATGTTAGCCAAAATATCTAGGTGCGCCATACAGAACCTGCCGGACCGTAGGGGATTATTGAGGGATCAGGTATAAAGGTTTTAGTACGCACAATGCCAACGAGTGAGATGTTCTTGAGCAAGACCTTGTTCATCGCAACCTTCTCGATGGAGCCCGCGGCAAAGCCAACAATAAGAATGCGTCCATTCCAGGCAACAGACTTAGTGCTCTTGTCAACTAAACCAACGGGGTCATATACAATATCAACACCGCGTCCCTTAGGCGTGAGTTTGCGCACTTGATCCGGCCACGACGCATCCCGGTAGTCGATTACGTGATCTGCACCAAAAGCGCGCGCCACCTCCAATTTGCGCGCCGTGCCCGCCGTCGCAATGACCGTCGCCCCGAATGCTTTTGCGATCTGGACGGCGGCCAAGCCAACGCCACCTGCGGCGGCATGCACGAGGACCCAGTCGCCGGCCTTTACACCGGCCCGCAAAACCAAAGCGCCATAGCTAGTTGGCGCCGTCACAAAAAGGCCTGCCGCGTCCGTGAAGGACCAGCCTGTGGGCACGGCTAGCAACTGCTCCTCGGTGGCGCATACCTTAGTCGCGTAGGCTCCTTGGCTGGCGCCGAATACGCGGCTGCCAACGGGAAACCTAGGCGACTTGGAGTTTGCGGGCGCCGCGAGAACGACACCTGAAAACTCGGCCCCGGATACCCATGGAAAAGCTGTGAGCTATGGTGAGTGGAAAGAGACATGCTTAGAGGGGGGATATCAAAATTAATGCATACGAGGCTGGTGTTGATATTTGCCCTGGATTTGAAGAATATCGAAGAAGTTGGTTGCTGCTGCGTGTACCTCGATAAGATATTGATCAGGTGACGGTTTGGGGTCGGGAAGCTCGGTGACTTGGAGCTCTTTGGGACCCTTTCGCATTTCGACATTAGTACTTATTTCGGAAAGGGGTCACCACGTTGTCTTACCTTTACGTACTGAGCAACCTGGATGCCCCGCATGATTTGTACGATGAGATAGTCAAATAGAGGCAAACAATGGATATCCTAGTGATGCAGATATAAAGTGAATGAATACAGCTGGGTTTAGTGATGATAATGAGGTTGACAAAGGAATACCAAGTTCCTTTTGCTTAGAGAGGCAGGTAACATGCCGAGCTGATGCCTCGGTATGATGCCTGATTGGTTTAAACTGCTACATAGGTAGGTAGTTACATAGGTAGTTGGATCCTTGCCCCTTTAGGCAATCCCTCTGGGCGATACAAAATACTTAGGTTGGCACATCACCTGAGATTCTCATAGCCTGCACAAAACATCTGCACATGCCTTAGTTATTGTAGAACCCGAAGACTGGCGAGAAGAAGGGTATTTGGAGTGGTGGGCTAACATCATATCCCCAGCAGTGTGATTTGAACGAGATGCAAAGCTGTAGATAGAGTGTACCTTAATGTATGATGAAATAGTCTTGCGGCTCTTTAAGCTTTCTGTTGAGCGCCCTTGAACTCAGTTAAGCGCCTAAATTGGGTAACTATTAATAGGTAACGACATGCTTACTCAAATTCAATTGGGCGCTTATTAAAGGTAACCCGGATACCTGCTCAAATTTGCTGAGAGTAAAAACCCGGGAAGCATTTATGGAATTTACCTAGTTGCCTTGCATGGTATTTCATAAGACGGTACCGGTACGATGGGAGGCGCACTGTAGAAAGCCATAGATGGCAAGAGAACGAGCTGGTGGGGTTTGAGACAGAGTGGGAATCGTGGCTGGGGTTGACGGTCTAGCCGCCTATCTAGCGGCTTACCTGGTCGCCGCACCTACCGGTGTGTTGATCATATCTAATAGGTAACTCCTAGTGTACTGAGATCATGGATGCCTTTAATGTTGAGTAAGTATGTAGCTATCCACAGAAGGATACCTGGAGTGCATCTTACATATGTATATCACATCTAGTGTTGGAATTACTGTAAGCAAGCCATGTAAGTACCTACATGTAAGTACCTAATGTGAGTGTACTCGCATGACTGTGACGTGCGGCAGATTTCTAAAGAGCCCGGCGCCTATCAATTATACTAGCAAATATCCTTAGTACATAGGCAGGGCATGTGCAAGTGAAGCTGGCTAATTCACTGATATGTAATGACCACAAGTACTTCTTATCAAGATATAATAGGCGAACGGGTACTTGCCCATGTACCTATCCAATACCTTTGGTGCCTTCGGTGCCTTCGGTGCCTTCGGTACATACCTACCTACATACATAGGTACGGTAACCTCCTACCTTGTATACGACAGTTACTCTTGCTACCATGTAGCTTGTAGCGCTGTTGCGGCGCCTCTAATCCGCCACATTAGGTACAACCAACTAACAACCTGCTTGCCCCACCAAACATCCGTCCATCATCATCTGGTCTCTCTCTACCTTACTTAGCCAACTTGCCTCGTCTGCTACTTCTGATCAGCGTCAATCTCCAATTTCCCCAAGATTTCCTCTTCTACATTCACCTGCCCTATCCCCTGCTGCACAGCCCTGCATTGTATTCGGAGGTTGTATGTAAAACCTCATTGTCCTAATTACCTTGTCAAGTCCCAGTCTTATCTGACCCAAGTATAGTTGTAGATAGCAACATTGCGCACATACGTCTCCATCCCCGGCAGCTTCACCACTAGGCATCTCGCCATGGCTGACTCCACCGAGGGCGCCTCCGCCGACTCACAGGTCACCTTTAAGGTGAAGACCTCAGGCGACAAGCAGCATACCATCACGATGGCCGAGTCCGCCACTGTCGGCGACCTCAAGGCCAAGCTTGCCGGGTCTGACTTTGAGGATATCCCACCCGAGCGCCAACGCCTCATCTACTCGGGCCGCGTTATGAAGAACGAAGAGCCTCTGAGCACATACAAGATTAAGTCCGGCCACACAGTCCACCTGGTGAAGAGTGCTGCTAGCAATCCCGCCCCCGGCCCCTCCGCCTCTGCCTCGACCCCCGCCGCACCTCAGGTTCCCACCAACATGGCTGCTGGAACTGCCAACAACCCTTTGGCGGGCTTGACTGGGGCGCGATACGCGGGCCTAACGAACCTCCCCTCAGCCGACATGTTCGGTCCCGATGGCGGTGTAAGCATTCCTGTATTGCTAGATCCTAGCTTAATCACTAATACAATGCGTTTGCCTATTCACAGATGGTCGGGTCGATGATGGACGAGGAACAGATTGCGAACATGCTTAACAACCCTCACGTTGCCCAACAGATGAATGAGATGATGAACAACGATCAGTTCCTGGACATGATGATCCAATCCAACCCCATGCTACGAAACAACCCCAATGCCCGCGAGATGGTTCGATCGCCGCTTTTTCGTCAGATGATGACCAATCCCGAAGCTCTTAGGAGCGCCGCTAGAATACAGCGCATGTTGAGAGGCAACGGTGGCCAGTCCGCTTTCCCCATGCCTGGCGTAACAGATACCACACCTGGCGCGGGAAACGACAATGCTACAAATAATAGCGGTGCGCAAGGACAGCCTAACCCATTCGATCCGGCTGCCTGGGCCAGCATACAAGCCCTGGCTGGCGCGGGAGGTCAATCTAACCCACTGGGTGGCCTCTTCAACCCCTTTGGTATCCCCCCTGCTGCTACTGGCCAGCCCGCGACAACCAACCCAGCCCCAGGCAACACAAGTGCACAGACCGCAAACACAAACAACAATGACAGCACTACTACTGCGGGTGGCCAGGGACAGGGAGCAAATGCGCAAGGTAATTCTAGCCCACAGCCCAACCCGTTCGCAAATTTATTTGGCGCTCTCGGCGCAACCCAGGGCGCTGCCAATAATAACCCCTTTGGTATGCCACCTATGAGCCCTGAAGCCTTGCAACAGATGATGCAGCTGCTAGGAGTGGGTGGGCCGGGATCACCGCCGGCCCCAGCAGACAACCGACCACCCGAGGAGCGATACGCGGAACAGCTCCGTCAACTCAACGATATGGGATTCTACGACTTTGACAGGAACGTAGCAGCCTTGCGACGGAGCGGTGGAAGCGTGCAGGGTGCCATTGAGCATCTGCTGAGCTCGTGAGACTCAATACGGTGTGTTAGTAGTGCATGTCTTCCAGCTGCACAATCAGCTTTGACCCATTACAATGATATCAAGTTTTGGGTTCTTTTTGATTCAGGCCACTGTTCAGGGCGGTCTTCGGTGGACGTGAGAGGGATGGATAGGGGAGTTGGTGGCGTCCCATGGACATTCACGAAAGCACGCGTCATGAGACCACGGGTTCTTATGACTTGACTTCGGCTAGCACCGGCTCTTCTCCTTCAAGCATGTGATGATGAGGACGGATAGAGGGAAGTGTTCCTGGTGCTGGATAGAAAGTGGATAGTGATGGTAGAGACACGTCCCGCTTGTCTATCTAATTAGGGGTCTGAGACTGAGCCTGGATGATGGAATTAAGGGCTTGATGACTATAACTATGCCGAATAATTTCCAACCAGGCCGATGACACCAGGCGTAATATAATGCTTACAAGTAGGGCTTGCGAGATTGTACCTATCATTCTGGCAAGTCTACTATACATAGTAAATACCCGTTCTGTGTTGCATACCTCCTAGGTAGTTCGTGAGAACTTGATATTGTGAAGTTATAGAGTACATAGTACATAGTAAAAGGAGTTAGGAAAAGAGAGAGAGGAAAGGCAACTGCCAAACAGCTGTTGTTCGAGGATCCCGGTAATGGTGTGTAGGTGGTGCCACCATGGTACTACCTAATCTAGATTGCCTGTGTAGGGTGTACACTCAATCTGATTGATCTAGGTACAGTACCTAGGATGCCTCCATCTGTAGGTGATTGGATGACATATAGGGAGGTATATGTACATGTATATAGGTACATATAGGCAGGGTAAGGCTGTAGATAAGAGCTCCCCTGTCATATACAGGCACATGTATGTACCACATACTGTACTAGTGTACGCTACAAGTTCAACAACACGAAATATTACATAGTATGTACACTACGCCGCTGGGCACCTTCAACATACATATATACCCAGTCACTTGCTTTTTGCACTACACACGCACAGACATATCTCGCCAGAAACACGCCATTGTGAACGAGGCCTTGAGTCTCCTATGTGCTGTTCATAATGAATGGTAATGCCGCCGGGTCGCTGTCGCTGGACGCAGGTTAGAGAGCAAGCTCCAACATAGCTTAAACACTTCAACCATGACGAGAGAGACTGACGTATTCATATACATGTGCAACAACAGCCGACTATGATCCCGTACAACACCTCAACCTTCTCTTCCCCCATCCATCAACCGTTTCCTCCATTCGGTCTCTATCTTCGACTTTGCATTCCGAGCAAGATGCCCTCTCAGCCGACATCGCTGCCCGCCAGACAGCGCAGGCCTACGGACCCGGTTCGTCGCTCGAGCGCATGCAGTCGGCACAGGCAGAGTTGGGTGAATTGTTCCGCAAAATCGAGACCGTTCGCGCCCGCGCTATCCAGGCCGAGCAGAATATCACGTCCATGACCGCCGACATCAAGCGCCTCGATGGTACGAAGCGAAACTTGACCCTGTCCATGACCGCCCTCAAGCGTCTACAGATGCTGACTACGGCCTACGAACAACTACGCGGCTTGGCCAAGACCCGCCAGTATCGCGAGTGCGCCTCTTTACTGCAGGCCGTCATACAACTCATGCGCCATTTCAATAGCTATCGCAGTATCGACCAGATTGCTACCCTCAGCCGTGGTGTCGGCGAGATCCAGCGCGAGCTGCTGGAACAGGTCTGTGAGGACTTTGAGATAGCATTCGCCAAGGGCGAGATTGGGGGAAGGAAGCCCACCCTCGTCGAGGCTTGCGGCGTCATGGATGCCTTGGGTGATACTGCGAGGGCGCGACTTATCACCTGGTATGTGAATACGGAGCTGCGTGAGTACCGCCAGGTGTTTAGGGGCAACGATGAAGCGGGCAGCTTGGACAATATCGGCCGGCGGTATGCATGGTTCAAACGGATGATGAAGGGATACGAGGAGGAGCACGCTTCCATCTTCCCTCTTCATTGGCGGGTTGGTGAAACGCTTGCCATGGCCTTCTGTGATGGTACGAGGGACGATTACAAGGGCATACTGGAGAAGAGTATGCGCAAGGTCGACGGTGCCAAGATTGACGTGAATCTGCTTCTCAGCTGTCTTCAGGAGACAATGGATTTTGAGCAGAGTATAGAAAGAAGATTCTCAAACGAGCCGAGGGCAAGCATCGATACATTAAGCTCTACGGATGAGAGAATCCAAAGCTTTAACGGGTCCATCTCCGTCGCTTTTGAGCCATATTTGAGCTTGTGGGTAGAATCCCAAGACAAGGCCCTGATGGCCATGATCCCGAGGTACAAAGCCCAGCCGTTGTTGCCGGCCGACGAGGAATTCTCCCCACAGGCCGTCATAAGCTCTGCCATCGAACTATTTCACTTCTATAAGCTCACGCTATCGCAATGTGCGAAGCTGTCTACGAGCGAGCGACTATTGGACCTCACAAAAACATTAGCCAAGTACTTAGACGAGTATGCACAACAAGTGTTGCTTGCCATTTTACAACGACCAGCTCAAACAGCGGCGTCTATACAAGACATCGTTCTTGTGATGAACACGGCAGATTTTTGGCACACCAATACTAGCCAATTAGAGGAAAACATAAAGAAAAGAATCGACAGCGAACTTGTGTCTCGAGTTGATCTCACATCCCAAGCCGACGCATTCCTAGGTGTCGCAAGCACGGCTGTATTGGCACTCGTAAATAAAGTAGAGACGGATTGTGACGGCGCGTGGCGTGAGATGAAGAACACGAATTGGAGCAAGA
Source organism: Xylaria sp. Z50 (assembly GCA_037356035.1). Classification (NCBI taxonomy): domain Eukaryota; kingdom Fungi; phylum Ascomycota; class Sordariomycetes; order Xylariales; family Xylariaceae; genus Xylaria; species Xylaria sp. Z50. The sequence continues at coordinate 140,460 of JBAWJU010000072.1, forward strand.
TGGAGAGTGTAGGGGACCGAAGCTCGTACGTCGGCGAATTGGTCTCACACGTGAATACAAAAACGGAGGAAATATTAGCTATCGTTGTCAAGCCGCAGTATGCACGGGCGTTTGCCGACAACTTGGTCGAGCATATTGCCAACACATACATTACCAATATCGTGCAATGTCGACCTGTTTCTGAGGTCGGCGCGGAGCAGGTAAGTTTATATCTTGGAACCTTCTACCCTCGCCGTAGAGTCTAGAGTAAATATTTCGATTGAGCATTTGCTTGCTAACACAGCCGCTCGTCCAGATGCTCCTGGACAAATACGTTTTAACCAAAGCTTTCGAAAACCTCCTTTCATACCACAACTCCTCATCCTCAACCCCGTCCCAACCCTCAGCCAGCTTTGTTAAGCGTGTAAACAACACGATGACGCGCATCGATCCCCTTCTAAAAACCCTTCAAGTCCGCCCCTCACCTCCCGAAGGCCTCGTGCAAGCCTACCTGATTCATATAGGTGACCGGTCTGACACCAACTTTAAAAAGATCCTGGAATTAAAGGGCGTGCGTAAGGCAGACCAGCCGCACCTCGTCGAGCTCTTCGGCATCCACCGTGACGCCGCACCCTCCACAGGCGGAAATAAACTTGTAGCGCAAAGCCCGCTCCTCACGCCTCTGCTAATGACTTCTGGGTTGGGCAGTTCTGGTCTCGTCGGTGGCCTCAACCACGCTGCTGTCGCTGCCGCGCCTGTGCGTTTTGATCCTACGAGTCTAGGCGAGAAATTACTCTCTGTGGCCCGGGATGGCGTTGAGAGGATAGGGACGCCGTCGGGCGGACAAACGCAAGGGGCGGCGGGGGGGAGCGGGAATGGAAGCTCAAGCACCGTGGGGGGCCAGAACGCCGCGAGTATTAATGAGAACCTGAGGAATTTCGGTAAGTTCTTCCGGAGGGATATTGCCATCAGCGGGCTCGGAGCTCGGTTCGGGAAGAGAGATATTAGTGGAAGCGGTGCAGGTGGTGCTGAATGACCATTGGTGTGAGTCAAATCCGATTTTCTCGTCGTCTTCACTGCTAAAATAGCACAACATTTGTATGTTTAATGTGGTAAAAATTTGATTTATATACGGGTTGTATTGGATACACGACTAGATAAGGACGTCTGGGTTTAATTAACCAGGATCCTACTTCGACTCTTTCGAATCTTGATAAATGAGGCGGCCCCTCTTACAAAAGGAATTTGTTGTCTTTTTCAACTCATATAGCACACTGGCCATTTTATCCTCATTTCACCAATTAGCGGCGTATACTTCCTTCCTAGCTTGGGGACGCTTTATAACTCGTATCCCAAGAGGATCCAGTCTTGATCACAGCATGGGCCTAGAAGTCCACCCCGAAAGAGAAGCGCAGCTAAGCGTTCCAGACACGCTTAACAGCCTCCGTCACTCCCACATCATTCGTCTCGAACTCGTATAGGCCAACACCAGCAAGGACGGTAGCGATGTTGAGCAGCCACAAGGAAATCTTGTAGGCGCCGGGGTATTTACGTTTAGGGACGTAGTCGATGATGATGGATTGAAAGCCGGAATGACTGTGGACGAGCAGTAGGGCGCAAAGGGTAGCGTCTAACACGGGATTGAGGGAACCAGCGGCGAAGGGAGCCACTGTTAAGGGAATCAGACCGGCGGCAATCACACGCTCAAATGTCCAGTGGTAGGAGCCGTGTGTGGGCACCGGGTCAGGAACAGGAACGGCGTCATTGACTGTTTTGATCGGGTTAGTATACGTAGACTGCGGAGCCATCTTTGTCTCTCGATCGCATGGGGTGGTGATGCGTGGTTATCCATGGATGCGAGTTGGCAGAACTATGCTAATTAGAGGAAACATCGGCGGGCACGTACCGGTTCCCTTGATAACCTCTATTGTAAAACACGTTAGCAAGGCCTAGACTGGGGAAGGTGTTGTAAGTGGCATATATTTCGAGATCACGTACGGGGTCCTGGAGGAAGCAGACTTCTCCGGCTGGAGGCGTGGAAAGCAGCTATGCGGCCGGCATTCTTGACGATGGTGGATTGGAAGGGTGTCACCCTCGATGGGAAAGCCGAGGCAGGGACGGTGGCGGCTCGTCGGGTAGCGGCGGAGAGGGCAGTCTGCCTCAACAACATGGGACGAAGCGCAGAGGCCATTGCGGTTGTTTTAAGAGAGGAATTTGGCCGACAAAGAAACGGTTGATCGGATCAATCAATCAGCCAGGAGTTACTTGCGATAAAGCCCGGATCAGTTGCCGACGTAGTAATGGCAGTCACCGGCGCTCGTGTTCGAGGGTGTCTGGTCGATTGGCAGTGGATGATGAAGTTCCTTAAACCACCTCAGTTATTGAAGATTGGCGATGATGCCGTGGATTGGGATTGGATTGGCTGGGGCATCCTGGGTTAAAGATTGCCGAGGACAATTAGAAGCTCCATGATTGGCTGCTTTGCCCGACTGCTCGACTCGCAGCCGAATCATCTTTCTGCCTTAGATATGAGGCATAATGCCGGTGATACGGTGTTCAAGATAAAGAGACACTGTAGTTGCATACTGTACACTAGTGCAGGATACTGAATAGGTAGTGTACCAACTTTACTATGGACCCGAGACCGAGACCCAGAAAAAAAAAAGTCGAAAGGCTTAGCTCCTTGACTGCATGTGTAGTCTACAGAATTGAATTGAAGCTGCTCACGATTTCCAGTCATCATTGGATTTACCCATGTATTCATAGCTTGTGGGTGTTTCTTCAATCTCTCTTTACGGTGTTCATGTTCTGATTCCCCAGAGAACAGAGCCTCGAGGCTCTCCCCCACGTCCCTCCCTTTCCTACCGATTATGATCATCTAATCTCCGCCTATAACTATCGCCATGTCCACACGAGTTTTACGTTACATTTCGAGCCCAGCGCGAATGACGCTTTGCCGAACATGTCTTCTCCGATCTATCACGGCGACCCGTCAACATCGTCGTCCCATACATCTCAGTACTTTAGAAAAGCGGCGTCACGCGCAGGAGGCTTGGGATTTGAAGGCCAAAAGAATAAAAAATGGAGAGGAGACCAATCTTTGGGACGACTTTAGAGAGCGTGGATTTGTCAAGGATATCGCCGGGTACGATGCTTTATTTCTTCTCCCTAGACTGTTACTAATGGATGCGCGCCTATAGTACCGACGATCAGATTCGCGAACTCATGAGGCGCAAGAGAATAGGTGTCTACGTCGGCATCGACCCCACCGCCGCTTCTCTCCATCTAGGCCACTTACTGCCCCTTATGCCTCTTTTTTGGATGTATATGCATGGGTACCGGGCTATCAGTGTCGTTGGAGGAGCTACAGCGAAAGTAGGCGATCCCACCGGTCGTCTCGAAACTAGACCCGAAGAATCCAAGTCGAACAGAACCATGTTCACCACCAAGATTCACTACCAGCTAAAACGCATATGGCTAAACGTCGACAGCCAAGCCAAGCGATACGGGTTCGAGAAAGAATGGTCTTGGAACCGTGAATTGGTGAACAACAGCAGTTGGTACAATTCGACGCCGTTTCTCGAAGTCGTCAACCGCTTATTCAAGGGAATGCGGGTCGGTCCCATGTTGACGCGTGAAACCGTGAAAAGGAAGATGACCGAAGGCGACGGCATGTCCCTTGCCGAGTTCGTATACCCCATGATGCAGGCTTGGGACTGGTGGGAAATGTTCTCTGGGCCGAAAGGCGTATGCATGCAGATAGGAGGCTCCGATCAGTACGGTAACATCATTGCTGGAATCGACGCCGTCAAGCTACTCCGCGACACGGAACCCGACCCCCAGGTAAAGCTACCCAATGACCTATTGCATACGCCAGTGGGTTTTACCGTCCCCCTATTAACAGACTCGGCGGGCAATAAGTTTGGCAAAAGTGCCGGCAATGCCATGTGGCTCGACCCTTTCATGACAAATTCTTTTGATCTTTACGGATACTTCATGCGAAGGCCAGATAACGAGATCGAGAAATTACTGAAACTCTTCACCTTCTTGCCCCTTGACCAGATTAACAGAATTATGAGAGATCACAATCTAAACCCTCCTAAGCGTGAAGCTCATCATATCCTTGCTTTTGAAGTCCTCGCTTTAGTCCACGGGATTGCTGAAGCCGAGGCTACTCAGGCTCGACACAGGCAGATGTTTACTGGAAGGAATCTGATCATTACTCCTACATCTAAAGGAGAAATTAATTCCTATCCTAATCGCATTACCCCCCCAGCCGCTACCCTAGCGTTAAACTTCCGGTCTGATATTCAACTCCCTGAGTCCCTCATCATGGGCAAATCCATCTCCCACATTCTATACGCCGCAGGCCTAGCAGAAAGCGCTAACGACGCTCACCGCCTGGTATCTCACCAAGGTGCTTACGTAGGCGGAGCCCCTGGCCGGTCAGCCCACGACAACAAAGAGATGCGTATTGGCGAGATAACCTTCCAATCAGTAAAGAACTGGTTCCCAGGGGACACCAAGAATTTCCTCATTGACGGCAAGATCCTCGTCCTGCGACGAGGCAAGCACTTCGTCCGGATAGTAGAAATGATCAGCGACGCAGAGTGGGCAGCAAGTGGGAAGTCCTACCCCGGTGAAGCGGGCAAAGGCCGCCTACGCCTGTTACGCGACCAGCTCATCGCTGCGAACAATGGCAAAAATCCCAGATTCACCTCGGGGGAGCTCGCGCGAGTGGGCGAACAGCTAGCCCGGATAGAGCGTGAGGGGACCATCGCGCTCGAAGACGCTAATACTTCGGTACCGCGACAGATCAGGTTTCCCCCCGAGCGAACACGGGCGGCACAGTTGCTAGACCGATACACGCGCGCCGAGAAGCTAAATCCACATATCACACTCAGCGTGAAACAGAAGACGGAAGCTATCGATAAGATCCTTGGGGAAGCGCGACAGGTGCTAGAGGAGAGGAAGAGGGTGCGGGATGAAGCTTTGGCGAAAGCTGCGGCCGCGGCTACGACCACGGCTGGGGAGTCTGGGTCCTAACTAGACGGCTATAGATTAGTACCCAAGCTGCAAAGCAAGGATTGTATATTATCGCTGTAAATACGAACTCCTTCTCGGTTGGTTGAGCTACACGATGTAACGCCACGACTTATATGCGTTATAAATAGAGGATTGTAAATTACTTATTCCTATCAACCGTTGATGGGATCTACCTTTGTGGTAGTGATCATACTTGATTTTTTTTTCTGGCGACCTGAGGCGAATTAGACCTCCCTGCTGCTGAACTAAACTGGTTGAAACTATCTCCGGGGGCCACCCAGATAGATGATGGACATCGTAGAATGCCCCCCTGATCCCAAGGGCGTGGTTAAATACTTATTACATCCCAGACTTCCCACAGATCTGTATTCTCAACCAAGCTTGGCCGAGCATACATACCCGAATGATGACAGAGTAAGCAGCGGGTCAAAATGACATGCGAGTGAATCAATACGGTCATCGGACTAGCGATACAAAATCGCCACGTCGCCGGGGTCAAAGCTCTTGAGCCTCCGCATGATCTCAGCATCCGTGAGGTTCTGCTCCGTGATGATCTGGTCGAAAGAATGGCGCCCATCAACATAGCGCTGCATCTTCCTGCGCACTTTCACGGCGTCGTACGCATATGCATTTTCATCTTCCTCGTCCTCTTCGTCTCCATCAGTGTCTCCTCCACCACCATCATCATCATCATCCATCTCGTCCTCTTCGTTCTCATCATCTTGGATCCTGAGCCTAGTCATCCGCCGGCGGCTCATCTTCATCTCGAGCCCGTCGTCCTCCGGGCTCTTGGCTTCCCTCTCCTTGCCCTTGTCTTTGTCTTTGCTTGTGTTCCGCGCGAGTTCCACGGTGGTTCTGCGACCCGTCGCCAGCAGCGTGAGATACGACTTCGACACGGCGTATTTGTGCACTCGGTACAGAAGCCCCTTGATGACGCCGAATTGCACGAGCCGCCGCACGTCGACGTGGCGCAGGACGTCGAAGCCGGCTTCCTGGTGCAGGCGCACCCACTCCATCACGCTACGGCCGACGCAGAACGTCGTCATGAGTTTGATGAGCTGGTAGTGGGATATCCTTGTGGATGAAAGGGAGATGGTTGAAGACGTCGTGGGGCGGCTTGGTATCTCCACATGCGGCCGAGGCGTTGTTGATGGGTCAGCAGCGCTGTGGTGGCGGGTTGAGCCTATCCCCTGTATGTTGAGGCTCGCGGTGCTACTCGTCATATTCTCTATGTTGCTATCCCCCATACTCGAGGTCATAGGGGGCGATATGCATACGTATGCCGCGCACTCGTCAATGAGGTTCGCGCGATTCGAGACAAAGTCGTGAATACCTGGGCGTAGGGCATAGCAGGAGCCAAAGAAAAACATGTCGAGGAGTAGGATGGTGTCGTAGTATAGCAGATGTTGTAGTGCACATTGGGTGAGGGGTAGCGAGACATCCGCGAGCCATGCGATCCGGCGGACGTCGTTGACGCCGTCTACGTGCGGGATGATTCTCTGTAATGTGAGATCCCAGGTTGAGTCCACGATCTCGGCGAGTTTAGTCTTGGGGACCGGCACATGCCACCCGTGCACCGGGGGTGGTGGTGCGTGATAAGGAAATAGCTTCATGTTTATGGTGTTGCCTTCATCTACAAAGGTGTCAGGGCGGCTTTACACATACGGGATGCCAGGCAGGCAGGATAATGGAGACATTAAGAGCGCCTTGTGGCAATAAATGTACTCACCAACGGGAATCATGCACTCTCCATAATTGTTCAGATCCTCCTTGACAATCTCCAATAAACTCTCAATCGGGCGTCGTCCATCGTCGACCTCGCCTTCACTGCTCAGGTACCCATTCTGGCGCTCCATTTCGGCAAAGGTGACAGCGAGACGACGCACGAGGCGCTCGTAGGGGATCTGGTCGACATCAGACTCGATGACTAACCCAAAGTTGAAGATGAATTCGTTCCTGTGGTATCTCTCGTGCGGGATAGACACGGGGAATCCCAGAATGCTATGTTTCCCGTCGGGCGTATTCACCGTCACAAAGCGGTTGAAGAAGGCCTTGCGCGGGATGATATATTCCTGCACGATGTCGAAGTCAACCAGAGGCGGCTTCAGGTGTGGTGTGAATTCCGTAGCCACGATGCAGCCTGGTGGTGACTGTGCTACGACTTTAGTGCCTAGAACAGGTTCAGTGAGCTTAGATAGACTAGTGATATATGCCTGATGCCTAATGCCTGATGAGGTGAGGACGAGGGGTGAGGACGATAATGAATGAAGGAGAATGGGTGAGAGATGAGATGAGATCGAACAACACAGTAATACAACCTCGACCAGACGAAAAACAATTAGTCGCAATTTAGCAAAAGCCGTTCGAAACGGATGATGAAATAAACAGTACTACTTACCCTCATGTGGGAGAAATCTTGCATAAAAGATGCCTTGAATCATCTTGTCTAGCGTGTTTGTATAGTCTCGATTTGTGTGATATGAGACACTACATCGCGATGCACTATTTTCAGAGTTCTGCTTGATCACTTTCTATGAGATTCGCGGTTGTCATATAATTTCATAACAGAGGCACCCATAAAACATAGCTTTCCTTCAAATTGACTTCATTTCAAGATTCTCTCACATTGGTGGTTCACTGTCTGGAGAAAATACGATGAGCGAGTAATCTCAAGCGAAGGTGAAAGCGATCCGGCAGCACGGTACAGCCAAGGGCATGAAGGAAGGGTGCCATGCATATAGCTCAGGGGACAACGGCGGATAATTATCGGGTAATTTCCCCAGGCATATTAAAGCTCGGCGCTATAATCTCTCTACAGCCCCTCCATAGCCCCTGAGAGCTCAAGCTCCTGCTATTTAAAGTCAGAGCATTGTATCATCGTGATTCAAGTTTCAGTAGCAACATTCGCCACTTGTATATCAAGCCTGTCGAAATATTCCCACGACTCCTAGCCCGGGCTTTCTCATCCAACCTAGATAAAATAATCCTACAACAGTCCCAAATAACATCATGAGTGAAGAACAACCACAACCAACAACAACCGCCCCGCCAGCACCCGAGGCGGTAGCAGCGCCAACATCGACTACACCAGCTCCACAGGCTGAGTCAGATAAAGCGGCGGAAGCCGAGGAGACGCCCAAACCACAGCCAGATGAACCAACTACAACACCGCTTCAAGAACTCTGGGCCACCGCTAAAGCACACGAGCATCCCGAGATTTGGGGTGTGACACTGGCAGACCCCTCTGCGCACGTCCCCTCTCAGATTGTCCTGCAGAAGTACCTAAACGCAAACGACGGGGACATTGTGAAGGCCAAGGATCAGTTAACTAAGACTCTTGACTGGCGCAAGAAGACACAGCCTCTCAAGCTCATCCAGCAGACATTCTCCAAGGAGAAATTCGGGGGATTAGGATACGTCACCACCTATTCCGCCGAGGGTGATGAAAAAGACAAGGCCCGGGAAATCTTCACCTGGAACGTCTACGGAAATGTGAAATCCATTGACGTAACTTTCGGCAACCTCGATGAGTAAGTCTATCTTCATGAATTGCATCTTATCTATTCCTACTTGCCCTCGTCTATCCCCTTCATTAGATTTGCATACCCCTCTGCCTAGGTGATAAGAACCAGCAACCACCGCCGCTAACGCCAACTTAGATTCATTAACTGGCGCGTGGCCCTAATGGAACAGGCCGTGCAAGAGCTCTCGCTCTCCACGGCCACAACCCCCATCACGTCAGATCCGGATGCCGATCCATACAAGATGTTCCAGGTGCACGACTACAAGGGCGTGTCCTTCCTACGTCAGGCCCCGCAGGTCAAGGCTGCTAGCACAGAGACCATCCGCGTCTTCGCCACCGCCTACCCGGAGCTCCTAAAGGAGAAGTTCTTCGTTAACGTCCCAGCTGTTATGGGTTTCATGTACGGTTTCATGAAGTTATTCGTTGCAGCGCGTACGATCGTAAGTGATATTCCATCTTATCAGGCTCTGACTGCCCTAGGTCTTGAGTTTCTCCGATACTCGTCCCGGCTGCGATGATTTTTGCTGCTGCGCGTGTACCTCTCGGCCACTTGCTAACTTGGCCCGGCCGTTGTAGAAAAAATTCCACCCCATGTCGAACGGCGCGAGTCTCGCCCGGGAGTACTTCGGCGGTAGCAAGGTGCCGCTGGGCCAGATGCTACCGCCGGAGTATGGCGGTAAAGGTACCGACTTGAAGACTCAAGGGAAGGAGCCGCTGGTGGAGTAAGAATTTATACCCTACAGATTGAGAAATGTTTTAGATCTACGGCGAGATAAAGTGGGCGGTTGCATTTATATTTTGTTCTTGAGTAGCGCTAATGGCATTTATTAATTGAATTCTATCGACACTTTGACCAAGCTAGGTATAAGGCCAGTGGTAAGTGAGTGACTTTTAACTATATGGTCATACTTCTAACATAACTATATTCGCCACGGTGTGTTGTGAATATTAATGTCTTGCTTATTCTATCATTTCGGGCGTTTACACCTGAACTTCATCCCCTTCTGTTGTATCTTCATCGTTCATGCCTCTTTTATTCTTCGCTTGATAAGGAGGCGCGGCAGGGGACTTGTCATCATGGCGCCCACCTATCTCTTCGTCATTTTCGCCTTTTCCCCATGGCCAAGTCAGCTTTCGCTCAGAAAACTTGAACGGAATGCCCTGCTGCTCGTATTCCACCAGAATATCATCAAAGGTCTTGCCGCCAACTTTTGCTCCTTTCCTTATTTGACGAGTTCGGAATAGCCAGATCAAGTGAGATGCAAAAATCCCAATTTCTAGGAGTATACTACACAAACAGTTAGCAATTTCCCAGCGCACTAGGTTGGTCCCGAAGGGGCAAGGGGGAGAAAATTATTCGACTTCCGTACCAAATGATGTACAAAACACCCCCCAAGATGTCAAAGGTATGTTGGGTAACGAGCGATAAAAGAGAGAAGAAGGCGCCCAAAGAATCGGCCGTCAGGAAAACAAAATTTATCCCGACAATTCGTCCCCGTCGCTTCCAGGCTTCGCCATAAGGTGGTAGCAGGCCCGCAGCAAGAAGAATAGCGGCAACGACGCCGATCACAAGAACTGGGGTCTCGTTTCCAGCCTGATACACGGGCTGTAGCACAGTTAGTGAAGTATATATGTTGAGTAACCTTGTACAGACTTACACGTATAGTAAGAATCAAGGCCGTTTCTACGCCGGCAAAGATAGCAGCGGTGCCAGTTGTGACTACGAGTACCTTCCAAAGAGGCCATTTACTAATACACAAAATCAGCCCTCAATAATACGATGGGATGTGATTTCCCATTGTAGAATCCGACTCACTAGGCATAGAGCAGGATCTGGCCCCAATTGACCAAGCATAATAGCATGAAAACCTGTGGCTGCACTTGGATTGGGATATTGAAGTTCTGGACAATAGCGTACACACCAAAAGGGACCCCGGCTGAGATGAGGTCAGCTGAGAGTATTGATACTATCTCACCAGAGGTACGCACATATTGCCCATAGGAACATCATACTGGCGGGGAACCCCTCGGTATTTTTATTCCGCCAATTAGTCCATGCTTGTGGTATCAATTGAATCGACCATAATACTGTCCCGATAGTCTATGGCCTCCTGATTAGTGCTATCCTCGAAAATAGCTAGATGGCGAACAGAAGAGCCACTTACACCCAAGACGTTAGCAGCGATAGGTATTTCCCCTTGGGGTGCCATGACCCCTCTCTATCCCAGAAATCCCCCGAGACCTTAGCCTAGAACTTGCATTGAAAGATGGGATATTTTGAGGCCGGGAAGAAAGAAAAAGACGGAGATATTTGCTATTATGTATCACAGATGGACTCCATCAACGAGACAAAGGAAACTGAGGGCTAAGAGGTAAGAGGTAATTATGTAACACCGAATTGGTTAGCGTAGGCAGACTAGTCAGGTCTCGCTAAAAGATAAAGTCTGAAGGGCGAATAGACAAAATCCTAGATAAGACGTATATAGTCTATTGTGCCGTGATGATTACGTTTGTGATAACTATTCGCATGCCCAGGCGAGTGCCCAGGACGCACCGAGCAACGATATCATAGATCATAGTCGGTACCTACCCAACAGGCTCCGGTAGTACTCCGGTCCGGCGGCGGCAGTGGCGGCGGCGCCTGTGTTGTTAAATAGTGGATGAAGAGTATTCTGATTGGCCGGATAGGCAAGTTAAGTCAGCGTTGCCCGTGCAAAACCCGTGGTGATATTTTATGCTGTCTACGCAACAGTACGTAGATCTAGCATTTCAACGAATTGTCTCGCTATATTTTCAAAACGTCGCCGCTTACCATAAGTCTAACCAACAAGGTCCTCAAATCCAATATATAATCATCAAGCACCTACGCACCTACATAGGTAATCTGGTAGACCTACACATGTAGGTACTTACCTAGTGTGCCTAGACAGGTACCTAAGTGTATGTACATTCGAATTAAGTACCTAGGCTACTATGTGGAAGTACCTAGGTCCCGCAGCGCATTGATTGCACATGAAAACACCCGGGAATTGCGCAACTTGCTGAGTAATGCGGGGTGACGAGATTGTTGATAGCGAACCCTGAAGTTCGCTGGAGGCGGGACGACATTATTTGAAATCGATGTAAGAAGATTCCAAAAACCTCGGTCACTCGCTACCATTGCCAGACTCGTTACACGCACGTTCTCATACATTCATGCAGTTGGTTTTGTAATTATCGTAATTGCAGGACTCTCCTTTCATTACCGAACCGCTAAGCTGACATCTCCAAGCTAAACACTGCACTTATTCATCTTTCCGAAATCGCCCCCCCTCTGCTTTAAAGCCTCCAGTCGCCCCATCAGTCTTTCTCTTTCGGCTCGTCCGTCCCCCCCAAGTCAGACGACAGATATATAGCCTCGTCACGACTCGAGTCAATCCCGCCTCAATACCGCCAAACTGTTTTCCTCCGCTTTTCGATCAACTTTTCTTCGTGCAGGCGTGCCCAGCTTCTCCGTCGCTGCATTCGCTACCGCCCGTCTTCAGCACAAGTCGAAACAGACCACTCAGATTCCCAACATCGCAGCCAGAGGGATGCATAACAAGGTCGTCATCATCGGCTCTGGGCCCGCCGCCCACACTGCCGCCATTTACCTGGCCCGCGCTGAGCTGAAGCCCGTCCTCTATGAGGGCTTCATGGCCAACGGCGTTGCTGCCGGTGGTCAGTTGACTACCACCACCGATATCGAGAACTTCCCTGGCTTCCCTAACGGTATTATGGGCGGACAGCTGATGGTGCGTCAAAATATATTGTCTCCGATGTCATTTTACCCGTCTATTTAGTTTAGCTGACGCGCAAATATTCGTTATAGGAGGACATGAAGAAGCAGTCAGAACGTTTCGGTACCACCATCATCGGTGAAACTGTCTCAAAACTCGACCTCTCTGAACGGCCTTTCAAGTACGAGACGGAATGGTCCCCCGGTGAGGTTCACACAGCCGATGCGATTATTCTCGCAACGGGGGCTTCGGCGAGACGACTCGGGCTCGAAGGCGAAGAGAAATACTGGCAGAGCGGTGTCAGCGCCTGCGCTGTTTGCGACGGTGCCGTTCCTATCTTCCGTAACAAGCCACTAGTCGTCATCGGTGGTGGTGACAGTGCTGCCGAGGAGGCCACTTTCTTGACCAAGTACGGTAGCCACGTCACCGTCCTGGTACGGAGAGATCAACTGCGCGCCAGTAGCATCATGGCGAAGCGACTATTGGCCCACCCCAAGGTTACAGTGCGCTTCCACTCGAAGGGTGTTGAGATCAAGGGTGATGGCAAGATCATGACCCACCTAACCGTGGAGAATACCGTCACTGGCGAACAAGAGACGATAGAGGCAAACGGCCTGTTCTACGCCATCGGACACGACCCGGCAACCTCTCTAGTGAAGGGCCAGCTAGAGACCGATGCTGAGGGTTACGTTGTCACCAAGCCTGGCACACCCCTGACCAGCGTTGAGGGTGTCTTCGCTGCTGGTGATGTACAAGATAAGAGATATAGACAGGCCATCACAAGCGCCGGTATGTCCAGCCTGTCCCCCTCCTTTTCCTAGTGTGACTTGGGACATAGTACTAATACGTTCATCTGTTAGGGTCTGGCTGCATGGCTGCTTTAGACGCTGAGAAATTCATTTCGGAGCTAGAGGATGATGACCGTGAGGGCGCTGCTGCTGGCAAGATTTAGATTTTGATTTTGCATATCATCATCATTACACGTTGTCTGATAGATCTGTGTTATCGACATTCTTGTTGACATTATAGACAGCAATTTCTCACCTTATAGATAGACAGATACCAGGAATGCGTTACCGGGGCTATCCACCAATAAATTCGAACTATTAAGTCGTCTCATCGACGGTCTCTCATTGCTCTATTCGATATTTTGCTAGGTTACGGCTCAATTACACGTGTCACAGCCAAGCCTGTCTAGAGGTCCGCATCCGATATCAGTTCCTATGAAGTCAGCGCCATCCATTGTTAATTTACAAGTGAGGCATAAGATTTGATGTGGAATGCCGAGTTTGAAATTCAACGTTAGGAGCAATGGCGTCTTTGGACGCATCTTCTTATACCAAGCTTCTTAGAGATGTGGCCCAGTCATTCTGCCGTTTTACTTCGTAAGCGACACCAATGTCTATTTGTTTCCCGCGATCAGCCTTTCCTCTGGTGCCCACATTCTTCTGGCGCTATCTTATTACTATATCATCTATTATATTTAAAAAAGACTTTTCTATCCACCCTCCTTTGCTAGTCTTACTAACCAAATGCAAGACCATTTGCTGAACCGCATAGGAAACGACGTCCCCCAGTTAAAACAACTCAATCACGGCTAGAGTTCGACTGACTCATAACAGACTCAAAGGGCTACAAGGCTGCATGGCCTCTATACTAGCGTGATCCTTGACTCGGTTCCCGGAAGGCGCTTTATCAATGATAGGGCCGCTAGGCAAGCTTTCAATAGTTTTTCTACGATAGAGGTTAATGCCAGTTACAGGAGTATACTAGTCAGATACAATACCGGACGATCCCGTATGAATAATACGTGGCTAGGCTAACAAATACGGTCCGCTCACTCGTGCTTATATTAATAGAGTTAATTCTATCCCCGGATATACTTTCGACCTCAAAAGTCGATGGCTAAAGCTAACCGAACGCCTTCGCTGATAACGTATTACCATTACCATTGGTAGGTACAATTAGTGAGAGCTGTAGCACTCAGATATACAGTTTCCTACTCCAGGCGGTTGTAGAAACTCTGTAACCGGGCCTCCTAGGCTACGCTCAGCTGTTTCACATAACTTCACTCCCGTCGCCCAGGCAACTCGCCCGGCTATATGAGATCCGATCATCCAATAGACGAAGACGCTCCTTGGCCCTTCGCTCTCAGCCTAATCTACAAAATCGATGCCACACTATTCCTTACATGTAATGTACGCCACTGTTCCCGTAAGGGGAGCTATGCATACAGATTGTAGCATATTAGTTTTACGTGAGGGTTTTATCGAGGGAGTTAAATTGTCGGAACTTGGATAAAGGATGAGGTAACGAACACGTGTTGTTACGCAAGGAACCTTAATACTGATTACTCGTAACCTCTTGCTGGGTACATACAAAATACCCTTGTTCTAGAAGGTGTGACATATATTTTCCCTATTTCGTAGGTTATGTACTTTCTCAATGCCGTACACGAGATATCTACATTAGCGCGAGGAGGGTGTAGGGGACGATCACAGTGACCATTTCTGACTTAGGGACCATCTTCTGCCAGGCAGGACAGTCTTTCTATTTTAGGACATTCACAGTAACAATTTTGTATACGGAGTACAAACCTGTCTTTTGCGCAAAAGCTGTCCTCAACCTAAAATAATTTCTGCCGCAAAAACAGTGTGTAACTGTCACAGTCACTGTGACCGTCCCCTATAGACCCCCCTCGCGCTAATGTAGGTATCCGCTTCCAATCTGTTTGATGCCTATCCCCTATCTTGTAACTCTTATATAACGAAGGGACCTACCGGTGACAGCTTTTCAGTTCATTGTTTCCGTCGAGCTCTCCCGCCATAGTTTTCTCCTAATCCTTCATCTACTTCTACCCCAGCCGCCCCGCCTAGGATCTCTAAATCCACTATTTCTACACATCTTTTAAGAGTCGAACAAGCTATATCAGGTCTATCCAAGATGTCTACTAGCGGAGACTACACGATAAAAAACGAGGGCATAAACAGCCAGGTATGACATATTTATCACCCCCATTCCACGTACTTGTTCATAGTCAATCTATTTGCCCCAAAAGCTATGTAATTATAAATTTAAAAAAACGCGTACAGGGAAATTACTACTACGCACTCAACCACGGCCCAAATTCCACGGATAAAAGTGCTTATAATCCTTGTAATGCTTACTGCTATTACAATAAGTATGTTGCGAGCGGCCCTAATTCTCTATTCCTCCCATTTTCTTTAGCTTACTAGCTTGTCAGAGATCAGTCCACTTACTTCAACGATGGTCGTGGTAACGAGACGTATACGACACCGACCGGAGACAGATACGTTGCGAGCGATGGCTCTACCTGGGTACGCGAGCAGTGAAGGTGGAAAATAGGAGGTCCCCTAGCTCTTCGTCATCGATCTTTTGAGTGGCCGATATCGCGGGGATAAAACAGTGCTAGAGAAATGGTTACTTGTAGATGTAGATAATCCTTGGGACTGGCTCCGCGACTGATAGGATCGGTTCATCATAGTGTGTAGAGTAATTCTACGTGATGACTGTCAGGACTGCTATTATGGGAGTATGATATGACATTTGTTGATGCACGAAGTTGTTGGAAACCTCGTAACTAACTAACTATTACTATATATAAGAGCTCCTTTTTTTTTTATGTCATGGAGTTGTGACAATAACCCCATTTAAATTTTTTTTAAAAATGGCGGTTCAAGCCACACCGTAAACCCTTTCCCGAGAAGACTGTGTTCGCATGGATTAACATGATTGCGTGGCGTATTACTTACCAACTTGCGTTGATTAATCGCGCGTTTCCCTAAGAATTGTACCTTTCGGTGTCTATTCATTATTGTCACATGGATGAACACCAGGATCGCTGGAATCATATGATGTCTCGGTGTTGGAATTCAGCCTCACCTTGTTCCGGAAATTACTCACCTAGCTACTCACCTCGATCCGACATCCCTTACATCGGTCCGAGACATAGCTGAAGGATAGGCATGGCAGGTCGGCAACCATCGTCGCCGACTGCCGACTCCCTTGTGTATATATAGACCAGGAATTCCAGGACCATTCCGGAAGGATTCCGAATGGTCATAGGAATCTCTGGACCCTAGTAGAATTATCGTAATTCGAGTACACATTCCAAGCCCTCTTATGAGCCCTTGTTACAATTATCGACGGCGTTGCGCTAAAACTTTCAAATCATGAATAATCTCCTGACAGATGAACCCTTAGAGGGAGCCGGGAGTATGCGATAAGCCACTCTCTAGAGTTTGCTGAGGCAGGACTGAGGGAAATTAGGTACTCCAAACCTACTCGAAGGTTCGTACTAGTGACCCTAGGGATACTTCGACTGAGGAACCAGGGCGATGTTGACTAACTGCTTAAGCGCTTCTTGTGTGGTAGAGTGAATTCATAAACGGATAGATATCAGTTTGATATTGAGTGAAACCCTCCCCCATATTGTCACACCTTCTCTGCCTGGAACAAAGAAGGTATTATGTACGTAAGCAAAGGGTATCAGTAGTATTGGGTGAGACTCCTCGCGTAACAACGAGTGTTTATCGGCCCCCATACTTGGGTCACGATAGTAAGTATGGAAGAGGAGTGGGATGATTTTGCGGTGTCCATCAACGGGCTTGCCCTATCGGGCGTGAGACAGCTGTGGAATTCGAAAATGGTTTCCATAACTTGCTTTGTGACCTATACTATACCCAGACTCTGCCTCATCACTCGCAGAGGTGATATTTTGGGATTACTACACACACTACCAAATCATATCCTAGGCATCTAAAATATCAAGCTAGTTTTAGACCTGCCGATCGCTAGCATCACTAAGAAGGCACTAATTATAATGTACATCGAATATCATAAAGCCCTTTGGGCTTGTGACTATACGCCTAAAGCCTATCAAGTTTGCTCGATTCTCGAGCAGACATGGTACAAACGAGAAATGAATATGTCTAGAATGTGTGTGGGACTAGATCATAGTTTTCCCCGTCCACGAAAAAGCCAGGACAGCATGTTTGAGGGATACAGGCGATCTTTACCTTAGTTTGCAGGTTGTGTGGAGAGAAAAACCTGCACCCCTTAGATGAATAGTCTGCATCAAGGAAGTGGCCTACCTTTTTTGTCATGTGTTATATTCAACAAATACGGTGTGCAAGGTCTTCACCGTATCTCCAGGGATATCTAGAAATATACACTTGAGGCTTCAGTATTCTTCAAGGATAGCTTTTCCTCTGAGGACCTTAGTGTAAATAGATACAAATGCCCAATCGCAATGAGAATTGAGAAAATATATTAGACTCTTGATCATACACATATGAGCCTGCCGCCACTGGCACTACCATCAATATATTTCATCTCCAAGTCATGAGTAGCGCCTTAAGTTCTGTCTCAACTGTTAAATATCTTTATTTTCAAATAACACCGTTCAATTATAACAATCGGTTTTTATAAATACGGAATTTAATAAATATTTAGTATCGCTTATAGACAACTAGAACTTGGTGGGGAGAAGCTAGCTATTTGCGTTATATATACTACCTCATCCAGTTTAAGCAGCATATTGTACAAATTTCCAAAGAAGCCTCGAAACGCTTATTGCTATAGCTTTGGTGCATGACGAGAAACTCGAGCAAAAGGTGTTGCAGGATACCTATTTTGCCAATGCATGGATTTGTTCATAGAAATAGCAGGATGACCCCGTTGGCCTGGGGGAATGATTTCAATCTACTTAAATTGTTAAAATACTGAGGGCCTATTCTGGTACACCTTTCCGCCTTTTTGTTGTTAGGACATCTTGCATGAGCTAGTCCAACCAATTACCATATTATTTGCTTGGGATCTGCTGGAATCCGCTCTGCCACACACCGCACATATCCACCCAAGCCGCCGCCGCTAGTTTTCCCAGCTTTCATTCACCCTTTACCATAGCACCAACGTTGGATCTGTTGAGTCAAGAGCAGCCAACATTCTTTCTTTATCTCCTGGTCCTGCTTCTCGGGCCATCACTCCCACTTCGTCTCTCGGGATGTATTGCGATAGCAGCATCCCCGCCGCTCCTCATGCGAAGAGCCCCCTGCCTTTGCTCCCCCGGACGTCTCTCACTTCGACGCTTTCATCGCCGCCCCTGCGCAGCACCATATCGTCCACTGCATCGCCGCATCCTACTTGAGAAGAGCTTTTCGCCATAGGTACCATACTCATGTTCGATTCCAGTCAAGACTACAAGATTGAACAGGTCTTATCGGATCGCCTACCTTACCTTTTTGTCTACCGAAATTCTACCCGGCTTACTTGAGACTGGTAAGATCGACGAGACTCTTTGTGCACAAATGGCGGGGTGTTGATATTGAAGCCTTTCGAACCGAAGGTCGAGTTGGTAATATCGAGGAGTAGATACAAGCGCACGCAGTGTCCAATACGTAAGCAGCTCATACTAGAATGCCGACAGCCCTAAGTGCTAGATATTCCAGCCCTAGGATGGTGCCTAGTCCCACTAAGCATCCTAGGATAAGAAAGAAGATTTTGATGCAAAGCTTATAAAACCGCGTCCAGGAACCGTTGAAAGATTTAAGTGCTTCGAAGATCGAGAGTCCTTTTGCCTCGCCGTACTTTCCGCGCTCCTTCTCAACTCCGAAGGTTCGATCGACAGGCACGATTGTCCCTTCACCCTCGGGCAAGAGTGATGCTTGGATCCTCGTCAAAACCACCAGCGCCGGGGCGCATGCTAACGCTTGTATTGCGACGAAAATACCGATCGACAAGAGCACCTTCCACAGCTCACTCGGTTTCTTCTGTATCTGGCTGAGGGCGAAAGGCGTCCTGAGTACCTGCGCTGCCAGCCAAGGTGTGAATATCGTGAGCTCAGTCGTCACGCAGTATATCAAGCTGGCAGCGGCAGTCGCTTTAAACACGGTCGAGAACGGAAGGATGCGCTTCCAGAAGGGCTTAGCCGTCGGCGGTGTGATAATGACGTGCACCCAGACGGTATGCAGCTGTATCGTCAATAGGACTGCTACGGTGTCCCAAACGAAACCCGGAACAAGTGGCACAGCGCGCAGAGGTATTATTACTAGTGAATTGGCTAGATGGTAGACAGCAAGAGCGCCCAGTCCACGTCTCCGTAGCCACATATGGTCCGTTTGCTTGACCAACTCATGCATGCGCCTAATGCTGGAGGTGAGAGGTATCTGCGCAGTCGGGCTGGGTTCTTCGGTTTGTAGCGAGTTCAATTCCCGGCTCATGCCGCCGGCCTCTTGGAGTGGAATTGCTTCATAGCTCAGACGACTCTCGACAATCGTGAGAATGGGAAAGACCTTGTATACAGTATATGCGATCTAATGAGCAGCTCAGCGCCCGAACATCACTGTCTTTGCCGCGTAGAACGACTAGATAGCACCGATTGTGCAATTAGAACTTACGTAGACGAAGACTAGTATTATAGCTATAGCGTGCAACACCACGAGAATCAGCAATATCACAGTCTTAAGCGTCTCCCTCTGGTCGTTGCTCCGGCTAATGATACCAATGTGTCTTGAGCCGTCGGACCACTCGGCGGCCAGTATAGCCAACAGATGTTGAATCATCTGATGCGATTGTCTATGAAATGATATTGGGTCATAGTCCACCTTCGTCAGGCTTAAATGAATGAGGTGAGTCAAATGACAAGATAGACCCCATACATAAGTACAGATCTCACTGAAAAAAGCCAGCAGCTACTCAGCAGGCAGCAGTACAGTAGTACTTATAAAAGTCTTCTGCGAGCCAAGACCTGCTAAGCCTCCCTAGGTACAAGGGCCGTGAGGGTGCGGCCCGGGACCCCTACGTCTTACATGTACTTGACGATCACTTGTCAGCTCGCAGTCAGCAATAACGATGACTTTATTCCCTAGCCTCGCCCAGATAGTTACCAACTCTACAACTTGATTTCAGAGGAAGGCGGTAAGGAGTTTTAGGCAATCAAAGGCTTGTTCTTGTCGACACGAACGACAATCTTTATGGGCCGGTCCTTGTGGTTCATAAGCTCTTTAATGACTTGCTCCTCAAATCCTCCGTTTCAATTCGCGAAGTTATAAAGTCCTCCACTTCCTGCTTCATGATCATATTCTCGGCTAGTACGTTAATCACGCCATAGTAGTCATTTACAGCGAATGATGGGTTTTCCTTAATATTTTTACGGTTGTACAGCAACTCCTTAATACCAATAGCTGAATACGAACCCCTTAGCGTCTTAACTCCATTTTAGCGATGACGTGAGGAAATGAATTACGAACCTGTGTAACCTACACTGCAATCCCATAATAGATACCATAGTTTCGGATGACTTTATGACTCGTAGTCAGAGTAGCTTGTACCTTGTATGCATTAAAACGTAGTGAGGGCCAAGACTAGTTTATACGACCAGGTGATATTTTAGCCAAATATTCAAGAGAACTTGTTCATTACAGAGGTCTTTACAACCCTGGACTATATCATCTGTTCTTGGATTAAAAGCATATATAGCGCCAATATTGGTAGCCTGTGCGTATCTTGCTAAAGACGGTTCGGAGGCAAGAATTTTGGTGACACCACGCGCTTTCAAGCACAGAATAACTGCTAACCTGATAGGTCAGGCCTCAAAAACGATGCTGGACTGCGCCATGCTGTGCTATGCGATGGAAAGAGGTTTGACGAGTGTGCTGGCATCTAACCCGATACCGGATGGGAGGATATGTCAGATGAAGACGGGCACAACGATGTCATCACATAAACTACCAGGGCTCGTCAAGAGACCTGGAAAGGCTGTCTGACTACAATCGTTTCGCCTCTTTAGCCTACACTGTTCACACGTATCGTTAATGAGTAGGCCCTCAACAGCAACCGCATCCCCTAAGATAACCGCATTAGTCATAGGCCAGGCGGTCGCAGGCCACCTATACTGTACGAAATTCTTATACAAATCAGCAATATCCCTACTTTTATAATAAATTAATTAAAAATTGGGAAACTATTATATTGATATTTCTATAACACAGCTGCGTTGGTAAACCCTCTTCAAGGCTAGAAAACCAAATAATGTTAAATAAAGCCATTATCGATAGGCAAATATATTTTTATTCCCTTTTTCATACTGATGTAGTTAAAAGCAACAGGCATATTCATCAAGGAAGACAAGAAGCTGAAAGTGCACTTATTAAGCCTATGGTAAAAGTTATACTAGTGCTAAACAATAGCTATAATGGTAGACAAGTAATATTTGTAAGGGTTTATTGTTATCTGTCTCTAAGGACTGCTCGATCTAAAGCTAATGTGGTAATACGGGGGACCCCGTTTCCGGGATGTCAGAACTTCTAGTTCTTAAGGCTTCCATACCAGCACTACAACATTTGTACTTTACAATATCGGTAGAGCCCACAATAACATGCTTATTACTTATCAGAAAGCTTCACCATACCGCCGCGCTTTTATATATATATAAAGAAAGAGGGTGAAGCTTGAGAAATTTTACTCAGATACTCCCAAAATTCTATAAAACCGGGCTGGCTTCCCATTGGTCCAGAAAAACTCTGCAAGTGTCTGTAACTAAAATCGAAATGCGAAACATTTTAATTTTCACTGGTATTAAAATGGAAACGTGAACAAGGTACGCGTGAAGCTTCCCATTTTAGTGACTTATAGATATTAAATTATATCCTCCTCGATTACTGGGACGGAGGGGGGGCAACGACGGCGATTTAACTATTAAGAGCTTTCAGATCTCGGTTCTCGACGATAGCGTTATATTATCCCCAGAAGGCTCTGTGAAGGGGCGTTGTTGCGGCAACCAGATATGGAGGAGCCCCGAGGCGTGAGCCTGTGCCCGTCAAAGCTTCCCATTAGATATATTCCCCTTCACTATCGTAGTACGTATTCCCAGTCGTTTGGACTCGCCAGACGTACGCCCTACTGATCGATTTTGCTTACTAGACGATCCACGTGGTAACGAACGGAATAGTTTTCCATGTCGGCGATGATCTACTGGGAGTCGAAGACTCGTGGCGCCATATCCTCCGGCGTCACCTGTCTTACTTCCACAACGAAGACGGATTCGATAGTAATATTGACCACATAGGCGAAGTGAACCCGGTTACCGTATGACAGGACGGTTTCCTCACCGGGGATAGCCCGTAGTCTTTTGAGTACTAGGTCGGCATGGATCCGACCTTTCGGGATCTAATTGTCAAGATGACGAGGCTGGATACGGGGTTGAGAATTATAGCTCAGCAGGCGATAGATTACCCTTGGTTGAGTACAGCGTAATCGACTGCCAATGGGGTCAGGTAAAGCAACTTATGTATCTAAGATTGGGTACTTACTAGCTTTGGAACCTTACAGAGGATCATGTCATTATATATATAAAAAAAGAAAACTCCGACTCCTACTATTATATGATTATATCATATAACTACACAAAATAAAACTAGCCTCTTCAGCATAAAAGTAACAATAACGATGAGCTATAAGAGCATAATGGCAGATTTCGTTTTATACCCGCGAAACAAATATTACGCGTAGGATCCCATAGCCTCAAAAACTATTGTTCATTTTTACCACGCCTTTGGGGTAATATTAGAAGATTAGTTTGATAAGCTTAGGATATTCTGGGGGAGAGGGGTAGCCTAAATAAAAGCAGCGTTGTTTGGACCTCGAGGAACAGCATGCCTTGAGGGGTTTAACCGCTCTGTTTCTCTTAATACGATGCCCTAGTGGGAGTGACACGCCGATGGCAAAATAGAGGCGTTTCATACTCACCAAGAACTCACTTCCAAAAGTAGAGAACCGTATGCCTAAGAAAGTATTGATTGTATATGCCGTGACTCATAGCCGCCTTCCCGTTGTTCAATCAACGCCCGTTACGAGCAACAAAATGTGTCAAGATTTGTGCGAGAAATTCTCGGGCAAAGATATAGAGTTTAGTTTCATAAGTGAGTAGGTTATAATCGAAACAACATAGGTTAATAGTTAGGTAGTCAGGCTCTGCTAGAGAAAAGCCAGCATTTACACTTCACTCCACACAAAATATAACTTAGTGTATACATTAGGCCATTAGGCACTAATACGATCACCGTCCGATCTTTTAAGTTGAATGGTGATATGAGAAGTTTAAGTATAATCGAGAGGAACTTGTCCAAAATTTAATCCACGTAGAGGTAAACCAATGTTTGTTTTCCTCCCACAACATTCAGTCCGCATTAATCCATTAAATCTTTACATCAATTTCTGCTCGTGACATTATCACAATTGCTATTACACCCAGCTCGCGGCATGATTATTAAAATCTTGAAGCTCATACTAATTTCTTGAACGGATATATCAAAAAAGGAAAACTACTAATCGTTGCCATACGCACTGTCACACCCGTGATACCAGCCTCGCAATTCCCCTAGCCCTACCTAGCAGCCCTTGTTATACGTGCCCGTGTTTCGGCGATTTATAATACCCGAGGCGGAAGCCATGATTTTAGGGGCCCACAACCCAAGAGACCCGGGCCAAGAGGAGCTGCTCAACACTCCTAAATTGACACAGCACGTTCAGGATGACCACATTCCGGAGCCCAAGAGATGGGAGGCCCTAGAGATTACTACCCAAAAGCAAGACCAAACGATAATGAAGGCGCCGGATAATGAGGAGGGCCAGGAGAGAAAAGGCAGAAGCACCAAGCGATGTGTACGATTTGCGAAAGATTTACCACATTGCAAAAGACTCGACACTAAAGAAGAGGGAGTTGTTGCTAGGGGCAGGCTTCGTGTACGACATCCCACCCCTTGTCCGAAACGGAAACCTAGCCAAACACCCGCGCCAAGAGGGAAAGGAGTTCCTACGAATATGGAACATGTTGATAACGATGTAACGGAATCCTGGGACGATTATGCGGTTGATAGTGATGGCGATGGCGATGACGACAACTACAATGACGACGTGATAATGGAGAGGCATCCTCTAGGGGACCACCCACGAATAGACGAGTCCTCCTTCTTACGGAGAGAGATTGTCACTCCGGCACGGGCGGGTTCGAGTCTGCTTACGAAGGGACTCTGGCGCTATGCGGCCATCCTGGAGGTAGACAGCGGCCTCGCAGTGGAAATACAAGAAGCCGTAAGATGCCAAGGGAGCCTGTCACGACTACAGGAGAAGAAGCTCCAACGCCTGAGTAAAATTGCAGCGAGGACGAGCTTTCAGCCACATATGAAAGAGGGGGTACCAACATGGAAATTTGAGCTATCGGAGAACGGACTCGCCGCTGGTACCATTATTTCGCACCCGATAGTTCCCGTCTACGTCATGGCGGAGAATGTCAAGAAAGACGCTGTGAAGAGGCAGCACCAGAGAGAAGAGGAGCCCAAGCCATAAAATTGGTCGATATGCTGGGTAGGGCGAGTGCTGGCGAGGTAGGCCACGATGTCTAAGTCTGGATTATCTACTCGGGAATGTTAGTGCAAGGGTTGCAGATGAAGATAGCATTTGATTTATACATGAGGCATCCTATTTGGTAGGCGGGCGAGGAGCCGGCGTTTTGGTACAGTTTGAGGAGGCATATGATACCCAAAATGAAGAGAGTTAGGATTTTACAACCACATCAATACGTGTGTCGTTGTTGTCGATGATGTCGTGAATTGAGCTAGCTAATGCAAGGCACATACATGGGCTTGGGCCGGATGAGCCGCTCGGATAAGCCGCCAAGAGGCGATCTTTGGCGTGTTCTGGGTGTTCTGGGCGTTCTGGGTGTTTCTGGGCGTTCTGGGTCTCGGGACAGTGGATATACCCACTAAACCAGGGGCTCTTTTTGAGGCGATTGGCCTGCGGTGTAGCCCATTTTATCCTGTACAGTACCTAACATGCCACTACAGGTGTACACGTGTAGTGCCCAGACTTCTGTGCAGATTCAAGTATCTACCTAGGTACAGTACATCCGTGAAACGCCCCCCGACGCGGCATTTTCTAGTCCTCGGTATCCAGTGTTTTAGCTGTACATTATGCATCATTACCATTTTATTTTATTTATTTCTCGTCTTGCATCCGACTCTCCGAATAGAACGCGTCCCTCGATTCTTACACAACACTCTTTCACCAAGTCTATGCTGTACGACATGTGTATGTATAGTTTCTTGGCCTATTTTCGCTGAATTGTCTAGCTAATTGGTGGTCTATGTGTCATTACCTAGGTATAGACTAAATCTCGTCGTATTTCTCATCTCGACCCCCGTTGAGCCAACATAACACCTCCCAGGTTCTGAGCAAGCCGACATGCACAAATTTACTTCCCTTGCCGCAGCCGGCCTGCTGCTGGCTGCTGCCCATGCCATGCCAAACCCTCTCCAGCCAAGAACTACGGATGCCGCCCTGGAACCCTGGGTCACCGTAGACGCAGAAGGCCAAGCTTCCACCGTCACTCCCGTCTTAAGCACCATCTCTGGGACTCCCACCGTTATATCCGGCGCTCCCCACGACATCACAGCCACCGTCTTCACCTATACAAGCTATGGCAAGGTCGTCACGAGTACCGGCGCTTCGCCTGATCCCACTGCTACCAGCCAAAGTGCTGGCTCGTTCCCCGTCTGTAGCAACCTCGACGGTGCCATGGCTCCCTGGTGTCTTCCAGAGGACAATTCAACACTCTACGTAGGCACTACGTATTATTGTATGCCACCAATGAGAAGAAACGGAGCACTACAGCTTCATTCGTAACACTTCAGCTAACACCTCGTAGTTACATGGGATCCCAAGTTTTTCACCTCTCTCAATTCGACTGTCCAGCTCCTCGGGAACTACGTCAATCAAACTACCGGCGATATCAAGACCGAGTCCCCTGCCTTCTCTTCGAACTATACCCGCGCTGGCTTCGGTTATGCGGCCATCGAGATCACGGACAAACAGCTCCGATACCAAGGCTCTCAGAACATTAGCGTCAGCTTGATCGGGGTCGTCGATAACCAGAGGGTTCAAAAACAGGGCCCTTATATCAAAATCACCACGCGGCCGGGGCCGGTTGCAGACGCCCATCACAGGGCTCCCGTCGGAAAAGCGGTATATATCGCCATCCCAACTGTGTTTGGCTTCATTATTGCCTGTGTCATAGGCACCTGCATATGGAATAAACACCAACGTAGAATTCACCTTCCAAGTGTCATGGGCCGCAACTACGATGTCGGGAAGACCCGCAAGGGTATCCGCCCGCGTCTGGGGCTAGGAAAGCGAAACAAGGCCGCCAAGGCTAACGAGCGTATCCAATTGATGGAACGTGAAATTCAAGCAGAGGGCGGTGAACTCTACCGTGACCTCCCTGATCCTACTGACCGCCCCAGGCGTGATAGCGACGCCCTGGGCAGTCTGGCGGGTACGCCGACCGAGGACCGACGAATGGAATTCGGCCGCCCAGGCGCACGAGACGGTCGCGACCATAACTCCACGACTGGAAATACATTCCGGGATGAGATAAGAAGACAAGACAACGAGAGGTCTTAGAAGCAACTCCTATCGACTGGAGGCTTATTGCTCAGCCGGACCGATGGGATGCGATATGAAAAGATTGACGAAGAAGATTAATGAGATTGCCACATGATCTAATGGCGTCACTTGACACTGTATGTATAGTTTAGAACACAGCAATTGGCAACCCCCTGTACATAGAAAGAATCCTTGTTTCTTGTAGTTGTATCACAAATGATAACGCTTCAGATCATGTTTTACTAAAAAACTCTGAGGAGTTATTGAATAGAATCATGGTCTACCCAATGCAACTACTATGAAGGCATGGGAAATTAATTACACACTCTCTATTTATCTTCTATTTACATGTTTGCTTTTATCTAGAGATAGTATACTTAGGTTAGTTGATTTTGCGAGACCCCAACTCGAATATGACATTTGCATCTAAACATCATACACGGCCACTCTCAACTAGGACGCTTCTAGATTGTAGATGTAAGAAAAGAGGCAAGGTCATCGTCGAGTACTATATTCATCTGTCAGATAAAACATAACTTGGCTTTGAGTCCACGACATCCAATATCTCGGCTAGACTTGCTTGTGCATATGCCCTCTGCACCCAGCCCGCCCCAATTACCTAACAACACGGGAAAGATTGCTTTGTAGACGCCCGGAAGTCCAACTCTAACCTCAGCTCCGATTCATCCAACTGCCCGAAGTGCCTAAATAAGTAGAAATACATCATCATTTATACCAAGAAGAAGTAAGGAGGTCGACAGAAGAAGAAAAACATTAAATGATTTGCCCAGCTAGGTGTCTCTTTCTTTCTTCCTGTCCACTAGATGGACGGCTGAATAGTCTACGCCGTTTTTAGGATATAGTAAATGTTGCGAAATGAGGTGCGCCGTTATAGCTTAGTACAGGGACGCTCGTTTTACTCTTTCCTGGGATTCGTCTCGCTCTCCCCCCTTGTTGTCATTAACGAGCCTAAGATGGAATAATACGCAGGATAGCATTTCGTATGAACGTGAGTAGGTGGGTTACACACGCCATACCTATGTTGTCGGATTAGATCATTTTCTCCTCCACTACGGAGTCTAGCTCATCAAAGTCGCGGATCAAAACCTCCTTCCCTTCTCCACTACTAGTCGGCGTGTACGGCATCCCGGTAAAAAAATCCCCCTTCCCGTTCACTTCAGATAAGTCCAGTGGGGCAGGCGGCTGGGTGCGGTACATGGATTGCGTCCGCGCGGGCCACTGCGGAGGCACCTCGTTTCGGATGGTAGCTGCACCGAGAAGTGTGTTGAGATTGCTGCTGCTGCCACTGTTCATCATATTGAGTGGGCTCGGCTTGGCGCCCATACTGGGGCCGAATGTCGCGGTACTTCTCTCGCTCCGCGCGCTCTCATTCCCGCGACTGCGCGGTGGGGGGCGCGGAAGCCCCTTATTCGCGTACCCGTGGTGCTGCGCCGCCAACATTCTCCCGCTGATGCTTGCCGTGTCGTCCGAGTACACACTCATGGCCGATGAACCGCCCCACATGGTCGGCGTAGCCGTGGTACTCGACCGCACGCTCTGCGCGGACGGGGTGCGGAAGCTGGCGCGGCTCGGAGGTGGCAACGGGAACTTCTGCTGCCGTGTGCGGTTGCGCATCATGTGGGCAACGGGATCGGTGCCGTTGGACGCGACCGACGTGTCGGATTCGGTGCTGTCGGCGGCCTGTTGCCAGGTCCGCGGGACCACCCAACAGTGCGAGAGTTCATGGCATGCCTCAATCGTAGGGGTTAAGACGCCTTTCCATGGTGGGGTGCGCGTGCCCTTGAGCCGCGGTGATAGATGGTAGGACACGCCGTCCTTGTATCGCACGTTGGGTGAGTCGACCGAGACACTCGCCAATGTCTGGATGATAGCGTACACGAGTACCCAACGCCCGCGGCGCGCGCAAAAGGGGTCCACAGCCCCGATCTGGTCCGTCTTCTCAAACTTGACGAACCCTTCGATTAGGTCCGACTGCGTGAACTCGGAGCCGAGACTATATATGTTCGTGGCCTCCGTGTAGGCGAGTTGAATCCTGCGCTCTAGGTTCCGATCATCGGGGACCTGCTTAACGTGCTTCTCCTTCTTCGACCTGTCTCGGGAGCTCGTCGGCAAGGTAGACATGGATGGGGTGACGGAGTCTGGCACTAGAGGATACGGGTGTGGGATGTGCGGGAACCGCATGCGGTTATCAAATTCGATCAGCAGGTCCGTAAGAGGAAGATCCTCCGTGTCTGCCTCGAATGATTTGTTCCCGCTCTCTGACACCATCATCCATTTCCGGCTGCTCCGTGTCTCCGACTCATCCCACACGATGTCACGGTTTACGAGGTAATCATAGAGTGCGCCGAAGTCCCGTTGTAGCATCTGCGTCACGTTCCTCGTAAGCCACATGTCCTCGCCATCTGTCGTTCGTGCACCGCTCTCGGCTGGCGGCCATGTCCCGTATGCCTTCGCGTAGTGATTGACAAGGAATTGCCGGAGTCGCTCCGCCGCCGCTCTCCCTGTGTTGCTGCTCGCCACTGGCCCCCAGGCGTCCGCAAACATGAAGGTGACGAGACGTTCCTCTGCCGCTTGCACGCGAAGCTGAGTTTCGAGACAGGCACGCTCTAGAAGCGCCCGTGTGATGGGTGTCAGATGTCTGAAGTCGGCGCAGCCTTCGAGCCGTGAGTACATGCCGGCGCAATGGAGGAAGGCTTCCCGCCACCCCTCTTCCCATCGAACTTCAGGCGTCTCTGACCACGCGAGAAGAGAGACAGCCGTTTCGGGGTCATTCCGCGCGTCGTCTATACCCCGTACTGAGAGATAGTTAATTATTGTACCGACGTTGTCCGCATCCGGCTCCATGTATCCGTCGAGCCGCTCTAGGAGATCTTGCAAGGCCTGAAATAGGGATAGCCCGACCAGAGAGGCGTGGTACAAGACAGCAAAAACGTTGCGTGTGGTGATTGCGTGACGGTGAGCCTCGGCCTTTGTTAGGTTAGGCGGGGTAGGGAAGTACATCTCGTATGAGATTTGACCGTCCACGTCGGCATGCGCATTGTCTTCCGAGACTGGCGGCGTGGCCTGGCCGGCTTGTGCATAGCTATTATGCCGTAACATGGGTGGTGCTCCGATGGGAGATGGAGGAAGATTAATCTGGGCATAGTCATATTCCGTGGACCCCTCACGCAACAGGGTGACGAGAGGCCGGGATTCTGTGCTTTCGATGATGTGAGATGAGAGCCGGAAAGATGGATTTGGTCGCTGTGGCTGGTCCTTGCGGCCAAAGTATACCAAAACGTCGCCATTGTGATCCCACAGTTCAGGGTCTTTTCGCAACTTGTTCCATCTCTGCACTGGCTTCCCAGCACCAATCCATCGCTTAATCGTGGGCGCTGTAGAAGAAAGAGGCACTGGAGGAAGTGTGCTGGACGGCGGTGGTGATGTGACTGTCTGATAATCTGGGTCCCACATCCCGCCAGATGGCCTTTGAGTCGGCATGGCAGGAATCTCGTTAGTGTCTAGGTCGTCGGCATCATAGTAGGGAGAAGGTCGTATAGTAGCTGACGACGGCGCTCGATCAGCAACATAAAGTTCTTTCTTCTTTTTCAGTCCTAGTGTGAACGCCTTGGTGAGCCCCTTTCGGATGTCGTCGCTTTTCCTGTCAACGGCACTGCGAAATCCCGATCGCTCAATGCCTGACACATCCTCCGTCTTCAAAACCGGTTTTCGTGCTCTCGCATACGCATAATCCGCCATTGGCCCGTGATTCTGTAAGCCACCTTCTCGCCTCCCGCTCTCACTACCGCCACTTTGACTGCCACCACTGTTGTTACCAAGGTTCCCTAGCTCGGAGCGATAGTGCAGGGTGTCGCCATCGTATGCTGGATCTGAGAACTTCAGAAGTCGTGCGTTGGTGGTCCCTAGTCCAGTGCCTTGTGGCATTGGATAGTCGTAAATAGAGCCATCATCACCTAATATCCGAGCACCACTTGATTTGGATCGCCCTCGTACGCCTGCCACACTTTTCTCTCCCGTCTTAGGTTCCGTAATTTTCTTCCTAACGTATGCACTGCGCCCCGACATGATGAGCTGCGTTGTCTAGTGAAATAGGCCTTAAACAATAACAATCTAACAGCCTGGAAAAGGTTCGGGGACCCCAAGCATACGTTATCCTTGTAGCTACCTAACTATTCACACACTCGTGAGCTCAGTGTGCTACTAGTTAGCTACTACAGCAAAACCGAATTGAATTCGTACAACAGCTCTGAGGATTTGACTAACGACACACTTGGAATGAGTGAATTGCTCTATTAAAACCGTTAAAACGCAACGAGCCGTCAAAGAGGGTTCAAGCGATTAGAAACCACCCAACCGATGTATTTATGTGTATCGACTAGTATTGCCCCGTAAAGCGGACGTCGCGGCAACCACTGAAACGATAGTTTTGATTGTCCACAGGCGTTTTTTGTTACCATGTCAACACTACCTGGCTTTCCTTGTTGTATATACTGTATTGTAGTTTGTGGGAAAAGGTGAGTCGTCGACGATATACACTAGCTGATATAGGGGATTGATCGACAATATCAAGAATTTGGCCGAGAGATTTGGGTGTTTTTGAATAAAAGGGAGAGTGAGTATTCGATAGTCTTATCGAGGTTTCAAAAGAGGTGCACTGGCAATTATTGTATGTGATCTTACCACATAGAGAGCAGTGGTTCACATTTGCTTTTTCTAGTTGGAATTGGAATGTTATGTGAGAGGCGACCCGAGGTCAAGCAGATAAAAAAGCCACAAGGTAACCTTTAACCAACCACTCGGAGTCCAGTGATCTTTTTCGCTGCCACAAGAAAGATCTCAATATTTCGTGTTGAAGTGTGGGCCACCTCCGGACGGGGAAACCTCAGCTATGGAGGAAGCAAAACAAAGTTGGGTGCACGAGAAGCGCCACGACGCAGGAGAAGAAGGATGACTGTGAAGGTGAAGCCGCCCAGTGTGACACAGTGGGGAGGGGGGCACTCGGGAACATTGGGCAGAAAGACTGTGAACGATAGACAAGATGAGTGAAAGGGGTCTTGATATCAACTGGACGTTACAACGAGGGAATCGTCCAAGAAAACATCCAAAGAACATTACACGCTCGTTTCGTATCTTGGTGTGGCCGGCATGGCACTCGATTGGTCTACTTTTGCGATACGATCGGTTCCGACAGCCGCAAGATCATAGGTAATCCCCCGATGTGCATGGACTCAGACCCATCAAGCCTGTCGAGATGCCTGTTCAGGATGGACAAGGTGCAAATGGTTTGAGAAGGCGACTGGGGGCCCCATGATGACCTCTGATCAGCTACGGTAGTGTAGATAGGCAGTCCATATCTCGAGCCACTGAAGCCTCGCTCGACGCCAACTACATGTAACGGTTGCAGTAGCTAGTACCTTGGCGTGGCTTCTGGAATAGTGTAGGTATAGTGGATTGGCTGTAGTGCTGGAATGAGTGTGGCATTCAGCGGTCACTCGATTATGCCGCTGCAAGGTAAGCTGAGGAATCAATGCAGCAGGCCTGAGGGAGCGGTGCGGTCGGTGAAGGCGATACTGGATGATACTGAAGGAAGCTGGTATTGGATGAATGCCATTATTGATGCTAATTGATTGATAGCAACAACAACAACATCATCATCATCACTCCGGCCAAGGTTCGTAGCTCACACAGATGTGTAATGAATAATACCTCTATCCCTGGCATCCTCACTGTAGTGTGCCAACCTAGGTTAGTCTACTAGGTAGTGGTGGACGTGCCCTACTACTATGTACACTAACCTGCCTAGCACCTAGGAAGTTAGGTAGGTAAAATGTAGGTACTAGTGCCCACAACGCCACACTACAGTACACTACTAGTACACGTGTGATGTACACTAGTGTAGTGTAGGTAGTCAGGTATCCCAGTCCAGGCGTTTCCCAGAGAGCCGGAATCCCCTAGTCTAGTGTAAGGGTATGGTACGGTAGTGGACTTGTACTAGTAGTGTGGTGTATACTTACTATCTATTATATGTGCCTACTATATAAGCTAGGTAAGTGGCGTACCTAATGCGATAGCTAAGTACTAGTGTACACTATATTTCGGTGATAAGTGGTGGCTATGGAGACATGGAACGATCGACCAGTGACAAGTCCTACCTGTACTTGCCCTTACCTTGTTCAGTGAGGTGCCTAGGTAGCGTTTACGTACCTGCCCGCGTACCTTGGGTAGGTACCTTGTGGTAGGGAATCCACTGGCTGCATACTACATAGTACAATACCGCCTCCCTGTTCGGACTGCGTCAAAGTCAATCAGGTCATGCAAACCCCATTCGGTCAGCGATGACTTATACAGAGGCAGCCCAGGATGATATGGATGATGATATTGGGAAACGCGTCACGCACCCATCATGCCTCAGTAGTAGGCCCTGATTGCAGAGCCGTATCTAGTGCATCTTGTACGAGGAATCCCATCCTTATCACCCAAAAGCACTTAACAATTCGCACCCCACGATGCATGTACCTTACTACACTACATACGACATCATGAGGAGCCTCCATAGTTGAATGAATGTCCTTTGTATGAGGGGTTCCATTCTCAAGGCTGTTCCGGGCTATCGGGCTCTCTTCTTTCTTTTGTTTTTTCCTTCTTCTTTTCTTTTTCGCCGGGGTCCCCTCTCACTCCGCATTGATTTGCAACTATCTCCAGTTTCTCCTCCTCCATACACGTACAGCATAGCATGTCTACGCGTTTACATGCATACACGACTACATGGCCATTACATCTCGACGATCAACGGCTATCTCGATACCTTCATGCATTATTTTCTTCAATGTACATCTACTGCTATATATAGGAACCGCTCATCGCACTCCTTTTTTTATGCAATGCTTCTCCAGATATTGGTATCACCGCCAAGCCAAGCTGAGTATCTTCTTCCCGTCGTCTGATATGCTCTAATCAAGAGCGTCCGTCCTCTATCACAGCTGGATAGACCATCTCACCTAGTCCCGTGAAAGAAACAGGCACGCATTCCGTATTGGGGTAAACTGAATCAACCTACCGAGTACAACCAACCATTTCCCAGATGCATAAGCCACCTACCATAAGCCACCCAACCTATACACTAAGTTATCCGACAGGCTTGCATAAAGGGACGGATCGCGGCGGGACTTACGCCACCGACGTTTATATACCACCGGACATTAAGACATCATTCAGTACAGAGACTCTTGAGTCTTGGATGTGTGCCCAGAAGAAAACCCATAGTCTATTATACTAGCCTCACTGCTAGCCCGTTTAGCTGGAAAATGCAAGGCGCATAATTTGTGATATGTCAAGTTGGGTTGTTGTTAACTTGTGACCGTGATTTCAATACTACTGTGATTATTTTCTCGGGTATGCCTGCGCCTACTACTCCTCTTTTCATAGCCTGCCATACTCCACCGAAGCGAGTAATCTCTATTCTTGCCTCCCAATATCGCTTTGCGGCTTACATCACGTTATGTGCTGAAATACATGCATGCTGTATCACCAGCGAACGGTTCAATTCTAGTACTTGTCGTATGTTTTAAGCGCTGCCTAACCTTACGAGCAGGTAGGGAATAAACCATTCTCCGTTACACTAGAAGTGCCCTGCACTAGGAAAGAGTCTGTCAATACCAGTACAAGTAGAGTGGTAGGTCACGTAGATAGTAGGTAGGGACCTTGGACGGGCCTGAAAGCGAAGCCCTAACCGGATGTATAACACTTAATGCCGAGTCAGCCATACTACCTACATAGTAGTAGATACCTGTCGACCTACATACAACCTTACGAGGTGCACAGGCAAGCTAGGCGTCGGTGGCTACACTAGGCAGTGCTCTGGGCCAATCTATATCTCCTGGCCTCACAACAACCTTCAGTTTAGATCCATATATGCCATGCTTGCCAAGACCAGTGTGAGCTTTTAGTCGGCTCTTACCGATAATACTGCGTAGGGTAGTGCACCTAAGTACATATGTACCTCCTTCTCAGTAATGACGCATCACTACCGTACTGTATACTACAACATTCTGCAAGCACCACAGACAATAACCACCCATCGACCTTGCGGGTTGTACCGCCAATATATATATCATGATAGATAATGTTTGTTTTATATGACCATAAACACTACCCACACGGTCGAAACCAGAAAATAAGGTGAGCATCGACGCCACCACATAGCACGAGAAGGGTCCACCTATAGTCGCCATGGCATGCATGGGGTGACACAACATACATGAGGAGAGCGAACCAAGTCAAAAGCCACCCGCCGCGCCTCTCTCAGGCCTCTCTCAGGCCTCTCGGGACTGAAAGAAAGAAAGGGGCGAAAAAAAGGGCTAGCTTATCAATACTTACCTACTCACTCCGTATTATAGTGGTAGCACATTCATCGTTTACTTCTCCTAGATCGCCGAACTGCCGCAGCCTACTTACACCACTACTCCAACACCTCGTGCACCGATCCTCTTTAGTAGGTATTAACCCCGGTACCGGCATAAGTACCGAGATTGTCTCGTGCAAGCGGTGGTACCGGACAAGCAGGGTCAATGCGAATACCTACATAGTATGCTGATTCTCAAGAGGAATTCATGCAGGAGTTGAGTATCCTGGTCAGCTACACTCCTAGTAGGTAGGCTTGTTGTTGCAACTCGCGCAACACCCGGGGCACGCATGCAACCCAGTGTACCACTCGCATATTCTCCCCACTTGTAGCCACTTGTGGGGGGTTCTGCAATGTGAGGTGAGTATCTACTCATAGTACTACACTAAGGTTAGTAGAACAGCTGCTCTTTACGCCCGCATATTCGATCCTAGACCGCTCCGCGTGCCGAAGCAGATTGAGGGAATCTCAGCCGCTTTTACACACTGTGTTATTCTCATGAGAGTCCGTCCTCCGCTCGCTTTTATATCAGGGAGGTCGCTTCAAAACCGAGGGTATAAGTAAGGAGTGGCGGGCTAGTGTGCATGCAATGTTTTGCATTGTCATATGAGGCCTCACAAGAATGTCGAGCGGCGGAAGACTCAACAGAATCCGAGTGGTATTGTATTGGTATCATTTTTATACGGCATAATAAAATCAATGTCAGCCTGCATCCGCATGTGCCCCGGCCGAATTACCCGGCTTGCGTAAACAGAACAATACCTCAGAGAGCGCGCTCTTCCCCATTTCCCTCCGCCATGTGAACTTAGAAGAGATCAGTCCATCCGGAAGAATAATCAAAATCTTGATAATTGGTAATTAATATCGTAAGAGTGATACTATAAAATTTACGTTGCGTAAGGATCCGACGATGGCAAATGGAAGCAACTGAGAGACGTAGTGTAGTAGTGATGTGTGAGACGCAGGAACTACACGCTTCGATCAGCAACCGCGCGATACGCGAACCCGGGGGACTACCAATCTGCTCTGATATTCGGCGCGAGCCCAGACCGCAGCAATGATTGTGAGAAGGGGCATTGGTCCGTAGGTTCAATAAATAGTGCTCAGTAGACATGTAAGGGGTTACCCCATCGTTCCTACTCAAGCAACACAATGACCTTCAATCGCAGCGACGACGAGAATGAAAACGACGATAAATCTAAGCTGAAATTTTCGCGGTAGTAAAATGGTGTCTAATGTAACGACGCCGCCTTCTTCGAACATGTAATTGGTGGGCTAAGACCTCGACGGTCATGATTCACCCTTCGTCCTCTTTGCGACTTGCGTGTGATGGTGCCTAGTCCGCACTTATGGAGATTGCCCGAAGTTTTTATGCTACCTTTCTCTCCGTGGGCTTTCTGTAAACTTGGTGGCTTCCAATTGTTACACTTGATAACTAATTAGAGGGTGTATATTTCAACACCGTGACCTTCGGAGAGAATTTTGTTCATTTAACACCTAGCAAAACGCCTCGGGGAGGCGTACAAAGGCTATATTTAGTTATGAGACCGAGTTGCATATGTCACGTAGTTTCCCGATGAAGACAAGGTGTCTCTGGCTCGTGTTACACTGACGCAGATCTACCAAATGCCTTCGAAGGTGATATGCAACATCTCTCGGCAAGGCGTTTCAAACCCCCTCCCCCCCCCCCTCTCACGTAGTGGCGGCCCAATTATCAGAAACTCGCATCATTCCGAATAACAATGGGTTTCTATGATGCCATGGGGACTGGTGGTCACCATTTATCTCCTTAGTTTCGTCGTCGGTCTAGAAGGGGGCATCTTGCCATTCAGTTAGAGTGCACCAGCCTCATCATTTTGCACTTGTGCTACTTCTAGTAGAATAGCTAGAGTCATTTGATATCAAGGTCTCCCTTATATTAGGACGCTAAAAATCGTGTTTAAAGGTATGAAATACACACTTCCTGTCTCCTTCCCTCTACCTATATCTTGAATCACTTGCAAAGCTAGAGTATTTGGCATTTTCCGGTGAATATACAAACGGCTTGATATAAATACTAGTAGCTATTTTACTGCCTTATCTTCTTGAAATCGTAATCGCGGAATAGAGCCTAGCTAAGCTCTCTCCGAAAGCAATCCCTCCACCTCCTCACAGGATTTTTTCGCATCCTCATCCTTCACCACCTCTGGGTCGACTTCTTCTGTATAGATATTGTTATAAAGTAGTGGGAGATTTGCCGCTATAGTTTTGACCTTGTCGCTGATATCCTAACTTGCCTGGTCCGACTACCATGATCCTTGGAAACAAAGAGAGTCCTTATGTATAGCGGCAGCATGGCTATGGGGATGTTCTAGAACCCTCGTGCATCAAAAGGTGTCATATTCTACCCCTCTACTAGCAGTCTTGACATAACAAAAACTCAAACGTTTCCCTGACGATGAACTGTTGTGGCTCAACTACGCTAGTTAAGGTATAGCTCTAGCATCTCTCCTCATGTTCTTAAGTATATAATAAAGTGGCTTGCACAAAGGCTTATTCGACAAATTTGATGAATAAAATCAGTGTACTCTTGTCGATCGTGGAGCCATACTTGTGTATGACCAAGATAGAACTACAAAACGTTGAGTTGAGATGGCCTAGGAAGATCCAAGCTCTAGGAAGGTCGAGGTTCTATGGTTTGAAGTATTGCACAATATCTTAGGCCAAAATTAATCCGAACGAGCTGTGTAAGAGGTCACGGCTCTGTCTTGGTTGGTAATGGGAACAATAACGGTGTTTCAAAGTTGAAAACCCCACCGAAGCCTAGCCATTTTGGCAAATCGACGAACACAATAACTGTTGAGGAAGTCCTTGGGCAGCTCCTGGGTATTATCAACAGCACGTATCAGTTACAGGAAAGCGTGGTTAGGCGAAGCTTGCTACAGTGATCCTAGCAGCTAGTCAAAGTAGCCGCTCTTCCGGATGCTTGTAAGGCACGATTGGTATACAGTGGGACTTAGAAAGGTATAGGTTTTCTAGACGGACTTAATACCAGTCGATGAACATCAATATGTCGCAAGGAGACGCATCCTCGTAGCACACTTTTTGTGACACCCTTGACCTCGTAAGGCGTGGAAGCTGGGAAAGATGGTAGAGCCAAAGTAGACTTTGGAACCCCCAAAATTGGCAAATGCGAAGATAGGACTTATTAATTTTAGAACCTTGAATACGCCCCTTGAGAGGCGTGTATCATTAGATACCGTAACCAATGTTACGGTGCTTGAGGTTATAGTTGTCATACCCACCAGACTCCAACAGTCTCAAAAAACCTTAGCCTCCAATGTGGGAAACCATCGATATCTCGGTATTAAAACTCAACTACTTCACCCTTTGCTTCAGCTTATCACAGAACCTTATAGGGACTAGAGGCCTCGGAGCGGTTAAATTCATCTCTCAGGAGCTTACAAAGGGACTTATGATGAGGTAGTATTTCTTTCATGGGACATTACCGGGTGAGTATCAATGTCAAGAGACCGTACCAACTGGTTAGGACACCTTCGACAAGTTCAAACGTATGAGTGAATTGTCCCTGGTTGGCGTTGCAGCATGGGAAGACTGTTTGGCGCCTCCTCTGCAAGAATACTCAAGAGTGTGTGGATTCATATTCAATAATATGCTAAGCAACGTTGTTGCGGAAATGTGAGCGCTGCTTTGCGGTTTCGCGATCTCGATACCTCGTATGTTTGTTTACTACTGTTGTCGACCGCATCGGGTTCCGATCTGAAAACGCTTGCTTTATAAGATTACTAAACACTCCATGCACACTATTTGGGTGGTGGAATGCATCAAAGTTTTTCTTGATACGATTTATAACGCACTATACTCTTTCATTAGGAATGCTTTCAGAAACCAAGACAATTCTCCCAATCTAAAGAAATTTAGATGCTTAATCCAAACTTACTTGCATTGATATCTACTTACCCTTTCTCTAATGAAATCTTTTCCTTAATCTAAACCTGAATGGTAACTATGTGATATGTATTTGGGGCTTTATCCCTTGAATGGTGGCCACTCAATACTACGGCCAGTTTGCTTGGACAACCTCTCGGTTCGGCGGACGGCTTCCCAAAAGAGTTTATCAAGATTGTCAATATTCCCGACATATGCAAGTGCATCAAGAATCTGTGTTTCAGCTTCCGTAATTGCAATATTAGTGCTTAATCTAACACCCCAGGCGTGCGGTGTAAAAACATCGTTTCGTTGTAGATTTCCTATCCAGTTGCGCTCTAGTTCAACAGCAGTCTTCAGAGTAGATAAAATCCTCTTGGCCGCGGTGGAAGCGTCTGTTGGGGGGGAAATGGTTGCTCCATTTCTATATCTCACTATCCCCTCTGGGTAGTTAATGGCAACGACTCGACAAATCAGCTCATCTACAGTCGGAGCTCTGGGTATCTCTTGGATGAAAACATCCCAGAATTCAGCATCGTTTGGGGTGTGAGGCACTTTTCCAGAAGCCATGTTGCGGCAAGGTATTACTGCTGGTAATATTGTTAGTTTCAAGGAGTGGCTCTTGTAAATTTATGTTGTTAGTGTAAAGTCGAGTTAACAAAGCGTAAAAGAAGGCCTGCTAAATGTTTGGCAAAGTAGATACTTATATTTTTCTTTCATGGTATAATAGTCGCTGTATTGTAAAACAACGTTATTGTCTGTTTACATTAACATTAAGACTGTCCATGGCATCCCTTTTCGACCAACCACTCACATTACATGGATTGAGCTGAACTCTTCCTATCGCAGTAAGCGTATTATGGACCCTCCCAAGTGACCTGCTGACCCGCCTCTGAATAATCGCGCTATTTCGGATTCTCTTTACACCTTCATATCATTGATCAAGTGCGGTTCTATCTATCTTGATGGGATCTAAACCACCCATCTTTTCGAATTGTTATTTTGGTCCTGGCGCATGTACCTAGGTACTTGGGTATGAGTCTAGGAGGTGCTCAAGGTATCCCCACAACTTTGTCTGTTTTCCCATCGCATACCAACCACCACGTTGGTACACACCTTATCCCAGTTATCCTAATGTACTAGGGCTGCCGATCTCCTTTGACAAACGTCATATTATACCTACTTAGGTAAGGGGAATTGACCAGTTGCGCGCAACATAACGCATACATATGTACCTGCGCACCGGGTTTTGAGGCCAAGATACATGTGTCTAGTGCAGCGTGCAACCAGGCAACATCCCTGTTTTGTTGTGCATGTACCTATTCTACTCACTATGCGTATACGCTAGCCTCACTAGCCTCACTAGCCCTCTCTCATCGATCGCCGCAGCCCTGTTTTTGCCCTGTCTAGTGTAGCGTAGCGCAGCGTAGGTATGTAATTAAGATCTTGACAGTCCTTCCCCAGCCTCCTCATTATGAAGCTGGGTATTATAACAAGTAACTGACCCTTACTTTCAACGCAAACATTCGTGGGATTCTGCCTTGTTCTGCTTGTTCTTCACGCCCCCCATTATATATCATCTCACCCACCTCCCGCTTTGGATTCAGAATAGTTACCTGCATTTAATTTAATTAGGACCGACCTGGAAACAGATATATACTATCAAGGCGGCACATCCTCCCTCCAGTGAGACACAGCGAGACAAGTCTTACTGCCGCCGTGGTTCTTGGCATACAGCTGCGTCGCATACATCATCGCGACCAGCCAACCCTCGTTCTGTCTGCAGGTTCGTGGGATATACTATAGTATATCTATCGTCTTATCTTACCTGCATCACACAACCACCCCCGCCTTTTCCGACTACACCCTCAACTCCTCGGGTAAACAGATCGCAACAACCCTGAGCGCATCGCATAGCAGTCGCATCAACGAGGCAATATGCTTTTCGCCATCTTCTTCGCCTTCTGGCGATTTCTGCAGATCGTCACCCTGGTAAGCTTGCCCTACTATCTCGGATGGCTTGCATCGCGCCACAGCAGCAGCAGCAGCGGCGGCGGCGCCATTTTCCAACATCAGCGGTCACAACCCGCACTCAAAAAGCAAACATGAAACTGACCGCTCGCCAATTACCCCAGATTCCAACAATCGGCCTACTGGCCTACTTCGTCGATGGCTACAACAAGCTCAATGCCCTGACTCCAACATACATTCTCGTGATCTTCATCGTGTCCGTGCTGGCCGGGGCCTGGGCCATCTTCACGATATTCTCGTATCACCGGTCCTCGACGAACGCATCCTTCGTGGCGCTCATCGACATTCTGTTCGTTGGCGCATTCATCGGCGCCGTGTACGAGCTGCGCTTTATCACCAACGCCGACTGCTCGCATGTGGTTAGGGGTTCGTCGGTCGACGTCAGTCTTGGTATCTTCGGCAGCGCGTCACTCAATGGCGTCCACGTACAAGTCGACAAGTCGTGCGCCATGCTCAAGGCGAGCTTTGCATTCGGTATCCTCAACACCATCTTCTTCTTCTTCACCGCCGTCTTGGCTGCCTTGCATGGTGACCGCCTCGGCGCCCGCGACAAGACCTATGTTCGGGAGACGCACTCTCACCGCCACTCTCACCGTTCCAGTCAGGCCCCACACTCGAGACATAGCTCGCACCACTCACACCGGCGTGTCTACGTGTAAGGTATTGATGTGGTACCTAAGAGTACTGAATTGGGTTGGGTCCCGCTCTGCTTGATTGTGTGAGCGGACGCTGCCCGGGGGTTTCAAATGTGTATATGAGGTGTTCTTAGGATCCCATTCGGCCATATATAGAGAGCATGAGTAATATGCGGGGTCGCGGCAAGCGAGAGTTGTAGATAAAGAATGCGGACGTGGCGAACTCGTGTTGGGAATAAGATCAAACGGCGGACAGCTACAAGTCTATATAGGTTAGGACCTGGATCGGATTTGGCGTTGGGGAGATGGAGTGAAATTTTTTAAAACGGATGAACCTAGGCTTGCGCCTGATGCGATTACGATGTAATGCCACACGACTACTGCTATTATATGATAACAATCTACTGCTTTTCAGTCAGTCTATTTCCTTGTTGTGCCTAGATGTATACGGTTTGTGTTATCGTCTAACGGGAGTCAATTGAACATCATTACGGTGTGCTGTGAAGGAGGCCGACTCGACTATCCCCAGAGACTTTGGACAAACATGCCATAGCACCCCAGTATTATTGTTAAGAATTTAACAAAGAGCACCTTGACATTGCTGGAGACATCAACAACTTGACACAAAATAATAGATGGAGTTAGAATCCTGTTTATGGTCGCATTGCGATTATTTCGATTTTGACGAGGATCTTCGCCCGGCCATAGCATCATGAATCGGCCTAGGTAACCCATTCGTTCTGAACCGAGACCTCGCGACGAGTGAAGGTGTTGCTTATCATAAGGAGTAGAGCGCCCCTATTAATGTAAATAGAGATGGCATCTCCTGGTCCACACCTGACTCGACGTTTTGCGGCCATTGCACGGAACCCGGAGGTCATGGCTACGCATGAGAAGCGCCCCATAAACGCCGAAGATAGGGGGCGAAACCGTGAGGACGTCATGGTGGGATTTGGTTGTGACAACCTTAGTGGCTGACATCCTTTAGCTTGAGTAAAATTTCCCGTTGCTTGCTCTTCCGTTTCCCGCGCTGCTGGTTCATGGCAAATATTGATGTTTGTCCGTATTTGTGTAGAATACCACGCGAGGGAACTAGGAAGTTCCGTAGCTCAGGCTCAGGCCCTCGTCTGCTCCTCTCCCACTACGTAGCCCCTTGCAACACCGCTTCGGCCCTCCTCTACTACTGTGCTTTCCTCATCTTCTCCAGGATTGAAATCACTACCCAGGCCTTGCCACGTTCGTTTCGATCGTAGGAATTCAGCACCGGGACTTGCAATACCATTAACGAGAGCTACCTCTCCGGTGCCCCTCTTTACTATGGCAGATTGGCCTGGTTGGGTTCTAGGAGTGGCGCCTTTGGGCTGTGTGCCGTTTTGAGTTGAAGGAGAGCTGCGAATGGTGACGCGCATTGGACGTGAGTTACTGACGAGCTTGCCGGTTCGAAGGTCAAATACAGGGGGTTCCGACTCTTCCTCATCGACACCTTCATCAATGTCCTCAGTAGCCTCCACCTGTGCCGTCTCTTGGCACTCCGTAGATTCTATATTGGGATTGACCTCATTTTTCGCACCCTCAATACCACCCCACCACTCTCCCGTCCAGATTCTATCATCATCACTTTGCATTGCTAGCGCCAATTCGAAAGGCGTAATGACGGGCTTGAATAATCCGTCCTGGTCTACAAGCCCACTCTCCCAGCATCCCACAACCACCCAACCGTCGATCTCGGCAAAATTGGCTAGTTTAGCAGCATTTAACTTGCCGACAACAATGGTGTAACTCTTTTTACCGGCAGCAGCAATCTGTTCCCGCAGTGTGCTGATCGTTGACATGTAGTTTTTGACGGATAACGTATTCACTAATATTCCGATAATGGAGGCGGTTGCGAGTCGCAGTACGAGGGCATACCGTCGGCGTAGTATTGAGGCTGTGGCGCTTGGGTCGGGTATATGGGTGCTTGTCGTGTAGGGGGAGGATGGCGTGGGATATATGCGGAGAGAGGTGAGGCGGGAAGAGAGGGAGAGAAGTAATGAGGTCGGCGGTGTTGAGATATGGAAGAGATGGTATTCGTGGAGGTCGTAGTCATGCTTCTCGGATGATACGGGATCTAGTGACGGCACACTGCGATTTGGTATTGTACTTGAGGGATCGCGTATGATTTCTGTTGCAACAGTATGGTTATACCCCTGCGCCTTGAGCCTTTCGCATATAGGCGCTACGTGTTCTTGGAACATGACGTCAGCCATGATTATTACTTTGGCTTCTTTATCAGTGAACTCTTGCGCGAAGCTTTTGGCGACAGCATCGTGGTCCAATGCCTGCCTCGTGAAGATATGCAAAACTGGCAATCTTGCCGTCGGGCTCAAACAGGCTCGGCCATAATGCACAACTGCGTCAACATCGGCATGTTCTGCAGCGATCTCGTCAACACAACACGCACTATACGATGTATCCGCAAGTATATAGAGCCGTATATTGTGCTTCTGTATTCGTTGGGCGTCTTGCTCTATATGCTCAGGCTCTAAATCTTGGAGCCTTTCAAGTTCCCTATTTAACACTCTTACCACCCAGGGTGCATCGGCTAGCATAGCATCGGGGAATTGCAATGCGACTCGACCCCAATTGTGCGCCTGGATCTCGGCTGCTGTCCGGGCGATCTCGTAAACTGCGAAAAGCTCATCGTCGGATCTGTGTGGGCGACTTTCCTGACTAAGAGTAGAAGTGGA
Source organism: Xylaria sp. Z50 (assembly GCA_037356035.1). NCBI lineage: Eukaryota > Fungi > Ascomycota > Sordariomycetes > Xylariales > Xylariaceae > Xylaria > Xylaria sp. Z50. Next base: position 184,967 of record JBAWJU010000072.1, read on the forward strand.
CGCGTCCTCAAAAATGTATTCAGCTGGAGTTGAGAGAACAGGCGGTGCGCGAAGATCTGTGGACATGGCGAAAGCCTCGAGATTGTCTGCTAATTCGGGACGATAGTAATTTGGTCGTCAACCTTGATCAGATCAATTGTATGAAATTTTGGAGGGGCAGACATGAGATGGAGCATGAATTTCATGGTGGGGGCGGGGTAAAATCTAAGTCGCCTGTTACGGTGCAGGTATTACAAGTACCACCCACCTTACCCACTGAAGTACATATTCAGATATCTTACATACTTGCCCTAGGTACCTTGTACATGATTTAGGTAAAATTTAATAGTCTTTTATTATTTGGTACAATGCGTACTTCATGATATTGCTCATTCCTAACCTGTTAAGTGGCCATTTTTTCATATAACTACATCTTGGGTGTTGCTGGAGAATGAATTAGAAGGCTTTGCGAAGCAGCCTAGCTTTCGACGGGGAAATTCGTGATTCACATCGTCATTTTAGTACATTTAACTAACCGGCTCTGTCTTTTTTACATGTCGGATAGAACACGGATTCCTAATATACAACTCTCAGAATATTTACATTCTTTCTTTCTTTATAACTTGACTTGACCCGCATTCATTCGATCCCAGTCCTCTTTAGCAAATTTGACATATGTATCACCCTTGAGCCAATATAATTCGTCGTCACCCACTTTCGTGGGGTCAACACCTTCTACCCTGAGACTATGTTTCTGCTGCTTGTTGGTACCGGTAACGGCCGCAGACAGTCCCTTCCCGAGCCGTAAGAATATCGGTACGGCGTATTTAGGGAGCTTAGCTTTGGCATGTTCTGCTAGCGATTGAAGAATCACCTCATCGGGCACGGCCTTGAGGGAAATTGCTGCGCACCCCGCCCGGCCGTCGTGATGAGGGAGTTGCACACCGTAGACATTGGCCTCCTCAACCGCTGGATGAAGGCCTATGGCGGCGCTGACTTCGGTTGTCGCGACATTCTCACTCTTCCACCGGAACGTATCACCGATACGGTCATGAAAGTACGTCCGCCCTTCCGAGTCCCAGCTGACGAGGTCCCCTGACCGGTAGTACTTATCTCCCTTCTTGAAAACATCGCGGATAATTTTGCTATTGGTCGCGTTGGGGTTGTTGTAGTACCCCTGGAACAGCTGCTCTGTATCCTCCGGTAGTACTGACAGCATTTCGCCCACTTCGCCTCGAGGTACAGTGACGCAGAACCCTGTCTTCGGATCACGATAAGGCGCATCCGTCTTGTGGTCGTGTGCTACGATTGCAATCTTGCTTTTCATGAAGAGACCATAAAGCCACCCATTGCGACCTATGGCACCTCGGGAGAAATCATTACGGGAGTAATTCCACGTGCCCCCAAAACCCTCGGTCGAGGAGTAAAATTCAGCGATACTCTCGATTCCGAATCTCTCTTGGAATCTTGCCCACACGTCTGGGCGTAGCCCGTTACCCAGAGCCATGCGGACATTGTGTTTTTTGTCAAGGTTCTCTCCCGTTGCTGAATCAATATCAGGACTCGCCGCCATGAGATACCGAAAAGTTTCTCCGACATACTGGATAATAGTAGCATTGTGTTTGCGTACATCTTTCCAGAATGTCTTTGTGGAGAACTTGCGGCCGACGGCGAAAGTTGCCTCGGCTTCGAAACAATGGAAGAACCCCACGGCTAATGCGGAGGCATGATATAATGGCATAGGCTAGATATTATGGTTAGCCAACAACCTTAGGTTCAGAGTATTACCATTGGAATTGGGTTCCGCGTACAGTGTATAATATATCAGAAGGTTGGGTATTGAGCCAACCGCTTACAAAGTTTGAGGCCGTGGTGAGTTTTGTCCAAGAGACGATAGCAGCCTTTGGGAGCCCGGTCGTGCCAGAGGTATAGATTAAACTCGCCATGTCGCGACCGATCTCCCCGGAACGAACCTCGTTTGGTGGCCGTATCGGGTCCGCGGCCATCGCCGCCGAGATAAATTCTGGAGTCAAAATCTCAATTCTCAAGTTCCCGAGCTCCTGGCGAACGCTCTCATCCACATGGGATTTAATATCTGGATCCACCAACACGAGTACCGAGTTCGCTATTTTTATGCAATGACAGAGTGCGTTGCCAGTCAGATTATAGTTAATAAAGGCCGGCTTCACCCCGATAGACCACAGACCAAAGCAGATCAAAATGAAATGATCAGAATTTACGAGATCTAGTGCGACAATGTCTTTCGGTTTGAGGCTGAATTTAGACTTAAAGTAATTTCCGTAGCGGAGAGAGGCCTCGTAAATTTGAGCATACGTCCACGAGCGGTCCTCGAACAAAATGCCCACACGATCTGCCGACTTGCTAGTAGCAATTTCTTCCAGGCGGTAGAAGAGGTTGGCACGATCTGCGGACTCGCGCCTATTGTTTCGGCGCACTGCTGCCACCATACCCCTAATAATAGCTGTATCATATGAAAGTGACGTCTTCGCATTGAGGTATGCCAGCCCCGCGGCAGCAGCCGGTATTGTCAAAACCAAGGGAACTTGCAATAAGACCAACATTAGTTTCAATATGATGAAGTACATATTCAACAGGTGTTGTCACTTACAAGGCATTTTGCGACTTGGAAGATCAAAATCAAATAATTAGTTATGCTTCTTGTTAGGAATGTACACCCAAAGTTGCGCCGACCATGTTAGACACTTATATCGACACCTTACTCCTTGACTTTTACAACAAGGATGCGAAGATGGAATAAATCAAGTGCTATTTGCGAGACACCAGTTAGGATATGAAGATGAGTCTGCAACAAATAACGATGAAATAGAGACAAAGAATGGGACACAGTCGAGGCTTAGGCAAGCTGTTGATTTTGGGATAAATATGTTGCTTGAACTATTGATATAGGAAACTACTGTAACTCGGGAAAAAGACCCATTCAAAGAGACCGGTTCGGAGAGGAGCGAGAGAATGAGCGGGTGACGCCACGTAGGGTTGTTTGAGCCTCGGCATTCTCTCACGAGAGATAGCGCCGAACAAGGGCCTTGTCTGAAGGGGCACCCTTGACTAGCGAGTGCCGATTCAACATGACAACCAGCCTGACGGGTACATGGAAAAGACGTCTAGCCATTGCAGGCCCAGTATTCCATCTGCACATTGTGCGTTCATTAAATAATCATACTACTAGCGACAGAGTCAGTGGGACTGGACGCGTTTGTATAGCAGTTTTTTACTCTTTAGTCGGTCCATTGAAGTAATCTTTGCATACTGGGGCCAATAACTAAGGTTGATATATACCCATGTGGCACCTGGTGTGGTGCAAGCGATCTACTATAGTTGCTGTGGTAAGTACGCTAGGCACTGACCTACTATATTAGATATAAATAGCATATAGGTTATAGCATACTACTAAAACCTTTATATAGTTAATTAACTAACTTTATAACTATATAACTAACTTATATATTAAAATAATATTAATATATTAAGTTTAATATTTTATAAAAGATTTATAAATAAAAATATAAATAGCTATTTTTATAGCTATAAAATATTTTATAAAAATATAAATATATATATAAAAATATATTTATTATTTTATTATTTTTACTTTATTATAATATATTACCTTTTTTTTATAACTTATTACCTTATTTATTATATTTTTACTATTTTATTTTAAAAATATATGCTTTATATAAATATATTAAAATATATAAATACTAAATTTAAAATAAATAAACTAAAAAATAAAAAATAGCTTAGTTTAAAATAAAAAATTATTATAATAATAATAAATATATATTTAAAAAAGTTTGTAAAAGCTATTTAAAAAAGCTATAAAAAGCTAAAAAAAAAGCTTAATTAAATAATAACTATATTAATAGCTTTAAAAGCTAAAATATTTAAAAAAATAATTTAATTTAAACTTAATAATATTAACTTTATAAAAATAAACTTTATAAGTATTTTAATAAATATTATTATAATTAATATATTTTATATAAAAATATTAATAAATATTATTAATAAAAAATAGCTAAATAATTTATTATTAAACTTATAAAAGTATTAATTACTTAATAATATTTAAACTAAATAAAAATAATAAGTTTAAGCTGCTTTTTTAAAAGCTTTTTTTTAAAATAATATTAATAATTTTAATAAATATAAAATAAAAAATAAAATAGTAATTTTATTAAGCTTATAGCTAATTAAAGCTAATTATATTATTTTAAATATAATATAATAGCTTTAAAACTAATTAATATAAGCTTTTATAGCTTATAATTTATAGTTTATAAAAATAGCTATAAAAATAGCTAGAAATTTTTAGCAAATAATATAATTTATATAAAATAGTAAGCTTATAGCTAGTTAAATTAATTTTTTAAAAGCTATAATATAAATATTAGGCTTATATAATATATTATATAGCTTTTTAACTATTTTTACTAGCTTGTTGCTAATATAAAACAAAATTTATATTAGTTATTTATAACGCTTTAAAAAAACATTTTATTAACTTTTAAAAAGTATTAAAAATATTTAATAAATTTATAATATTATAATAAATAAACTAAAAATATACTATTTTAATATATAATTAAATATTATAAAATTTAATTAAAATTAAAATATAAAATAAATTATAAAAAAATTAATATAAATATTAAATATTATAATATAACTTTAAAAATTTATAATATTTTTTTATAACTATAATATAACTTTTAATATATTAGTAAAGCTAATATAAAGCTAGATTTTATTAGTTAATAATATAAAAATAATATTAAAAATATTAATGTTAATAATTTTAAACTTTTAAATTAATAGCTAAAAAATAAGCTAAGTTATTAAAAAAAATAATAATTTAGTTATTTTAAAAAAAAAATTTATAATTAAGGCTTTTAAAAACAAATATTTTAACTATAAAAAAATAAGCTATTAAGCTAAAAATTATTTTAAAAAAACAAAATAATTAAAATAATAGCTAAATAAGCTTTAAAGTTAATTAATTATAATAAAAAAAATATTATTTAAAAATAATATATTTATTAAATTTATATAATTTAGAAATAAATATAAGTTTTTTAAATTTAAAATATTTATATATAATAAATAAATATATTTTAATAATAAAAAAAGCATAAAAAAAACTAATTAAGCTTTATTAATTACTTAAAAAAAAATATTATTAATTAAAAACTAAAAAAACTATTTTTAAGTATTAATAATATTTAAAATAGTTTTATTTATATAGTTAAAATAAATAAAGGCTTAATTAAACTATTAATAAAAAAAAGCAAATTAAAAAATAGCTATTATAATTACTATAATTTTTTTAAGCTAAAATAATATATAATAATTATATTTTTATTATATTTTTTAATTATAGCTATATTAGTTGCTATATTTTTAAATTATTAGCATTTTAATTATATTTATATAAATTTAACAGGAGTTGTTAGGGATGTAAAGATTTCTGTAGCAAAAGTGTAATGTATTGGAAAGGAAAACTAGAAGGTCTACACAATATTGGCTCTGCCAATATTGTGTGCGATAAGACCTGTTCTTATCTACAGTTGGCGCTAGGCGCCACTAGGCGTCATTCCCTGGCCATGGCCATTGGAGATGGCCATGCCTGCGCGAGCCTAACAAAATTATAAAAAAAAGCTATAATAATTAAAATAAGCAGTATTAAACTTTAAATTATTTATAATTATTAAATATTAATAATATTTTTAATAAAAAATAAAATAACTAAAAAATAAATTTTAATAAAAAATATTATATTAAATTATATATTTTTAAGTAATTTTATAGTTAATAAGCATATTTTTTATAAATAAAAAAACTATTTTAATATAATTAAAAATAATAAAATATTAAAGCTTACTAAATTTAATAATTAGTTAATATTTAAGCTTTTTTAATATATTTATAATAGTTTAGCTATTAAAATTATATTAATAGCTGTCACGACTGGCGTCCGTTATGGAGGCAAGGCTCCTAGTTGGGTTACCAAATGTATATTAATCTTAAGGTAAAGAGAAAAAAGGAAAACTCTGCAAGCTATCTACAGGAAATGTGGGATATATGGTAGTGTGTGTGTGTGACGGCTGGTGGGTCTGTCAGCCAGGTGTCTGGGTGTCTAGGTGATCTAGGGTGATGTGGGTGATATGGGGACCAGCCGTAACTATAGCTAATAATATTATTATAAAATAGTATAAAAATATATTAATAGAATTTTTTATATAAGTATATTTAAAAAAATATATTATTAAATTTTTAAGCTTATTTAACTTAGCTAAAAAGCATATAAATATAATAATAAAAACAAAATATTATATTAATATTAAAAATTATTTATTAATTAAACTATTATTTTGCTAATATAGCTTAATATAAAAAAAAGTTTTATATAAATTTGTTAAAGCTTATTTAAATATTTATATATAAAAAGGTTTTAAGCTATAAAAATTGCTAATATTATTAATATTAAAAAAAATACCTAAAAAAATTATAAAAGTTTTAAAAGTTAAGCTTAAAAAAGTTATATAAAAGTTTTACTATAATTATAAAAAAATAAATAAAGCTATAAAAAATAAGCTTATTTATTATTTAATACTAAAAACTAAATATAAAAAGCTATAAATTATAGCTATTATATTTTTATTAACTTTAAAAATAAGTTTTAATATATTATAATATATAAATTAAATATTAAAAAAATAATATTTATTATTTTATTTAGCTTATATAAGTAATTAGT